>CAUJNA010000405.1:16773-220703 GCA_963377175.1 Effrenium voratum | reverse complement strand
AGGCTGCCAACGAGACTTTGGAAGGGATTGAGTTGTCTGTCGATGCAATCGGTCTAGATGCACGTGACCGCCTGATCGAAGATGAGGACTATGAGCCCGAGTTATTGCAGAGTGACGAGAAGCGACTGCTCGACGATGAGGTCGATCAGATCGCTGGTCTGCTGCTTGACGATGGCCCAGAAGTACATGTCGGAGGTCGGGGGGGCCATGCAGAAGAGGAAGATGCTAGACCGAGCTCATCAAAAGGGAAAGAGGATGGACATGCCAAGGGCGATGAAAAGATTACGAAGTCCGACCTTCCACATGTGTCAGTTGGACTACCTGGGGATGGCATCACGTACGTCAACGATGATGGCAAGGAGGTTAAGATCGACAAGGCCGGAAGACCATATCCTGTCGGGAAGGATGGTTTCAGGTTAATGAAGACGTCGAGACCTCCAGAGTTCACTCCCGATGAATGGAAAATGATGAGTAAATACTACACCAAGGAAGAAAGGCCGAGGTGATGGGTGGTGGCAAGAAGAAGAAAGAAGATCCCAAGAGTAAAGAATCTGAGATTTCTGCGCCGGCAGAGGCACAGATATTGCAGATGCCCGGTGGTAAGAGAATTCGAGCAATGCTTCGAAACCGCTGGGGTGGAGTTGAATGGCAGTACAATTGGGGATTGCGGAAGAACATATCAAAGATCAAGAACCCAATGGATGGTAAACACTTGGCTGAACTTGATTGGGTCAGGATTGTTGTAAATCCTGCTGACGGAGTGGTTGTTCTCATGGATTCCAAGCAATCCCAAGACGTCTTGAGACGAAACGTTCAGCTTGAGAAAGAATTTGAGTGTCTGGTAGTAATTTATGCCTGGAAGTTCAAGTCAGAGGAGCGATCAAAGTCGACTCCAAATTGGACGACGGCAGTTGCATCAGTCATTGAGCGTCAGAAAGACGAAGCTGAGACGACATCGGGGACAGATCCAACGGTCGACGAATCGACGGATCTTACCTGGTATGAATGGGAGGAGTCTGCTCTGCTGAGGTAGTTTCTGGAAAAGTGCCACTCGCGATGCCTGCGATAGGCGAAGACGGTGAAGCCAAGAAATACCCATCGATGCCGTGCGTGACTTCTGAGCGAATACAGCACAGAGAGAAAGCAGTGAAAGTTGTACGATTCTTCGACGCTTTAGTATCCAGACCGGTTGGCCGGAAAGAGATGCTGACCAACCCTGATGCGTTGGCATCGATGAAGAAAGAATGGTCGGGATTAATCGACCAGGGCGTCTTCGATCTTGGCGCGGTGCGTGAATATGACGCTGTAGCCAAGGAGGCAAAAGCGAAAGGGGAAGAGATACACATGGCACGCGCACATGGCATTTGCGTTGAAAAGCACTCACAGTTGCCTGTTGGTGATCCTAAGAGGAAGTTCAAGGGTAGAGGCGTGCTGCTGGGGAACCAAGTGAAGACCCAAAGCTTTGAGGCTGCGATGTTTCAAGATTTGGGGAACTCTCCTGCTTCATTCGAAGCCTCGCGTTGGGCGGATTTTTTGGGTTGTCATGATGGCTGGGATGTGCAGATGGCCGACGCTGTTCAAGCGTACATACAGGCCACCTTGAGAGGCACGCCGTGTTGGATCGAATTGCCACCGGAGGCTGTGCCAAGTGAATGCAAATGGGATAAGTACAGAAGACCAGTCGTCCCGTTGAGGAAGGCGCTGTACGGACACCCAGATGCGGGGACATTTTGGGAGCAGCACTGCGATGAGTCGGTGCGTGCCGTTGGTTTTGAGCCCATCGGCGAAGAATGGCCTTCAGTGTACATTCATGAGAAGCTCCAGCTTGTTCTGGTTGTGTATGTCGACGACTTCAAAATGGCAGGGCCACAGAAGAACCTTGCCCAAGGGTGGAGCATGTTGCGTACACGTTTGAAGATAGAGCCCGAGACTGGACTTGACATGTACCTTGGTTGTAATCAAAGCAAGGGGAATGTCACTCTCGGGAACGGACACCGAGTAACAACGGTGACCTATGACATGGAACAGTTCCTACGTTCCTGTGTCGACCGCTATCTTGAAGTGGCGGGCGACGTGCAGTTGAATAAGGTTGTCACCCCTGAGTTGCATGAAGAAACAAAGAATCACGTCTCACGGAAGCCTGCCAGAGAGGGGCCGTCAGTCGTGTGCAATTGGTGTAACAATCTTGTGCCCACCGACGGTTCTGCCACAGTGCCGGACCTACGGGGAGGGACTCCTGAGTTGGCCATGAAGGAGCCCGTGCGTGGACACCTTGCTCCGCATGCCGCTAGCGTACTGATGAAGTTGCTGTACGGTGCGCGGATTGCTCGCTTCGATTTGTGGCGGCAAGTGAATCGCCTAGCACGGAACGTGCATAGGTGGACTGACTCCGATGATCGGGGTTTGCATCACTTGATGTGCTATGTGCATCATACCAAACATTGGCGCATGGTCGGTTGGGTTGGAGACCCTATGGATGATGTGCACTTGGCCTTGTATGCGGACGCTGACTTTGCAGGATGCGTTGACTCGCTACGTTCCACCTCTGGTGGACACTTGAATATACAAGGACCTAATACCCGGTTTCCGTTGTCTGGCAGCTCGAAAAGACAGGGTTGTGTGAGTCATTCCACTCCCGAGGCCGAAATAGTCGCGGCCGACGTTGCCATGAGATCGATGGGTATGCCTGCTCTAAAGTTGTTAGAGCGGATTCTCAAGAAGTCACCGAACTTTGTGTTCTATGACGATAACAAGGCTATGATCGGTGTCGTGCGATCGGGGAGAAACCCCACGATGCGCCACCTTGAGAGAAGCCATGGTGTTAGCATTTCGTGGTTGCATGAGATGTTCACACGTGATTACATGTACTTGGCGTATGAGGTCACCGACAGGATGGCGGCCGACATCTACACCAAGGCGTTCAATGATGGGCGCAAATGGAAACATGCATGTTTGCAGATTGGTCTACTTGACCCGAGCTTGCTGTCTGACCCGGATACCCTCAAGGCGCTCACACCTACGTGTGATCCCATAAAAGGGACCATGCAGACTGCTTCGGGAACGGTTGACGGAGTTCCCACGTTTCCGTACACACACATTCCGATCATGCCCCCGGACCTGTGGTGGTCTGGATTGACATCCAGAGAGGGATTGCATGAGCATGAAGGACATGATTCGGTTGTCGTTGCCAAGGGGCCCAGATTGATGCGTGTGAAACCTCCACTCGCGGTTATGACACCATTCGGGAGCAAGTGGCTTCGTTCCACTTGGTTTCTGAGGAACGGGTCATGGCTCAAGGTCGAGGATAGGGTTGACCCAGGGTTGCAATGTGTGCGGATTGATGGATGGGTTGAACGCGCAGTTTGGCAGTTTCATCCCGTACCGGTTGCTGTGCCGGCGCGGGAGCGATCTCCACGACCACGACCAATTCACGTCGGGTCCGGGGATGTTGACATGCAGTCCGTGCTGGCCGCATTCGTTGAAGAACTGTCGAACGAGCGCATAGAATTAAAGTGTGTCAACGACCTTGCTTTGGAAACTTTGCTCCGATTGAAGTTGCTCATGCGTTGTCTGCATATCAATCACGAGCAGCTTGTCCCTGGTCGTTGTTTTGTTCCGTATCGTATTGCGGTGAAGCACAAACCACAGTTAGCGCCGGGTATTGAACTCGCGATGGTTAAACATGACGGTGGTGTGCTTCGCGCTCCTGTGCATGTCTCGCTTCCTGGTATGAGAACTCGCACAGTCGTCACTCTTTACAGTGTTGACTTGGCTCGGCCCATTGTGTTGATGGCATGTTCCGAACCGCGTAACTGGTTCACTGCCCTTGCCCGCCATGACGGGCCGCAGGTCGTCACCATAACTTTGGTTGATGACTTACTGAGCGAGTACGGGGGGAGAATCACCAGACATGTACTCACCAAACCTTCCGATTTGTTGTTCTTCGCCGGGCCTTGCACGGGGGGATCATCATGGGCACGCCTCAACAAGACTCGCGGAATTGACACCGCAGAGAAAATCGAGGCCAAACAAAGGGAATTTTGGAGATTGTTTGAACGGTTCGTTGAAATCAAACGGCATGCCATGACAAAACGAGCTGCGATTTTGTTTGAGTTGCCTGGAAGTTGCGATTATTGGAAGGACGAGAGACTGCATGAGGTTGTTCATGATGGGACTAGTCACGAGTTTGATGGGTGTCGCTGTGGCTTGAAGCAAAGGTATGCCAAGAAACCCATGCCAATCAAGAAACCATGGAGAGTTGTTTCATGGAACTTTGACCTTGGTAGCTCGTTGTCTAAGAAATGCAATGGAAACCATGAGCATGGACCTTGTGCCGGTCGTGAAACCAAAGAAACGAGGGAGATCGCGGAAGCATCAAGCTACTGCGTGTGAAATTTGCACCACCCCGACTGTGCCACCGAGGTGCTGGGTTAGTCCCGAACCTCTGGTGCCAACGGGGAGCTGGGCCAGTCCCGAACCCCAAGTTTCGAAGAGGAGTTGGAGCAGTTCATCACCTCAATCAGAAACTGGGCTCGTATTGGGACAATTCCGTGGCTTTATTTGCAGCTGCTTATTTTGGGTTTTCCTGGTTCTGGAGAATATCATCAAGATGACTGCCAATACGACCGTCGTCAATACGAATGAGTTCTTCTGCGTGCCTGTTGGGAAATCCAGACAAGCGGCAATATTCTTGGGGAACTTAGTGAAGAACGCCATCGAGGAAGGCAAGAGGATACCCAAGAGGATGGAGATGGGCAGCGACCTGGGCATGTGCATAAAGTGGATCGAGGACATCGGCGTCCCTGCTATCTATGCCTACTCAGCGTATTATTCTGCCAAATGCCGCGGGATGATGAAAGGTGAAGGGCAATCCATGAGGGTTGCAGTAGAGTTCATCAGCAAAGTTTTCGGACAACTGTCTGCCGACGAATGTATGCTTGGGTGGAGGGAATTCTGCAGCAAGGGAAAGAAGATCGTGGCGGCGCTGAACCAACTGTGCGGTGAGGCATCGCTGCTAGCGAAGAACCCCGAGTTGCTCAACGTGACCAAGTACTGCATAGAAGGGGCGGATATGTTGAGATCAATCACAGACATCTGGGATCTCGCATCAGGTGTAGCCGAAGACAACGAGGAACGGTCGTTCAAAGCTGCATTCCACCAGGACACCCCGGTCGGGGAGGTATACAAAGAGTTCATCAGCGATGAGCCAACCAGAGCCTCGTCGTCGAGAAGGTGGAGGAGCTCCGAGGAGTTCCAGACGACTGCAGAGTTTGAGAGGCACGATCGGAGAATATCGAAGTTTCAGAGATCGAAACTGGGGGAAAGTATTCACGTTGAGCGTGATCAAGGCCCCCAAGATCGACTTCTACGGTCGTGGCGCAAAGGACGACTATCAGAAAAATTGGGACCTTGGATTGATCTACCAGAATGAGCTGCATGCATCGATGAAGAACCTCGCGTATGCGCTGAGAAGAGATGAAGATGCCAGCCAGCACAATCTCTTGCGCTGGATGATCTGTGGGTCAACCCCCAGTGACATCTCTGACGCGTGCATCGGGGCGATCAACTCGCTCATGTGCGTCTCCTTCATCATGAGGAGGTTGCAGCCATTGCTCGGTGAAAGGCACGCTAGGGATCAGTCGTATACAGCTTATTTCCGTCCAGACAAGAAAGAGCTGAACGAACTCTATCGAGAGGTCGAGTTCGCCAGGAACTTCCTGTGGTGCATCGACATGATCTACGAGTCAAAGCTGCCTGCGATGAACATCAACTCCATCAGTTTGGCACCACACGCGGCTGACAGGGCCGCTGAGAACCAAGATCGGCGCAAGTGGGTAAGCTGGCTGAAGGAGATCGAAAAGAAAGCCGAGAAGGAAGTCATGATCGAATTCTACCAGAATAACTACTGCACCATGCACGAAGTCGAGAGGGAACTGGAGAAGTATCCCGAGGACTTTGTGATCGGGGAGGAACCGACGTGGTGGGTGATGGGCTCATCGAAGACGGAGCCGCCGCAGAAGACGGAGCGACAGCAGAAGTCGGCGTCAAGCTCCGGGCAAAGGAGCCAAACCTCTGGCGGGCCAGTCCCCCAGCAGGGAGCCTCAAGTGGGGGGTCGCATGCTAGCGGTGCTGTTAAGATCGACAACGAGATCATCGACTCCATATTCCGCATGAACTCCGGTGGTGATGACGACAGATGGACAATCATCAACCCAACTGCTGGACATGACACCTACACCTCATTCGAAGGGGGTATTACTTTGAGCGGCGCGACTGTCAATGTGAAGTTCAACATAGACAACAATACAGGGTACCCAATGATACAAACTGTATTTGGGCCGTGTCTTGCAGAAGGTAAGAACGCGACGTATTGGGAGTGTATGCTGAGATGCCTGACCTCTTCGCTATTGCATTTTGAGGAGAAGACCAGCGCGGAGAAGATCATTCTATCCTACGTTGGGAAGGGGAATGCGGCATGGCTTCAGCTGTATGCTTTCTTGTGTGCCCAAACAGGATGCTTGATTACTGGACGCCTTCCGGGCGCCAAAGCCATCAACGCGTTGATCCAGGCGGAGAAGAACCCGGACAACGCACCTGGACAGTTGAACCGGATTATCAAGAAGCAGAAAAGGGGCCCCATTGGTGAGGCAACGATTCGCGATATGATGATCCAGAAGAAGAGCTTCTTGGTCCTGGACTGGCCCCTGAGGGCCGTCAACTCGAAAGGGAGCACGAAGACCTTCCAAATGATGGTCAACGAACAGGGGTGGACAAATATCGAAGAGAGATCATACTATGGGTCGAGTGAGCAAGTCTCCTCGCCCAATGACACAATGAGTATTATCTCCCGATTGCAGAAACTGGATAAGCTCATCATCGAACGACGGAGGCGAGACATGGATGACTCACCTGTGTCGGTGCACATTTGGATGTCGCTCTATGATTGGGTGTGCATGAGAGGATGTGGGTGGCAGGTGACTGCCAATCCCATCATTGACTCCCTGCAAAAGGCGATATCTGACCTCGTCAACACATGCAAGGGCCTGGTCGTGGTGTGCGTGAATCGCGATGTTGCTTTCCATGGTGGAAGAGGGGACTTGGGGACGATCGCCAACAAGGTTAGCGAGATCTGCAAGGCGGCAGGCGCGCTGGTGACCGAGAACGATCGCCTGTGGCGCGTGGTCCATGCGCTCACAGGAAAGAACTACAAGATCCCTGGGAGCTCGAACCTGCAACATTTCCTCCTGAAGCGATTGCTGGTGGAGAAATCCATCGATGTGGTCGCACCAAGCAACGCGTTTGTGCGTGAGCTGGAGGAGACGTGCATAAACGAGCCCGACCTTCGATTCAACGTCCCAAAGAACATGGAGGAGTCGAAGGTGAAGTTTGAGTACAAGCCGACCTTCACTGCACAATCAAAGCGAAAACAAGAGCAGCAAGACGAAGGAAGCGGCGGACAAGATGCGTTTGGGAACACCGATGTCGGTGATCAACGTCTTCGATGGTATTCGGTCATGGAGCTCAGCGGGTTTATCTGCGAACTTTGCGTTAGGGAGATGCAGGTGAACAAGTCGAAGGTGCTCGGACCAAACTCGAAGTTCAATCCCACTTCTTGCGTGAACTGTTGCGCGAACTGGAATGCGGACACGAACGGCATTGCGAGGTCTATCGAAGGGAAGAAGCTGTATACGCGACTCTTCGCGGAATGCGTGGTAGCAGTCCCTGGTCCCTGACCTCCAAAACCTCATGGTGGACGTCAACAACGTCCAGGCCATGATCACGTTTATACGGGAGCTCGCATATTCTAAGCTGAAGAAGGAGCTTTCCCACGTGGGTTTCGTGAGCATGACAGTGGATCAGGCAGCACAGTTCTACAACAACGGTCACGGGAAGCAATTATGTGCATCCCGGGATGTGATCATGTGCAAGAATTCCGAGGGGATCGAGGAGAGAATGTCCATCTTCATGATAGACAAGGATCTTGGCAACGTGGCCTATTCATCCTGGATCAAGAGCGTGCTCGATCAGGGGACGATGTATGAACTCCTGGGACAGACTTCAAACGAGGAATCCTTGGGGGACGTCGTCGGGATGGTATTGGGATTCTTTGAGGTGATGTCGTACTTTCAGCACGAACTACCGCTGTGGAAGGATGTATGGAAGATCAAGAGGGAGTTCGAGCAGTCAATCGTACGACACCTCGCCGGGAACGTGACCCACACGACGGGCCAGAACCGAAAGCGGAACAAACCTTCCGCACAACTCGGGGTGCCCACGAAAGAAGTGCTGGACATCATGAACAAGATCAAGCCCAGACATCCGCGATCCCTGATAACTGAGCCTGCTGCCCAAGGGTCCAAGAGAAAGGCAACGGAGGGCGAAGGTGACGGTCTTGGTCAAGCACCAGACCCGAGCCGAAGCTCTCAGCCCAACGCTGAGAAGGAAGAAAAGAAGCAGCGAGTGATCGATGGGCGGAGAACGGCACTAGGATTCCTGGAATCAATGGAGAAGTGCATGGGAGAAATGGGAATCTGCATGAAGTGCGCGAACCTGGCCCACGACGGCGACTGCAAGGACATTGAGGAGGCTGCTGGGAATGAGAAGGCGATGAAGAAGATCCGTGAGCTACTCAGCAGTGATCCTGTTTCATCGGATGAAGAAATGGGGGATACGGAGGAGCCGTCCTCATCAACGTCCAAGGAACGAAAGAGAGGAGGACAAGCAGGGAAAGAAACAATTGAAATGTATAGCTATACCATCAACTTGGTGGAGATGGCTGACACGGCTGAGGGAGG
This sequence comes from Effrenium voratum, assembly GCA_963377175.1. Lineage (NCBI taxonomy): Eukaryota > Dinophyceae > Suessiales > Symbiodiniaceae > Effrenium > Effrenium voratum. The sequence goes on along the minus strand of CAUJNA010000405.1, from coordinate 211,908 downwards.
AGAGCTACAATGCGGTGGCGTGGACCTCACCTACAATCCGTGCGGGGACAACAGGACATTCAAGAAGACGCTAGAGATGGGGTGTGACACCATCCCGTGCTACATCCCGAAGTACGGCGACATGAGTGATGTGCATTTGCCATGGGCGTACGCGTCTATTGTTGACCCCAGGTACTTTCCCAAAGGTGCCAACCTTGAGCAGGTGGATGTGATGCAACTTGGCAAGAGCGTCAATTTTTGCGTTGCTCCTTTTGACTATGCAGGATTGGCGATGATCGCTCGGTATTTGCTACGAAAGACCAAGCAAACCAGCTATCTCACGACCTATGCAGAGTCCTTCGACACAAAATCGGCAATTGCCGAGGAAGTGCTTTCAGGTGCGACGAAGGTGGATGGGTCGACATTGATGCAGTCATTGACGACCGGAACAACGACATATTCCCACCTAACACCTCGAGAGCGAAACGATACATGGGCATCATGGAGGTGATCAAGTGGCAGGAATCTGGACACAGGAAATCGAGATTTCAGGTCCTGGCAGCAAGGTTTCCAAGCATCATGAACCCGAACGACACGAGGGCGGCCAGGGAGGAAATGACCAAAGCTGGCCTGGATCGGGACGACATCGACAGGATGTTCAACAGATGCGATGGATGGTACAGACCTTGGTGCATCCGAGTCACAACTGGTCACAGTGATTTTGGATTCATGAGCTCATCCGCACTGGCAAATAGGTATTCCGCAAGAATGGGTGATTCTCTCGGAGGAGCATTCCATGTGACGTATGTGGAAAATCTGCCAAGCATCGTACGCTGTGGGTTAGTCCCCGGCGGAATCGATGGCGGTAACAGGCTAGCACTGCACTTCGGGGCGTTTGCTCCATGGGATGAGATGAACGTGGCAACGAAGGTGACGCTACGGAACGTAAGGAAGGGGGATCCGATTGCGATCATCTACATTCCCAGTGCAACCCTCGCGCGGTATGGAGCTGGAGTCGCGGCAAATGGGACATTCATGGTCTTTGACGTGATCCCGTTCTATGAGGTCAAGTCCATTTGGATTGGCAAAAGCAACGGAGGGAAACGCCTGGAGTACGTTGACATCAAGAGAGCGTACTCGAAATGTGTGGAGAACGAGATCTGTCCTGGTTTCGTCAACTCATCCCAAGAGTCGGCTGCGATGTTCCTCCAGAACGTCGCAAAGATCAACGAGAGGATGCCTGAGACCGAGGCAGGTGCCGATAATCTGCACTACATCAAGGACATGGTTGGTCGTGCATGCGATCTCATCGGGACAACAAGATGGAGGAGTTCGATGCACAGGTCAACGAGGTCAGGGACGAAGTCAGCAAAGTCGTCATACTGAATGACGAGACATGGGAAGGACTGAGGTGCCGGATATGTCCGTCATGTGCGACCGCAATCCCCACATGCTTCTGCTTATGCCTGGAATGTGAAGCGCAACTGATCTCCACCGGGAGGTTCTACGTCCACATTAACTCCGACGACGAGGAGGACAACCAAAAGCCCAATGTCTCGGGTGATGCCAGGCGTGCACAAGAAGAAGCCAACCATGATGCGGCAGCACAGGAGGATGATGACGAGGCGGAGGAAGTTCCTGAAGAAGACGACATGGACACGCAAGGATATACGTCCGGCTACGTGTCTGAAGAAGAAGATGGCGGTTGGCATTACCGCGACACTGACTTGGCATCACGGGATATCATTAATTCCCAGCGGATGGCGATTTGCCTTGATGAGCCGCGCGAGGCTCAATACATGGCGGGATTCATCGCACTGCAGATGTCCAAGATGTGGGGGATGTTCGAGGGTGGCGAGGAGAGAACGTTGAATGCCGGACTCGAGGGGAGGCCGGGCTGCCCTTATCACAACGACTTCAAGAGATACCCCAACATCACCGAGCACGATCAGGAAGGGATCCTTTTGCCATCAACGGCACTGAAGATTTCTCAATCAGAGAATGTTCGGACAAGGGTCTTCCGATCGGTTGAGGAGCGTGAAGAGTATATTCGTATGATGGTGTGCAAATGCGAGGGACTATATACATTCTACAAGCTGTGGATTGCAGCGAGAATCCTCGATGTCACCAAGGACGAAATGAAGCTCCTGGTCAAGGACCGAGTGCGCCCGGTGGGTGATATTATTTTCAGATGCTTTTCGCTGGCTTTCAACTGTAAATATATATCATTCGTGAGGGATGGCCTGAACCTTGGCAAATATGGTTACGCGGTCAATGTGAGCGCCATCATTGCGGCCATCGACCCGAACAAATGCGACACACCTCTGCTGGATTGGTGCCTTCGGAAAGGACACTGGTTACCAGAGGATCATAACAAGAAGTGTGTCCGGGCGCGAGAAGCCCAGAAGAACTTGGACGAGGAGTTCCGTCGACGCACTCACAGACTGTCCATTGGGGACCGGTATGCGTAGTGAAGATGCTGATTGCGGCACGATGTGGGTTAGTCCCCATCTGTTGCTTGCGTCTCATCAACACCATTGCGATGGAACGACTTTACATTATGATATGATTTCATATATCCAAGTTGAATGGATGTGTACATGGTTACATATTCCGATGACTATGACGCTCTGGATATTCATGGATGGAACTATTACCTTATAGATGATATCTTTTCATTATTTATGCATTGTCCATGGTATCTGGAATGGCTATGATTTGCATTGATTGCTCACCGATATTTCTTTGCCGGAGATATGCAGATTGCTTACGAGCAGGCGCCTCTGTTGGACTCTTATGGCCAACCCATTTTCTATGGATGACGGCTGCGCGATGCGCAAATGCGGCAGCTGGGATGTTCACTGGTGGTCAAATGACGTGACAATAGTGTATTGTATACACCTGCATATGGGAGTGCGCTTCGATTGGTGGATGAATGTTTCACTTTTCATGCAATCGAACCCGGCACGTTTCACAACGAATGAACGGTGTAGCGATAGCAAGTAAAAGAATGCACGACACGATTTCGTAGCTGAAGCCGTGGCCAGTGGAACGTTTTGTGGTGTTTGGACCGCATGATGAACAATGCGACCCAAATGGGGGATGTTAAAACCACTCTAGGCCAAATACCCTAGGTAGGAAATGTTCTAGGGTCTTGTGTTTGTGTTGCTTCTACAAATTTCCGTGATCACCATTTGGCTCGAACCCTGATGAGGTTCTAGGATCGATGTTGTGGCACCATTTCACACGTGATCAGCATTGACAGCAGAAAAACACTCGCTGCTTGCTGCATTTGTCAGGACCACTGTGTAACTATTATTCCTTCTCCCTTACAACGTTTACACGGGTTCGGCTATAACGGCACCGTCCGTATACACCTTTCTACGTGGTTGGTATTACAGCTGGAGGGTTCGGTGCACAGCGTCCCACGGGACGTCACCTTGCCGTCTCTTGACATTTATCTATCTATCTATCGATCTATCTCTCTTTATCTGACTATCTGACTATCTATCTATCTATCTCTCTTTATCTGATCTATCTCCATCTATCTACTTTTTGTCTATCTGTCTAATTCTATCTATCTATCTATCTAACTATCTATCTATTTATCTATCTATTGTCGGTCTGTCTGTTTATCTATCTATCTATCTATCTCTCTATCTAACTATCTACCTCTCTATGTATCTATCTATCTCTCTATCTATCTATCTATCTATCTATCTATCTATCTATCTATCCATCTCTCTCTCTCCATCTATCTTATCGATCTTATCTATGTATCTATCTATCTATTTATCTAATCTATCTATCTATCTATCTATTTATCTATCTATCTCTCGCGTATCTATCTATCCATCTATCTATCTATCTATCTATCTATCTGTCTATCTATCTTCTCTATCTATCTATCTATCTATCTATCTATCTATCTATCTATCTCTCTATCTTCTCTATCTCTATCTATCTACCTGTCTATCTCTCTAACTATCTACTTTCTTTCTAATCTATTATATCTATCTATCTCTACCTAAACTTGCGAAAGTGCCGCGCCTGCCACGAAACCTGTACTCGAGCTTGCGAAAGTGCTGCACCTGCCACGAATTCTGTACTTGACCTTGCGAAAACGTGCTGACGCCTGCCACGAAATACATGACCTACTTGACCTTGCGAAAGTTGCTGCGCCTGCCACGAAATCTGTACCTGACCTTTCGAAAGTGCTGCGCCTGCCACGCCATTCAAACCTTGGGAAAACTTGACCTTGCGAAAGTGCTGCGCCTGCCACGAAATCTGAACCTGACCTCGCGAAAGTGCTGTGCCTGCCACGCAATTCAAACCTGGCGAAACCTTCGCGTTGCCGTGCCAATGGGCCCGCGCTCCGAGCATGGTCCGAACGCGATCCGAACGCGCTCCGAACGCGCTCCGAACGTGGTCCGAACGCGCTCCGACCAGGCGCCGCGAACAGGCTAGCTTTCGGCTCTCCGGAGACACTAATTCACGCACGGGGCCATGCTTTTTGCAGCTTTCTATACTCCCACCACACGCGCACATATTTTCTCACGCGCTTATTCCTTCTCTTCATCTGTCTCAGAGAGAGCTAGCTTTCAATTAGTTGCCGTAACACGGAAGTTCCTTCTAAACTTCCTTTGATAATTAGTATACCTCACTTGTGCTGAACAGTCACGACTTTCGAGCAAGAGCTGCCAAGAAACTGCAAACCGATGCAAAGGAGAACAGCCGATACTAGCCGATACTCTGGTATATGGTTACCAGGTTTGTCAACAGTCTTTTCCAGCTCAGGTGGTGTTAGGCAACCTGCTCTTCAATGGGGCAGCACCACGCAGCAACGCATCTATGCTCGAAGTGAGGGACTGGAAAGGCGATGTTGCAAGGGTACCCTGTTGTAAGTTGGTTTGCAGGGACACCAACAGCGAACCGTTTTTTTTTAGGGGGCCTATTTTGGCACATACTCCGCTGCATGTCTCTCTGTCTCAGGGTTTCCTACGGTATTTCCCTCGGCTGGGTAAAGTATCAGCCTGGCCAAGTGCAAGTGTTGTTGCTTTGGGTGGGGTGATGTTTGAACGGGGACATATGAAGAGCCCAATACCACTGGTGCGGTGCTAGCTAGTAGAATGGGCCATGTTGGCTGGTTGATCCATTTTCTTAAACTGGGGCGGTTCAACCCTCCGTTCCTTTTCCAGGCACCCTTCGTCACAGATGCGCAATCGTTGGGAGGAAGTGTAACAGATCAGGAGAAACATTGCCCCCCCCTGCCCGGAAAGGTTCTAAGAGCCCGTCCAAGATCCCTCAAGAGGTTCCTTCCGAATGAGCGAGCCCTTGGATTTGTCGCTTGGTGAAACCTTGATCGGGCTTGTTTGGAAGCTGGATGCTGGCCAGTGCAGAGATCAACTTTAAAGTGACCATTTTGGGGGGAAGCTTCTTCCGGGGGAGGGGGGGAGTCGCGGTCCATGTTAATTTGTAAGATGGTCCCTGTCCTTTGTGTGGTTTTGGACATCTTGAAATGGCAGGGAATTTGTTTAGCCAACCTGCTGTGTTTGAGAGCCGAGGCGACATAGACGGAATTGCCTTCCAACTCCCAAGAAACGGGCCGCATTCAAGATCAGCACTTAAATAAACCCTGTTGTTCAGTAGCACCATGGGTGACTTTTGTGCAAAGACCGCCAACCTTCGCTGCCTCTTCTTCCACCACTGCGCAAACAAGTCCTGAATGCTGGCCAACCAGGTTGGGTTGGCTAAGATTCAAGGACGGGCAAGAAGGGGCCCTGGGACACGACTCGACACGAGTCCTCGAAGTGTTCGCAACGAGCTAAGTGTGTTTCTCCAAATAGGGGACCTTTTGGTCTTAAATTTTTACGACATTGTTGGAGGGGAGACTAGACTGGGTTGTTCAACATCAACCATCAATCCTGCCCAATGGTTTACGGACTGTACATTAGGATTAGGGCCGGGACCCCAGTTTCAACAACCCTCATAGATTTGAGTTCCCATCAAGCCCGGGCAGGTGACGGTCAGCAGTAGACAGTCCAGCCACAAGCGCAGCTGCCCTGTAGATTACTCACTCCCCTTTAAATCTAGTTACACCCCTTTAAATCTAGTACTAGGTGTTTGATTGCGACTCATGTTTGTTCAGCAACCGATCCTAGGCGTACTACTCCACTGCCGTCACACGGTGGTTTACTGCACTCACTGCGCAGCAGCGGGTCTTCAAGCTGCCATTTCAGGCGCGCTCTCTGGCCGGCCGTATGTGTTCTGCAAATATTGTGGCTGTCAGGATGCGACTAGCAGAATATTCTTGCAAAGCACGGACATCACTAATTAACGTTACGTATTCAATGTATTGATCATTTGCTGAATAGAACATGGGACCCACTCGCCAAATCATCGACAATGAGCTAGCTTAAAAAGGCGCAAAGCTATTTGGAATCATGATACGTGATGACTGGCTTCGGTGGTTGTTCATAACCTGGGAGACCCATGTCATTGCAGAGTGTGTGCATGATATTGTTTGACTGGTTGTTTAATCAGTGATTGTTTTGGCGTTGTAAGTTGGTTTAGTATTCGTCTACTATCTTAAGACAGGCCAGGGTTTGATTCGCTCCTGATGTTCAATATGATTCCATTTATACGTAAGTTCCGTTTAATAGAAAACAAACTAGAGAAGCGTCTACAGGGCATGCTCACAAATCCTTCAAGCTAGGGCAGGCTGTTGACAGAAGGTACGTGCACAAGGGCCCAAATGGCCCCCCCCCAATCCCAATACGGGTTCAAAAGACTCATCAGGCCTGTTAGGAGCGAATAGGGTGCCTGTTGGTTGATTTTGTTTTAGGGATTCTCCTCTTCCGGGGGGGCGGGCGGGCTGACTCCATAGGAACAAAGTCCACCCGCATCGCGTTGCCAGGCGGCGGGCAGCCGGTGGCAAGCTCCCATCCTGCGCCTCCTTGGCGCGCGCGTGGGGAAGCGCTTCTTTTGCATGCCCCTCGGCAGTGCTGGAAGGGCTTGGTGAACGAAGGCCTACATGGGCTGGATGGTCATGGACATGGCACACATGTTTTTAAGTTTGACCGACTTGCGTTTAATGAAATTCAACATTTTCTTTGGAGCAAATTGATAGTCACCCTCTAACCTGTGACATGACGTCCACTGTGCACCTACACCCCCTCTATTGCTGCTACTGCTGCTGCTATGGCGGCGGTGAAGCCCCCTCCGCAGCTCTTTGGAGGCTAAAGGCCTCTCGCTTCTGCTGCAACTCTTCGCGTGTCAGCAGCGCACCGTGGCGTCAGGCGCATTTTGGCACGTAACGATTGCCCGTCCAGTCTTCAGACGACGCGGGTCAGCTTTCCAATTAGCCTCCCGAAGAACTGTCGGTGGATGCCCGAGGCCCAGTAACTAACTCTTCATTGTATGGAAGTTTACCATGGCATCACAAAAGTGAACCTAGAACTGCCTAGACCAGCCCTGGCTTTAGGGGTACATTGGTAATTAGATACACTCAGATACCAGTGTAAAGTGAATGCCCAAGGCAGAAAGCGTGAGCAGAGTTCAAATGCCAGGCAAGGAAGGTCTAAATTTCCTAGTTCCTCCTTTCCTGCTCTTGGGATTACACAGACAGGCGAAGATACCATAGCAAAGCGAGTTAGCGAGCAGACAGGACGGACGGGTCATCTCTGTCCCACGCTCATCTCTCCCCAGCTCCCATTCTTATGATGCAGTTGGAGCTGGGACAATATGATGTGAGAGAAGCAAATAGATGGGATGGTTCTATCGTGAGAGACGGCAGGAGCGAGATGATGGAAGCAGAATCAATCCCATTGTGTCGCATCTCTCTCTCTCTCTCATGCTGTCAGCTCTTGGAATCGCATGCCGGGTAAACGAGCGGAGAGAGTCGGTATGCGAGAGAAAGAATTGGCCCTTCCTCATCCTATCTCTCCTTCCATCCCTTGCCATCTTAATGCCTACTTCAAGAAAAGGGGTTCAAGAAAAGGGTGGAAGGGAATAGCAAAGATGGTGGCCAAACCCATCTTCATTTGATCGAATTTTGATGCTTGGTTTTGTGGATGGGTTTGGGTCTCTATCACTTCTCATCTCCCCTTCCTTTCTCTCACAGCAGAACGATAAGGGCTCACCGATAACCCTTGAAAGGCGCCCAAGGCCAAGTCCATCAGCAAAAATCCAAACATGGTGAATCACCAAGGGGTAAGGCGGAGGGTAAGGTGCACGCTTGTGAGGCATCGCTCCGGATCCGAGGAATGAGATGGTCCTGGTGGATGCGCCCTTCACAGAGGTGGGGGATGACGTGACCGTGGACTACGACGGCCAAGTTCGATGCCATTCCTTTGAGGACCGAATCCATCCGCGCGAGTGGACGTGTGTATGTGCGTGGTGGTTGTTTGAGGGCTTTGGAGGTTTGCTCTATATAAAGGGAAACCAGAAGCAAATCCAGAATTTGATGGATGCCCCTATTTGCACAGCCCCAAGTAGATTCGATGCGGCGAGGTGTAAGTCGGACCAGGTTAGTGGGGTCAAGCCTGTGGTCGCCAGCCTGATGAGCAGCGTCCAAAACCCTGTTGACCATCATCGTGGCATTGTCAGCAGGTGGTTCCACTTCCTCATGGAGTTTGTAGTACTGCATATAAACACCTTACAGCCATGTTAGCAGAACCAAAGGTCAATGGGTTTGGGCGCTGCTTAAATTACAAATCTCAGTGGGATTTTTTGGACTCGCAACACTACAGCTAAAAAGACCCATTTGTCATGATGCTGCTGGTCGGGGCCAACGTCGGTAAAGGGTATTTTTGTGTGGCTGTGCCGCGGAGGATTTCCGCCTCAAGTTCACGCACTTCAAGATCGGCCACGGAGTGACCATCATGACAGGTGCAAGTGCTGCTTGCCATGAGTAATAGCGACTGCAGTTCTCTCCGGGTGTCAGGTTATCTTGCTTGAGGCCCCAGGATGTTGGCCCTCGAATCTGCAATCATTAGATCTGAGGCTGACATGAGAGTGCTAGTAGTTGAAGTATATAATATGGGTATGTGTCAGAATAGTGGCCCCGAAAGATGGGTGGGTTCCGTTGGGTTTCCCTTGAAACCTACAGTCACCGTAAGTACCCCCTTGGTGCATGGAACTTATAGTACTCGAGGTTGCCATGTGCGATGCCGGAGACGGAGCGACACTGCGCCCGGGCAGCCTGACTTGGAAAGGCGCGAGGGGTAACTTGCGAGGAAGATCAGGGAATTGCGAAACTTGCGAAATCAACCAGACCCTCGCCCTATAAAGGGCAACTCTCAGACATCCAGTGGTGCCCTGTTTTTCTTTGCGAGGACTTTGCCATGGTTTGTCTTTAAACTATTGGGGTAGAGCAACAATACGGACCCCTTTCTTTTGCAGCCCCTGACCAGCGTGGAAAGCCACTGGGTTGCAACCAGGACCACATGTGGAAGGTCAGTTGAAAGGGGAACCAACAGGTAAACCAAGCTTTGATCCGACGGCTCTCCATGTTTCTTTGGTGGCGGACTTATGATTCAACAAAACTTGGAATCCAAAACGCCCGAAGACATCATTGTTCGGGGCCTGCTTTGGCCCGCATCCAATCGGCCACCTCTCGCCATGTGGAGTGTGTTTCTTCTTCTGGTTGTCCGTAAAATCCTCCCAAACAGTACCCAAAACACAACATAAGTCACAGGAAGCAACCTGGAGCCCGGCGGCATCTACGAGGGCGCTCCAGCAGCTCTGGATCTTGAGCGCGGAGGTGCGCTGCAGAGGAATCGAAGGTTTTGGGGGGGGGGGGGGGTGGCAGGGAAGATCAGGTCCTATGTGGCGTGCGCGCGCGGGATGATTGTTTCCCCAAAAGTGGTACGCGCGGGGGGATGTTTCCCTCACTCATGATACACACACACACACACGCGCGCACGCACGCACGCACGCGCGCAAGCACGCACGCACGCACGCACGCACGCACGCAAACACAAGCAGAGAGAGAGAGAGAGAGAGAAAAACTGAGAGCACAAAGGGCACTCAAACAGAGTTTCAAGCAATACACACACACACCAAGTACACTAACACAAACAAAACACCCTTTTTATTTTTAATTTTCGAATCATTCTAGAAACTCCCAAAGGGGCAGGGGACTGTTGGAGAATTCCGAAACAATTTCTTCTAGCTCATTGAAATTTATACTTGTTCTATTTATTACCCAAGGGACGGGCGCGCTCTGGGGAATTCCAGGTGCATTGTCCTAATTCTTACAGCTATTCTGATTGTTGCATATTTTTCACCAAGGGACGGGTGCCCTTTGGCGAATTCCAGATTCACGTGTTTTCGAATCATTCTACGTGATTTTATATTTATTCGCAAAGGGCGGGTGCATTTTGGGTCAAATGTGTTCGAGTTAGTCTACTTCTCATAGCAATCATCACTCTCTGATGTATTCCCACAGGAGGGTACCTTTTGGGGAAATCAACATTCATGGTTGATCTAATTATTTTACTCATTCTAACAACTTAAGCAAATCTAAGGATTCTCGTTGTTTTCAAGCCATTTGGTGAAGTCCAGTGTGGTTTCCAGGTCATTCTGTTCTGATTATTCTGGTTGTAGCACGCATTCCCAACGGCACGGGGCCCCTTGTGGGGAATCCGCCCCTAATTAGTTCCTTTGTTCTAGCTATTCCCAAGGAACGGGTGACTGGTGCCTTTTCGGAAATCCCAATTCCAGATTCATGTGTGTTTCAACTATAGTATTCTAACTAATCAACTTATTCTCATTCTAATCATTCCCAAAGGGGCGGGTGTGTCTTGTGGAATTCAAGATCCATGTTTGCCAGCTATTCTACTTATCATAACTATATTACTTGTTCTAATTATTATAATTCTTCCCAGAGGGACGGGTTGCTTTTGGAGAATTCCAAACCCATCTTTGTCCTACTGTCTTAATTATTGGGTATGCTTCCCCACAAAATTACAATTATTCTCATTTATATACTTATTGCGAAAGGGGCGGGTGCCTTTGGGGGAACTCCAGATTTATGTTTGTGCTAATTATTTGAACTAATCTAAGTATTCTACTTCTTCCAAAAAGTGGGGTGCCTTTTGATGAATTCCAGATTCATGTTTTCTATCTATTCTACTTATCATAACTCTTCTAATTCTCATCATTATTCCCAAAGGGACGGGTGACTTTTGGGGAATTCAAGAGGTCTGATTGCTAAGTATTCTACTTATCATAATCATTCTATATTATTCTAATTGAATCCCTAGGGAGCTGGGGTGCGTCTTGGGGAATTCCAAGCTCGTGTTTGCCCTGGGTAGGATAATTGTGTCAAAAGGGATGGGGCCTGTTGGTGGCGAGATTCGTGGTTCCCGCATTGTTCAAACTATTCGAGCCATTCCCAAATGAGCAGCTCCCATTTAGTAAGTTCTAGATTATTTCCCTATTTTCTATTTGGTCCCAAACAGGAAGGTGCCGTTTAGTGAGTTCAAGATTCACGTTCGCTGATTAGTCTACTTATCATCAGTCTTGTAAAATACTACTATCATTATTATTTACAAGGGACGGGCACCTTTGTTGTTCTAGGTACAACAATTACTACACAAGAGGTGGGTGCCTTGTACGTCTTCCCATTATTCTTGTCATTCGCAAAGGGGGGGGTGCTTGCGAGGAATTCCAGATTCTTGCTTTTTCCAATTCTTTATTCTCCAAATTGGGGAACTTTCAGATTCATTGTTTCTCTAACTACTCTACGTACAATATGTTCTGTTCTTGGGCGTGCCCAAATTATTCCAATTATTCCCAACGGGACGGGTCCCTTTTGAGGAATTGCAGATTCATTTTCTAGTCTAGCACATCTACTCATGAACTTATTATAATCATTCTTCCCAAAGGGACGGGTGCCTTTAGGGAATCTCCAGATTCATGTTTGTTCTAATCTTTCTAGTTCTTCTAAATGTTCTGTTGTTTCTTATTATTCCCAAGGGGGCGGGTGCCTTTGAGGAATTGAAGATTCATGTTTTGCATACTAGCCTACTTATCATCGCCATGATTTATCCTTATTCCAAGAGAGGCGTGCGCCTTTTGGGGAATTCCAGGTTCATAGTTTTTTTTCTGTTGATTCTACTTCTGATATACTTTTCTCATGATTATTCGCATTCCCAAAAAGACGGGAATTCCAGGCTCTTGTTTTTGCAACTGGTCATTCCCAAATTTGGGGGAAATTCTGATTCATGGTCTCTCTCTCTTATTCAACTTCAGGTGTTTTGGAACTACCCGCATTGTCCAAGTATCGCCAACGGGGCGGCCCTTTTGAGGAGTTCCAGATTCATTGTCTGCTACACTATTCTACTTCTTATGATCAGTCTTCTCAAAGGGACAGGTGCCTTCTGGGAATCTCCAGGTTCATGTGTGTTCAATTATTCTAGTTGTTCTAACTGCTCTAATTTTCTAATTACTCCCACAGGGACAGGTGCCCTTGAAAAATTGAACATTCATGCTTGGGAAATGTTGTTTACTCATCGTAGCTGTTATAATGATTATTCTTATTCCCAGAGGGACAGGTGCCTTTTGTTGAGCTCCAGAATCATGTTTGTTTTTCCAATGTTTTTAATGATTCTAGTTCTGATAACTGCTCTATTTATTCTTGGCATTCCCAAAGGGACAGGTGCCTGTGGGGAATTCCAGATTCTTGTTTTTCAATTTCTTCATTCCTCAAATTGGGGAATTTCAGACTCATAGTATCTCTAATCCTTCTACTTCAGATATTTTCTGTTTTTGGAAGTACCCAGATTATTTCAATTCTGCCCAACGGGACGGGTCCCTTTTGAGGAATTCCAGATTCAATCTACTCATGAACTTATTATAATCATTCTTCCCAAAGGGACGGGTGCTTTAGGGAATCTCCAGATTCATGTTTGTTCTAATCTTTCTAGTTATTCTACATGTTCTGTTGTTTCTTATTATTCCCAAGGGGGCGGGCCTTTGAGGAATTGAAGATTCATGTTTTGCATATTAGCCTACTTATCATCGCCATGATTTTCTCCTTATTCCAAGAGAGGCGGGCGCCTTTGGGGGGATTCCGGTTCATTGCTTTTTTCTATTGATTCTGCTTCTTGTTCTGATCATTCTCATTCCCAAAGGGACGGGAATTCCAGGCTCTTGTTTTTGCAACTGGTCATTCCCAAATTTGCGGACATTTGGGGAAATTCGGATTACTACCCGCGTTTCCAATTATTGCCAACGGGGCGGGTCCCTTCTACTTCTTATGATCAGTCTTCTCAAAGGAACAAGTGCCTTCTGGGAATCTCCAGGTTCATGTGTGTTCAATTATTCTGGTTATTCTAACTGCTCTATTTTTCTAATTACTCCCACAGGGACGGGTGCCCTTGGGAAATTGAAAATTCATGTTTGGGAAATGTTGTCTACTCATCGTAGCTATTATAATGATTGTTCTTATTCCGAGAGGGGCAGGTGCCTTTTTCAATGTTTTTAGTGATTCTACTTCTGATAACTGCTCTATTTATTATTGTCATTCCCAAAGGGACAGGTGCTTGTGGGGAGTTCCAGATTCTTGTTTTTCAATTTCTTCATTCCTCAAATTGGGGAATTTCAGACTCATAGTATCTCTAATCCTTCTACTTCAGATATTTTCTGTTTTTGGAAGTACCCGGATTATTTCAATTCTGCCCAACGGGACGGGTCCCTTTTGAGGAATTCCAGATTCATTTTCTAGTCTAGCGCTACTTATCAACTTGTTATAATCATTCTTCCCACAGGGACGTCGTTCCCAAAGGGACGGGTGCCTTTGTGGAGTTGAAGATTAATGTTTTGCAAACTAGCCTACTTATCATTGCTATTTTTGCTTCTACTTATTCCAAGTGGGGAATTCCAGGTTCATAGCTTTGCACCTTCTGATAATTGCTCTATGTATCATTCTCATTCCCAAAGGGTAGGGTGCTTTTGGGGAGGTCCAGAGTTCCACATTCATGTTTTCCAAACAATTACTTCCAGGGGGGGGAGAATTCCAGATCCATATTCTTGCTAATGATTGTACTTATCATAATGATTTGATTTAGTCCAATGGTTCCCAACGGGATGGGCCCCTTTCAGGAATTCCAGATCTATTATCTAATCCAATGATTCTCATGGTTCATAATCATGCTAAGTATTCTAATTATTCTCAAAGGGACGGGTGTTTTCTGGGGAGTTAAAGGTCAATCGCTTGGTACTTATTCTATTTCTCAACGTGGGTCTAATTAGCCTAATTACACGAATCTTTGAGAATCGTGTCAATATTTGGAAAACAGCACCTTATTTTGTCTAACTATTATTAACCAACATGATTTGAACAACTAGTCTACTTAGAATATGTCTCATAAAACAACATGCTTTCTACTCGAATATGTTCAAAGGGACGGGCGCCTTTTGGAGAACTCCAGATTCATTTGTGTCCAACGTCCTAAATAGTTAGAACAAATGAACATGTTTGGGTAACTAAGTATTTAGATATTTCACACAATTTAAACAATTTCAAGGGCACCCCCTGGGCTAGTTCCGAAAATAAACTTTTCCTAATGAAAAAGTTCAAATAATTCCAAAATGCGAGCTGCTTATTTTGCTCAAAATGTTGGAGGTCCTGAACAACATATCTGTTCAAATAATCCAAGTTATGTCCAGGGCCCTTCCTGGGCCCATTGTAGAATATTTAAAGAATCTGGGTGTCTCGAATTCAAACAATTCGAAATTATGGAATGTACAAATGTGTTTCTTAGCGCATTATTTGTTGGAGGCTCGGAACAAAAACGTTTAAGTTATTTAGATAGTTCTACGAATTTGACTACGTGTGCTATTCAATTTGTTTGAGCCCTGAAAAAGACATATCCTGGGCCCTCCCTGGGCCCGTGCGGAACACTCAAAGAAGATAAACCTTCAATCCTTTTGGCGGCCCCTGAGAAAGCATTATAAAAATGTTTTTTGTTCAAATTCTGGAGGCATCCTTTTTAAAATATGAAAATTGAATCATTTCTAGGGTTCTCCCTGGGCCAGTTCCATTCTGTTTAAACAACATAAAAATCAGATAATTTAAGTATTATTTTTTAATTTCTGGAGGCCTCCAAAAACCAACAAAGAATCCAGGGTTCTCCCTGGGCCAGTTCCAGGATATTTAAAAAATGTTTTAAACATGTCAAATAATCTAAAATTATGTATCTTCTAATTTTTAAATTTCTAGAGGCCTCCATTTTTTGTACAAAAACAATAATTAAATTCCAGGGTTCTCCCTGGCCAGTTCCCGGATATTTAAAAAATATAGAGTTTGTTTTTGTAGTTATTTGTTCTTAAATTTGTAGAGGCGTCTAAAAAAAGTTTTCCCTGGCCAGTTCCCGGATATTCAGCAAGTTTGAAAAAATAACAAGCAAACCAATAAACATTCATTTATTAAAATTTCTTAACTTTCTGGAGGCCTCCATTTTTTATTTTTTTGAGTAATATCCCGGGTTCTCCCTGGGCCAGTTCCAGGATATTGGAAAAAGTTGAAACACATGAATAATTTGAATAATTAAAAAGATAAGTCTTTACATTTATTATATATTCTTTTAATTTCTGGAGGCCTCCAAAAAAAATGAAAAAATAGTTTCCCGGGTTCTCTCTGGGCCAGTTCCGGGATATGTAAAAAATCAAAAAATCAAAACAAATAAATAATTCAAATCATTTTTTTTTTTTTTTTTTTAAACAATTTATGGAGGCCTCCAAAAATTTAAAAACAATTAAAAAATATAAATAGTTTCCCGGGTTCTCTCTGGGCCAGTTCCAGGATATTTAAAAAAATTGAAAAAATCAAATAATTTCAATAATTTGAAAAAAAAACAATCTGGAGGCCTCCAAAAAAAGCTTCCCGGGTTCTCTCTGGGCCAGTTCCAGGATATGTAAAAAAAAGTCAATATTTAGAAAAACAAAGAAATTCAAATAATTTAAATATTTATTTTTTTTTAATTCTATTGAAATATCTGGAGGCCTCCAAATTTTTAATATAAATAGTTTCCCGGGTTCTCTCTGGGCCAGTTCCAGGATACTTGAAAAATTAAAAAAGTCAAATAATTTAAATAATTCAATAAAAAAAAAAAAAAAAACAATCTGGATGCCTCCAAAAAAAGTTTCCCGGGTTCTCTCTGGGCCAGTTCCAGGATACTTAATTTTTTGTTTAAAAAAATCAAATAATTTAAAAACTTTAAAAAATAAATAAATAAATAGTTTCCTGGGTTCTCCCTGGGCCAGTTCCAGGATATTTAAAAAATTTTAAAAAATCAAATCATTCAAAAAAATCAATAATTTAAATATTTATATTTTTAAAATTTTTTAAATTTCTGGAGGCCTCCAAAAATTGAAAAACAATTAAAAAATATAAATAGTTTCCTGGGTTCTCCCTGGGCCAGTTCCAGGATATTTAAAAAAATTAAAAAAAAATCAAATAATTTAAAAAAAATCAAATAATTTAAATATGTATATTTTTTAAGTTTTTTAAATTTCTGGAGGCCTCCAAAAATCTAAAAAACAATAAAAAAATTCAAATAGTTTAAACAATTCACTTAATTTAAATATATATATTTTTTTAAATTCTTTAAATTTCTGGAGGCCTCCAA
This sequence comes from Effrenium voratum, assembly GCA_963377175.1. Classification (NCBI taxonomy): domain Eukaryota; class Dinophyceae; order Suessiales; family Symbiodiniaceae; genus Effrenium; species Effrenium voratum. The sequence goes on along the minus strand of CAUJNA010000405.1, from coordinate 195,292 downwards.
AAATTTAAAAAAAAAAAAAAGTTTCCTGGGTTCTCCCTGGGCCAGTTCCAGGATATTTAAAAAAAACAAAAAATCAAATAATTTTCAATAATTCTTTTTTTTTTTTTAAATTTCTGGAGGCCTCAAAAAATTAAAAAAAAATAAACAAATATATAAATAGTTTCCTGGGTTCTCCCTGGGCCAGTTCCAGGATATTTAAAAAAATAAAAAATTCAACTAATTTAAAAGATTCAAATAAATTAAATATTTATATATATTTTTTAAAAAAAATTCTGGAGGCCTCCAAAAAATTAAAAAAAATTAAAACATATAAATAGTTTCCTGGGTTCTCCCTGGGCCAGTTCCAGGATATTTAAAAAAAAATAAAAAAAATCAATTAACATAAAAAAAAAAAATCACATAATTTAAATATTTATATTTTTTTATTTTTTTTTAATTTCTGGAGGCCTCCAAAAATTTAAAAAAATATAAATAGTTTCCTGGGTTCTCCCTGGGCCAGTTCCAGGATATTTAAAAAATTTAAAAAAAATCAAATAATTTAAAAAATTCAAATAATTTAAATATTTATATTTTTTTGTAAATTTTTTAAATTTCTGGAGGCCTCCAAAATTTTTTTAAAAAAAATAAAAAAAAATCAAAAAGTTTAAACAATTCAATTAATTTAAATATTTATATTTTTTAAATTTTTTAAATTTCTGGAGGCCTCCAAAAATTTAAAAAAAATAAGAAATATAAATGGTTTCCTGGGTTCTCCCTGGGCCAGTTCCAGGATATTTAAAAAATTTAAAAATTCAAATAATTTAAAAAATTCAATTAATTTCAATATTTATATTGTTTTAAATTTTTTAAATTTCTGGAGGCCTCCAAAAATTTGAAAAAAAATAAAAAATATAAATAGTTTCCTGGGTTCTCCCTGGGCCAGTTCCAGGATATTTAAAAATTTACAAAAAATCAAATAATTTAAAAAATCCAATTAATTTAAATATTTATATTGTTTATTTTTTTAAAATTTCTGGAGGCCTCCAAAAATCTAAAAAAAATTAAAAAAATATAAATAATTGAATTATTTGTATTACTTGATTTTTTTGGAATTATTTACATTTTTGGAGGCCTCCAGAAATTTAAAAAAAAATAAAAATATATACATATTTAAATTAATTGAATTTTTTAATTTTTAAATATCCTGGAACTGGCCCAGGGAGAACCCAGGAAACTATTTATATTTTTTAAGTATTTTAAATTTTTGGAGGCCTCCAGAAATTTAAAAAAAATTTAAAAAATATAAATATTTAAATTATTTGATTTTTTTAAATTATTTGAATTTTTTAAATTTTTAAACATCCTGGAACTGGCCCAGGGAGAACCCAGGAAACTATTTATATTTTTTAATTTTTTTCAAATTTTTGGAGGCCTCCAGAAATTTAAAAAAAATAAAAAATATAAATATTTAAATTATTTGATTTTTTTTTAAATTTTTTAAATATCCTGGAACTGGCCCAGGGAGAACCCAGGAAACCATTTATATTTTTTTATTTTTTTTAAATTTTTGGAGGCCTCCAGAAATTTAAAAAAAATTAAAAAATATAAATATTTAAATTAATTGAATTGTTTAAATTATTTGATGTTTTTTTATTTTTTTTTAAATTTTTGGAGGCCTCCAGAAATTTAAAAAATTTACAAAAAAATATAAATATTCAAATTAATTGTTTTTTTTTTTAAAAAAAAAAAACTAATTGAATTTTTTAATTTTTTAAATATCCTGGAACTGGCCCAGGGAGAACCCAGGAAACTATTTATATTTTTTTTAAATTTCCTAATTTTTTGGAGGCCTCCAGAAATTTAACAAATTTAAAAAATATAAATATTTAAATTATTTGAATTTTTTAAATTATTTGAATTTTTTAAATTTTTTAAATATCCTGGAACTGGCCCAGGGAGAACCCAGGAAACTATTTATATTTTTTAATTGTTTTTCAATTTTTGGAGGCCTCCAGAAATTTTTAAAAAAAATAAAAATATAAATATTTAAATTATTTGTTTTTTTTTTTTTTAATTATTTGATTTTTTTAAATTTTTAAATATCCTGGAACTGGCCCAGGGAGAACCCAGGAAACTATTTATATTTTTTTTAAATTTCTTAAATTTTTGGAGGCCTCCAGAAATTTAAAAAAAGTAAAAATATATAAATATTTAAATTAATTGAATTTTTGAAATTATTTGATTTGTTTTAACTTTTTTAAAATATCCTGCAACTAGCCCAGGGAGAACCCACGAAACTATTTATATGTTTATTTTTTTTGAAATTTTTGCAGGCCTCCAGAATTTTTTATAAAAAATAAAGAATATAAAAAAATTAAATTATTTGATTTTTGCTTTAAATTAATTGATTTTTATTTATTTATTTTAAATTTTTGGAGGCCTCCAGAAATTTAAAAAATAAAATAAAAATCATTGTTTTTTTTTTGATTTATTTATTTATTTATTTATCTATTTTAATATCCTGGAACTGACCAGGGAGAACCCGGGAAACTATTATTCAGGGCCTTGGGCGACACATAGGCCCAATTCTTCCCTCTTACGGGGGGGGGGGGGTTGGGGTGCTGGGTTGAATCTTGCGCTTGAGAAGTTTGGGGCTTGCGCTTGAACAATTGAAGGCTTGCGCTTTAACTTCGTTTGAAACATTTGGGGCACACAGTGAGAAAGGATTGGTTTGTGACCCTTTGTCCCCAACTCAATTTGTCTTCCAATGCGCCTGATTTGAATGTGACTCTCGTTGGAGGAAATTCCAAACCTATGTAGCCAAAAAGACTTTCTAGATGTAAAGGCAGTCCCTTTTGCCGCAGAAAGGGCAGGTCAAAGACCGAATCCTGCTTGGTATTTGTTCATAGTTCATACTACAAGGGCATGAGAAAGTGATGGAGCCTGAAGCAGAGACGTGTGGCAAAGGCTTAAAGGGCTGGACAACATGCAGGACAGCATGATCTCAGAAAGTCGCAATGCCCAGCTCGTGGTTGGGTATGATGGTGATCCCAGTGGGTTGTCAGAAGTAGGACCCTGGTGATTCAAGCCTAGATCCTTTCAGGACCCTGGTATCGTGCCATTTGGCTGAAGTTTCCCGGGTGCTTGGATGTTCGGCCAAGATAGTAAGAGGTTTGCCACCAACTAACAGCAGGCTTGACTCGACTTAACTTCTAAGTTGAGAAGCTTGTAGTCTAGGTTACGCCACTAACCTGCCAACTTGTCCGTACCTGGGTCATGTGTGTGTACTTGACAACGCGTCAGCGTGCCAGGTCCCACGCTGCTGAGCAAAGCACCGAGCATGGAGAAGAAATGAGAGACCGTTTGTTTGCAGGCAGCCCCACAAGGATGCCTGCTGGTTGAATTATGCAAATGCTACGGAGGGACAGTGCCCCCAAAGGAAAGGTTCGATCAGAACCCTTCGACCAGAACTTCTTCTAAGAAGATTCCTTCTGAACCTTTCCTGGGGCGTGGGTAGTGGGATTTGACTGCCTCCCTAAATTCGCCCGATGTGCGGAAAACCTCTGAAAACAGAGGCACCGTCGGTGCAATTATTACTTTCTCCGAAGTAGCTCCTGCTCCGCGCAATCGTGTGTACATGCATTTGCACCAACTACAGCGAGCTCTCCTTGGGGGGGGGGGGAACCAGCTTCTCTCAGATACCTTCTTTGTTTACCTATTGGCCATCAGCCATCTTGGTTGAAATATAGGATATACTCCATGAGTCATGCGCCCAGATGCATAGCCAGTGATACGCGAGACGCTCATGCACATGCCCTCGCACGCACACGCCAGAATCACGGCTGCAGCCGGCCCCCCCTTTTCACTTTTGTTCTCGGAGGGACTTGCTTGAAACGCAACCAACAACAGATTGCAATCTGACATGTGCATGCAGGTCAACAAATGGATAGCCGCAGATGCACACACCACACACAGACAGAGGAGCAGCGCACAAGCAGATATACACACATGAAGACATGCCGGTTTACAGTCAAGCGCACACCCAGGCTGACTGCAAAGTTGCAAGCAACCATCCGCGCAAAGCACGTAGTGCGGGTGGCAGAAGCCGCGCGAGCCTGGAGCACGCATAGGAGATTGTTCCCAAGTCATCGCATAGCATTGACTCCAGTTTGTGGCATGGAAAGGACCTAAAGGCTGATGTGGAGAGCGTAGTGTAATTAAGTTAAAGCAAATTGCCTGGCAGCTTGGGGATTATTGTGGGGAGGTTGCCAATGCGTATGTTCTTTGACTGGATTTTGTTTCCTAAAAAGAGTGGCCTTTTGCGAACCCTGGTGCCTCCCACTTGCACGGAAGCTGACAGCAGCGTCCTTTGCAACAAGAAGCTGATCTTCCCAGTCATTGGTTGAAGGGACCCACTCGAAAAGGTATTCTGCACTACAGCGGGCAACTTCTAAGAGGATGCAATATTCCATGTTGTTCAGACTGCATTGCTGTACAGAGGGGGCTCCATGTCTTTTGCTAGGTGAGCCGTGGGAGGTGCTCAAAAACGATAGCTAAGCAGGTTATGCACCTGACTAAGTTATGCAGAGTTGAACGTAGGATAAATTACAACTAGGATGCACCTGCTTCAAAACCAAACGGCACTTCTTGCTGCCTTCAGTTTTTAAAAAGGGGGAAGCCAGAAACCCATCAATTTCAAGTTCCCCACATGGCTTGCCAAGGAAACTCTCCACGGAGTCCACAATAGATGACCTTGGATCACCTGCCTTGGTGATCCCAAGTTCGCTTCGAATGGCCTGCCTATCTCCATCTCGGACGTTGGCTTTTGACTGGCCAATATTTCAACCTGGTTTCCAAGACAGGGACGCCGGGTTGGGAATAGAGTCAACAGCCAAGGATGAGGTTCAACGGCAAAGTTAGGATCAAGACGAATTTGAGTTAATCCGGGATCAACCCGGATAGAGCCACCTGACATTGTGCAGGAAGCAGGATGCCCAGGGCTGTTCGATTCCTTGGCGCACACTTGGAGGTACCAGCGATGTCGAAGTCTCTGAGGGTTTGTTTTTGTCCAGTTGGGGAATGCTTTTGCTAATGGCGACCAATCTCTCTTGACTGGTACTTGGTGTGACCTTAGCCTCTTAGACCTTTTGAAACACATGGTTGCTTGTCATTGAATACCTACACAAGGTTAGACAACCTTTTGCACGAGGAAAGAGGTTTGTTAATCCAGACTCACGAAGCCCTCACTCGCTGAGTGGGGTGCCATGAGAAAAATCGTGCCAATGATTCAAAGACAGCACCCTGTCCATAGGAATCTCAATCTGTGCCGCCAAGATGGTCAGGTCCGGCTTTAGGGCAAAGCCAAACAAACGTAGCTTTACCTGCACCGAGAACGAGCCACCCCAGCAGAGATTGATCACTATCATCAATGCACAGCTGCATTGGCGCCAAGCCGCGGCGGCACAAAAACATACGCAACACAAGCGCGCACACATGAGGCTCGGTGAAGCTTTTCCGTACTTCATGGTCAATTGTTTTGGGAAGGACATAGGGCGCCTTTCAGCATGAAAGACTGGAGAGGCTCGAGATGAAACACGCTGCGTTTTGCATTCACAATTTGAAGCTGCTATTGGAATTGTTTCGCAAACAAGAGACATCATTGAACCCTGGCTTACGCTGCGACTCTATTTCCTACGAATTCCATTGGGCGGGCCTCGGCACTCAGGCAGCCCGAGAATTAGGCTCTTGGATGCCGGGCCGAAGGCTGACGCGGTAGATGGGTAGCAGCAACAATTGCTGTTGCCCGCGCATGAGGGGCCTGACTTCGCCTTTATTTATTGCACGGCTTTTGTGTCAAAGCCTGAGATTGCAGGATGATCTCCGATGACTTGCACTTGCTCCAGTTGCATGCCAATGTGCAACAATCTCGACATTGTATTGGCCTGGAGGCAACTTGGATGTGGTACGGCGTCGCATCAGTGTACTTGTGACGTGCTGAGAAAAGACCTGTAGTCACCGCCTCACCGGCTTGGGGCCCCACCAAGATCAGGTGAACCGTCAAAAAGGGCTCAGGTTCATTGAGCAAACAGAGTCTGGCCTAATCCGCTTGGTACTGATTACCATTATGTAGGGACCTCGGACGAGTTACTCCATGTTTAGGTGCCGAAAGCAGACTTGGATTTGTCTTCATTACATTCCGGGGCCCAGAATGAGTGGTTGGAAATCCCTTGAAGCAACACCAAATGGGTACCCTTTAAGAGAAACCCACATGATGCTTGGTCCAAAGAGAAACTGTACTGTGCTCTGGGGTGTTGAAAATGCAAGCAATATAAGTGAAAGCGAAACAGGGTACGGCCACCAAACAAAAATTCAGCGAGGATTTACCTGTTGACTTTACTCTTTGGGTTTGACTGTCAACCTCTCCAATGTGCGGTCGTTATTCACTGTTCCCGCACAAACTACCAATGCCGATTGGCGGACCGAGCAAGGAAGCGATGGTGTATTGTCGACCCCGCACAAGTACATCTTGTCAGATTGCTTTGGTGCTTGTCCTCAATGAAGGATCCCCTCTTGACTGGGTTGCGCCCCAGCAAACCGTGAAGCTTGTGGAACGTTCAATCCGCTTGGTAGGTAGGTTTCAATCATGGTGATGAATGGGACAAGAAGTGGTAGTTAGATTTATAGCCGCGGTTGTGACCTGCTTACTGTTCCGCATTCACTACCCTCCTAAAAACAATCACGTAGCATGAACGAGGGCCCCTGTAAGAGGAGCATGGTCTTTCAGGGGCCTCCAGTCAGGTTCGATAGCAACGTGGGAGGGTAGCTCCGATTACGGCAAGACAAACATTCTGGTGATACACTCACAAATCAAAGAGCTTACAACACTCTTACTATGTGGGTTGAGATAGAACTTACTTACTAAGATTGTCCATGTGAGCTACGTGTCCCTGCTGCGGCGGGACATGTGTTTGGGTGTCATTGGATACCCTCACACCAATTACGGACCCTGAAATCCCCGGAAGATAATTTTCCTCGTGCCACCCTCTTGCAGGATCCATGTTTGTTTTTTGGGCGGGTCTCCACTGCCGTGAGACGTTCGTTTGAGCCACGCCCAGGTCGAAGCTTTGCCTTCCGCAGTTCTGCTTTTCGCGGCCGCTGCAGATGGCGCGAAGCTGTCCTGGCAGCTGCGTTGGGTGGCCCGGAGAGGGATCCTTGCCGTTTTGGGCGGGAAGTTAGCAAAGGCAAGTACCACTTGGGCACCATACATATAATATGTGTATCCCTTGTATTTGTTTGTTGGCATCTTCCGTGTTGAACTGATACAAAGTAACAATCAGTCAGCAGACCCAACCAATAGGTACCATTACCACACATGTGGAGATGTCCTTGGAAACGGGGCCACAATTGGGAATCCAGGTGCTAACTGATTGGATTGTTACTCATTTTAGGGTGTTGTTTCGAACCGACAGATGGCCATTGGAGGGCGAGCGGGCTTTTTTGTGTCGCAAACTGCCTTTTGGGAAATTAAGGTTCGCAGAATAAACTTGTGGAGATCACTCCGAAGATTTCTTTATGATCCTATCTTAGAATCCACTGTGAGGTTCACAGACGAGCCAGAATCATGATTAGTGGGTTTGGGGGCAGGCTGAGGCAGTTTGGATGGCCATGTTCTACCGGCGATGCCGCGGCTTTTCTGTAAAGTGATGAAGTAGTGGGTTTGGAATGAACCACTGTGGCAACACGGAAGAAAGAACCACAAAGGAGCTCTTATTCTGTGTTGTGTTTGAAGGAAACATATCATCACTAGTAAACATGGGGGGCTGCCCGTTTCAAGGAGTGGGCTGGTTGGAGATCGCATGTTAGAAGATCTCTCTACCCTTTCCTTGAATCCGCAAAAAATGTATGTAATCTAAGCCACTTGTAGTAGCCTCAGAAAAGGGTTTGTGATTTCACGAACGATACAGGTCCCTCTTTGGTGGGCCCTAGATCATCGTGGAGGAACCGCGCAGAGTTTCCTGTTGAAAAGTTACCTCTCTCAAACGCAACCTCTACTGCACACGTGGAAAGCAAGATGTGAACACGGTGCTCTTGGTTCCAGACAGCAAATGTCGACCAGGGATACATCAACCTGGTGAATGAATTGAAGGGTGTGTCCTCTCAAAGTGAAGGTTTTCCTCTAAAATGGCACGGCAACCTGTTATTCAACCAAGATGAATCCTGGGTGAACTTTGAAGTTTTTCGCAGGAGGAGGATGCAGTCGCTTCAGTTCTGCGGGGCAGAGCCGTGCGGGCCCCAGCGCTTAATCTCCCAGGAATTTCGATTGGAACAAACCCTGAGTCTCATGAAATTTGAACGGAACAAATCCCAACTGGATATGTGCCGACTAGTTCTTCTTTCCGCAAACTCACGGCCCAAAAGCTCGGAGCGCTCCGCTTCCGATGGGTAGTGCGCCGTGGTTAGCATCCGGTCCGCCGACTCCGTACGTGGAAGTTGATTTTGCTGGGTTGCTCTTCCTTCCAGAGCAAAAGGTCTGGCCTTTTGGAAGGTTAATGAACAAACTATTTGTGTCCAGAAGGTCTAAGGGGCGATTTAGGATTTGGTTACACCAAAGACCAGCCCTTTGTTTGGAGGTTTCCCCAATCCGAAGAAGTATGAAAAGAAAGAACTCAGCGGTGTTTGGGTCGCAATTGGGGCATAGTGTGCTGATAACCTCCTGATTGTATAATAGGGAAGTATGTTTGACCTAATTAGCTTGCAGCAAGCCATTTGTTTGTGTTACGCTGTGGGTTGAGCTTCCAGCGGCCTGCCAAAACGGCGGAAAAGGTGCACCGCTTCACCGGCGACGAGTGACCAAAGCATCAATAGAATTCACAGGAAAAGCCAAGCATGTCAGAAGCCACATAATGCGTAGAACTCTATGCACTGCCCCTTTTTTCACCACGTGTAAACGAACAAGATAGAGGACGTTTCCCATGACTTGAACTAACTAGCCGTCCGAACCCCCAGCAACAATGCAGGGTCCCCGATTTTCAGGATTGATTCTTGGCTTGTTAGGAGCCAGCTTATCCATGATGAAGGTGCTTGACTTGGGCTTGTTTCCCATCGTTGAACTTGTATTTTGCCCACATTCTCATTCTGTGCTCAAGCGACATGGGATTTCATTTCATTGAAAGAGTTGGTGAGTGCGCCCAATGAGGTCCATTCAAATGATAATTAGCCTAAAGGAATGTGAGTATAGCCCTCCCACTTGCCAACCACTGTTGTTTCCCATGTCCAAAGCCCAAATGTTGTCGTCCAAAAAGCAGATCGTTGTGGGGGGAGCAGGGGTTCGGTTGAGACAGACCCAGCTTTTGTCCTAGCCATGTTCTTTGGTGCCGAATCGCCCCCAACGGATCTTTTGGAAACTGCCTTCATGAAACCGAGACAATGCCGATCACGACCTTTGGCTCATCGTTCGGTGGGAATCTCCTGGCAGGTCCTCGAAGATGTCATGCCCTTCGCAGCCGTCAGGAGCCGGCCGAAGGTGCGCTAGCGTCCAGCCGGTAAATTGCTGGTTGGACTGGGCCCTGTAAAGCGGTTGCCATGTTCAGGGACTCCAAAATGTGTTTCTATGGTATTTTCTGAGGATGCACCACTCTTGGCCATCTTGGCAAATAGCTGGTGGACAGAAGATCCCCATGAGATCAGCCAAGGGTCCGTAATTTGTTTGGGTTGTGTTTGAGGCTTAGTGTTTTGTGTTTGTGTTTGTGTTTGGTGTTTGTGTTTTGTGTTTGTGCTTGGGGTGTGTGTTTTGAGGGCACCCTTTTACCGTGCTTTCATACCACCATTTGACCGTCCGCCTATTCTGACGCATACCCATACCGTATACCGGTTTAAAGAAAATGAAGAAGAACATCAGCTGCGTTCGATGCTATTAAGATTGCCAGGTGATCTTAAGGCAATTCAACAGAGGGGTCCAATGCCAGTGTTTGCAGACCTGAATGTGATTTTGTACTTAATGTACGGTGCACATGTCCTGGTTGCACAGCTTGGCGCAGAAACGCGATGAAACCTCTTGCTATTTTATCTCGACCCAGTTTCTGATCAAGCTGTGCAATGTTCAAGTATCCTTTCTCCAGCGCAAGGGCTCTATTGGCTTCTATTTGGGGGGGGTGTGCTGGTAGACAGAAGGCGCATGGATCAAAGAGCCAAAGAGAAGGCTAAAGCTTTGGCAAATGAAAAGACCAGCAGGCAAGCCTCCGACCTAGGCTGTGTATGCGGGCAGAATTTGTGTGGCGCACAGACGGGCGAGGCTGGGCTTGGCCCCTTGCCGGAGAAGGTAACAAAGAGCGGTGCTCCAGGCCCCCCGGAAAGCAAAGAGGAGTGCGGCAGACTCGAAGGCTTGGCGTCCGCAGACAAGCATGTGATTGGCTCCGATGCGAGCGGAGACCTCAGGGCGGCACGGGGTCTTTCTGCAGCTGTGGCTCGGCATTCTCCGTCTGAATTCACGCCCTTGGTCTTACGTTTCAAGGGACAGCATCAGGAGTCTATCCATGCTGTGTAATTATTTTGGGAGAAAAAGCACAGTTACTGAGCGTCAGCGAGCGCAAGGGACACCTCCCGTTATGCGGTATCAGGTGTGTAGTGCAGGAGGCAGCACGACTAAAGCGACACTGACAAGTTTTTCCCCGCAAGAGCATGAAGTTGGCAAGAATCTAATTGCTAATCCCGGCAATCATCCCGCAAGCGCGGATTTTTGCAAAGCGCGCCGTGCAGAGACAGTTCGGGCAGCAGAGGGTGTTTTCGACGTTGCTCGTCCAGATAAAGTCAATTAGAAGGGTCATGCTAGGCTAATACCATTCCAGCCGCCTGCTAAACATGGAACCTCACCCACGGAGCCTGAAACAAAGATGATCTTTCCTAGGGGTTCCCTCAGGTTCTAGGTTAGCTGGGAGGGTAGACCTGAACTTATGCTAGTAGCTCAGTGAGGCTGCGCGTTTCGAAGCCAAAAGCCGTCCAGGGCGTTCCACCCGCCTTTGCTCCCCTTTCCATTCCACGCGGAAGAAATAATATATTGCTTTGCAGATACCCTTTTCAAAGTGGATTAAAAGGGCCACCACTGAAGGAAAACCCAAGCATTGTTGGAGTGGCCACACCGTGGCTTGCACCAAAGAGGTGTGTTGGTTTAAAGGGAAGCCAAACAGAAAGCGACCATTTTGGGGTTCGCAGATTTCAGTCAACTTTGCTCAGGCTATGGAGCAACTCCGAAGGGTTTCTGAAGGGTTCAGGGGTTCGGGGGTAATTACTTGCGCCTATTTGGCGGAACTTGAGAACAGTCCCTCTCAAGGAGGCTACATGCCCTTGCTGCTTCTTCACCTGTGTCCCTGTGGGAATTTGCTCCTTGGAGAGGTTTGACTGGAGACGTTCTTGGGACTGCGCGATGGACCCTTCTTATTGACCCTGGTTGTTCAATTTATCTCGCCTTTTCGAGGTGTTCAAACAGCGCACCGAATGCTGACTCTTTTGACAACCCTGTACGTCAAATACTATAAAGGTGAATTCCTTTTGCGTGACGGTAAAAGGGATCCCACTTGGGAATTCATGTCAAGAGTGCAGAGCATGTTCAGCTTTCTGTTTGAAACGTTGCGATGTGGCTTAAATGTTGATCTCTATTTGCCTTGAACTACCCGGCAATTGTTGTTTGTTAGCTAGGCGTGTAGCTCAATCTCACATGCAAGCCGGTAGAAGGTGCCTGCCGTGTTGACCACGTGCCAGCATTCCAGGAACCGCATGAGTTGTCATGAAATATGATCCACACACTTGGATAACCATGTGACTTGTCATGATCGAGCATCGGGTCAGGCTTTGGATGGTTAATAGAAAGCTACCCAGCGCACCCAATGCAGATTATGCGCATTGCGCGGCGCCCAGGAGATCATGTCAGCGCTGCCACACACAAACACACCGTCGCGCGCACACACACGCACACACACACACACCTACACACCTTCATACACACCTCACAAACTCGAGCACAACAGCGGGCAAAGCAAAGCACACACACAGAGCAAACCAGCAAGCAAGCAGGCAGGCAGGCAGGCAGGCAAGCAATCAAAACTTGCCAACACGTAAAGCAAGCGAGCGAGCAAGCAAATAAGCAAGAGGCTCAAATCATGAGCGAGTCCCACTGACGACCGTTTGAACTAGCTTTGGTACGTATTGGCGAAGATCTTTTGAATGGCAGCGCAAGAGCTTGGCCGTAGGAGTCTTTACCTTGCCTCAATTCTACTTGGATGAGCTTTGTTCCCAGTTTGAGGTTTGGTGTTAGATGGCTTTGTTTTGCAGGTCCCTAGTTGTAGCGCTCTCTTTGGGTAGTTTGAACATTTCTTGGGCCAATTCAAAGTGGGTTGATGCTTGGAGGGAAATATAATATACATATATATATATAACTACAACCATTGGCTTCCCATGTTCATGAGGTAATTTGGCTTACTTGGTCCCCCACGAAAGCAAAGCACTGTATGCAGTCTTTGCTGAGGTTCGGCCTGGCTTGGACGCAACTTGGCTTGGGCAGTTGGGCAGTTCAGGGGACTGGAGGGTAGAGAAAGCAGGCGGCCTGAAGAAAAATGCGGCGACCCCATCCAAACTATTGTGTCCAAGCGAATCCGCAATGTGAAGCATAGTTCGCTCTCAAAAAAGCAGCATGCTTGAGCACGTTATTGGTGAGCTGGTCGCTGAAAGTATAGTTCGCATTGTTTTCATTCCGAATTCTCATTGCTGTGGATGGACAAATTTCTGCACCTGGCGGCTGGACACAGATGCAGGGATGTCCAGCTGGGCCGCTCCATGTAGAAACCCCAAGGGGGATGTCGCCAATTCCGACGGTCTGCCCGCCTTTGGGAAGGTTTAGAATTCAGACGGGGGTTAGAAGAAACTCAACACTCAGCCGCCTCATGTTTTCTTCGGCGTCGGCGATACGGACCAAAGGGTAGGACTGCCTTCCTGGCGCCCGAGGAAGAACTGTCCATCGTGGAAAGCTTTGCTCGGCAGGCGGGTTTTTTCTGCACTTGGTTTTGTTTTAGTCATGACTGGCTTTGTTGCATGGCCCCAAAGGACCTTTTCGAAGCAACTGCTCATGAGAGAAGAAAAGCCAGATATACTCACTTCTCCCTGATGCTAGATACAGCCCGTCCCTGAAGAAGATACGGTTGCGGGGGCGGAACAATGATATATTGGTATGGTGCATTTGGTAAGGGAGATGCATTTGACATCCCTATACCTATATCAGGTACGCTAGCGCGTGGTACGGGCAAGTTCCGTGAGGTTCTGCGGGAATTTATTCTGGCAGATAGTTTTGGTGATTGGCTTTAGGGGAAACCACATTCCTAGTAGTTCATTGAACTTGAACAAACCACGTGCCCACTCTCTGAGTGTTGAACCTTGTAATTGAGAATTTCTTTGTTTCCCCCCCCCCCCCAGAGGGTCAAAAGGCAAGTCCTGGAACCCATGTAAGGTCAAACCCCAGGTTACTCTCGGGGTCAACGAATTTGTTCGGCAGGCGCCTGCCTACTGTGCTGTTCGGACAAGTTAGTAAGTCGATAGCAAGCTAGGGAGTAAGCTTGTTCTTCACGAAGGCTAGCTTTAGATAGCTGTAGTTTCTACTAGCACAAGCAAGTGCATGGGCTCAATCCCCACACAGTCTTGATTCTATCAACAATCTCGGCCGCAGCACTGAGAACCCCCTCCCCCCCCCCACCAGGTTCAATACTCCACTGGACAGACCCCTTCCCCCCAATACGGGGCTGAGGCTTCTATGCAGGTGGCAGCCTTCTTTTGGATCACCATGGTCACCCAGCAGCGAGTACATGGCACTAATTTGTAGGTCCATAACGCAGTCCCTGCCGCAGACCGCTCGCTTCGGCCCCAAACAGCCCCCGGCTTTCGTCCACCCCCTTTTGCTCAAGTTAGGGTTGTGACTTTGCTCTGACTTGGGTGGCAAACCAGCAAACTTGGCCGAACATCCAAGTAGGCCCTCAGCGTCGTTGGTGCGTGTCCTGCAGGTCGCTGCGAACTTCAGTCGGCCCTTGGTGAAGTCGTCACAGGAAGGCAGAGGGAAGACGGGGGATGAGTGTTTCTCAAAATGGTGGACCCTTTGGAGGGGCTTGGGGGCTCTATGCTCAATCCGGGAAGCTTGGGGGTCTAAATGACTGGGGGTGAAGCTGCGTGGCTGGTCCAACGCTCTGTGGAAAAAGCCTTGAGCAGCTTTTGCCGGGCAGAACACGAGTGGACCAGCCCTCTGTCAGCGTAGATATGTGAGTGACAGGCATTCAACTTGGCACCTGCTGAAGCCCTGCAGACTCCCAGGCCTTGGCTGGGTCACCTTTTGATAACTGTTTACATCTTCGCACTCCACGAAATGGATAGATGACGATAACACGATAACAATTAAATCGTTGAAGATTGGCTAAACTCACTTCCCGAGTTGGTGGACTTTAAACTTTTTGGACAGACCATTTTAGCGGTAAATAAACAGTTCAGACGTTTTTTGGCCAGTCAACTTGGGAAGTGAGTAAATGGCTGTGGGTCAAAACCAATGGTACCATTTGGGGTTAGGTGCACCACCCATTTTAGTCTATTTTAGTGGGGATTGAGATGTTCACTGGGAGTACGGGGTTTTGATCCATGGCCAAATGTCTTCAATGAGCCTTTCAGTTGAGCTTCGTGTTTGGCCTGCGAGATCCATGATTTGCACAAAGTCAGGAGCCCACCTATAGCACGAGCTCACCTAGATGACACTCGCTTGCGCTGGCTGTCTTTGCTGTGACCATAGCCCCTTAGACCTTTTGGAAGCAAACGTCATTTCCAGTAAACCCCGGCATACAAAAGCTTAGACCGTCTGCATAGTTAACTCTGCTTGGATAGCTTATATGTGGGTCATAACCCGGGCCCAAGATCCAAGCAATGCAACCCCCGGTCCAGGCCTTCACTTGGATGGCGCTGAAGCGATCTGCAGAAGCGCTGCCAGGGCCCCAGGCCCGTGGTGAGCTTGTCTTACATCCAGCTCGCGGATGAGGGGAGCGAGTTCAACCCGTTTGTTTTGTTTGCTAATGGGTTGAGCCCTTCTTTGTTGCTTCTGTTTAGATTAGTTGCATGGGTGGTTGAAAGGATGTTCGACGGGGATGTTCCGCAAGCTTAGGCTATTTCGGAAGCTCGTGACATTTGCCTGTTTTGGGGTGCTGCGCTCACCTGGATGCAAAACAAGCTCAACATGATGAAGGTCGATCTGTTACTTCAAGCTTTGGAATGAAAGCTTGCAAACATGCTTTTGGGAAAGCATGATTTAAAGTTGGCTGTATTGTTGAGGGTACCCTTTTTGAGGTCGTGTTTAAGGGGACACTAAAAGCGACTTAAGGCTCGGGGGCCCACCCCCTGTCCGAGGACTCTGATGACTTCTCCGAGCGGCTTGGCGCGCTCTCTTGGAGGTTTTCAGTCCAACTTGCGGCGAATTCACAATATGAAATTTGGTCAAAAAGACCAAGTCTAGTCAGGGGCATGTGCAGGTATGGTTTTTTGGAGGTCTGGGTGCCTATATACTATTATGCATGTACAATATGTACATGTGATATATGCATTCATACACAAATGCATATTGACTTTGATTAGGAACCCTTTGGTGGACAGACCTTCAAAACGTGTTGTTTGGTTTGCTTTATAACCACTAGTAAGGGTACCTCATTGCGAGCCACCATTCAAGCCAGAAGTGAAGCTTAGTAGGCGCAGTCCAGCAAGTGCGACCCCGATTCTTTTCCGAGGCATGCTGGCTACATCCCCGCGGGCGAAGATTTGCACATCGCGGAGATGACTTTAGATCAGGCCAAGGCGGGCGTAACTTTGGGCCGGTGCCAATGATTGGGTTGATCAAAACGGGGCATCCCTCATTTGTAATGTAGTGTGACACAATTGGGAAACTACGACTATCTGGTACAGGGAGCGATCGGATTGATTTGGAACCTGCCAAAAAAGGATCCTGAGATCGAAGGACGTGGCTGAGCACATGGCTCGGCGGATGTGACTTAGCATCTGCATCAAGCCTCTTCAGGAAAATGGCATGTCATATCAGAGCCACCATGCCTCCGCAAGCTACTTCTCGTTGAGGGTACCCTTTTTGGGATGGATTGAAATGGACACCAAAGGGAAAGCCATCATTTTTTGGGTCCCCACATGTGGTTTGAGGATGATTGAGGTTGCCACTTTCTGAGATACGGGAATCTCCTATAAATAATGATGGCCTTCAACCACTTTGGTATCACACGGGACACCCTTTTCCTTCTTTTGGAGGGAGCAACACAAAGGCCCTTTTTAGGCCCTTTTTTATCTCAACGTTTTCTCGAGTTCCTGTTTTGCAGGCCCTTTCCGCGCTTTTGTGCTTGCACGTTCTTGCGTTTTCGGTGTTTGCTTGTTTCCTGTTTTCTTTGCAGTTTTCGTCTTTTTTAGTTTTGGTGTTTTCACGTGTTTCGCGCCGTTTTCGCGTTTCGCCGCCCACCTGCTGGGGCTTATGAGAGTCAAGTGGATCCACACATGCTCCGGCCATTCGGTGGGAACTGCACCAGTGGACATTTGGGAAGATCATGGACGTGTCCGTAAACATTATCAGAAAAAACTAATAAGTGTAGAACGAAACGCCTCCTAGGTGTGCATCGCTTTGCACAATAATTTGATATTTCTGGAATATTTATTGCTAATTTGTCACTGTCTCTGGTTTTGTAAGCCCTATGAACTGTACATCGAATCCGAGTCATCCGAAAGGTCTTCGTATTCAAGTACAAAGACCTTCTTGTCCTGGTGCTCTTCCCCAAAAACTTCACGAGAACAGAACAAAAGCGCAAAAGCTGGTCGGAGGAAAGTGTGGCCTGAGGTTTACCGCAGGAATACGCCGCTGCAAAAGCAACCCCAGCAGAAAGCAGCTTGTAAGCTTGTTGAAGCTCTCGCGCCCAGTTGAGCGAAACTTTCCAACCATATCTTCGCTAAAGCTTGGCGTAAGATCCGCCAAAGTTTCACGAAAGTTGGTGCACCTCCCCGCCAGTTTCCAGACATGGGTGGCCAACGGGTCCCCTCCTGTGCTGCTGCGCGGCTTGTGAGCTGGAGTTGCGGAGACGAACTCCGTGTACTACTTTGGAACTGCAAAGTGGCGACATGCAATCCGAGGCTGCGGAAGTTTACTCTACTTCTTGTGTTACATTTGTGATGAATGTTGCAACCCCTCAAAAGCTCCGTGATGTTGCGAAAATTAACAGAATGGGCTACGCCGGGCGAAGGCCTTGCGTCATGCCATCCTTTCGTGTGACGCTGAAAGTTTCGTCTGGCGTCGGCGCAAGCTTGGCCGCTGTCCGGCGGCCAGTGGTGCCCCTGAGAGAGCTCGACAGCATGGCCACGTGTGTCGCCAGTGTGAGGGCGGCCAGTTGGGAACACCGTGCCACGTGTCACACATCAGGGACCTTAGTCTTTCAAGGCGCGAGCAAGGTTATTGCAACCAACGAACTGCGATTTGTCTTCTTGTTTTTGAGAGTCTTTGGCCGAGCAGGTGAAATTGGTTCAAGTATGGGTCAATTCAACCAATTAATTGGTCTTACTTTGGGGTTTTTACGCACTGGGCCGCCCAAGCGCTTCCTAGCGAGTGGGCGCAAAAGGGGTTTCAAGGCATGGTGACGCTGAGCCCGGAGGAGGTGACGCGTGCGGCGTGCCGGCGCCTCGAAGAGGTGGAGCCCTGGCCAAAGGTGGCGTTGTTTGCCGGGCTAGACCATGACACCGTCGGCATTTCGTGTTGCGAAGCTATCCAGGGCTTCAAGAGTCTGGAATCGGTTCGTGCGTGGATCGATGGTAGTTCTTGCGGCGTTCAGTGCGGCTTGGGCGCTTAGCGTGGTGGCATTCACAGCGTGGCGGGCCCGGAGAACTCTCAGAGCCGTCTCTGGCAAGCTGAGACAATTGGTCGGCGACTCCTGCCACATGATGATGGACAAGGTGAAGCAAGCTGCTAGGCTCGTGACTTTGCTGGGCCAAAGCCAGCGAATGGAACCTTCGGTATCCCAGGCGCCGCCCCGCCTCCGCACGCTCAAAGGCAATTTGGTCAACCAAGATGGAGTTTCCGTGAACACGGGTTTCGAGACAGCTGTCACATTGTGGGTAACTGTTTGGCAGGGTGTGTGTGTGTGTGACATTGCAACCAATCCTCTGCGTGGACTGGTAAACCCAGATCGCCTGATCTTGGTCCCGATAAACCCTGTATAGTTTAATGGCTGTTGTTTTCGATTTTCAGAGCTTTCGCGTTTCATGTTTTCGTGTCGTTTTCGTGTCGTTTTCTTTTGTTCGTTTTCGCGTGTTCGCGCAGCATTCGGCAACAGCACCTGGAAAAACACACGCACACAGACACGCGCACACACAAACAAATCCCCTCTAGCTGTCTCTTGGACACACCCACTCGGCTTGGCCTGTTGCAGGGTGGAAATGAGCGAGTGGGAAGCCACTTGTCCTTTGTAGAACTCGTCATTTGAAAGACCGTGCCCGCGTGCAGTCGGCAAACGGGTCGTTTATGTGTGTGATATTTGTTGGTAGTTGTTTGTTTCTTGGTTGGTCGGTTGTTCATTGTCCTTTTCCGGATGGGGAACCCCCAGGCAAGCACAAAAAGGAGCCTCCCCTCATGGGCCAAGCAATGACACATGAAACCGTGTGTCGAAGGAGGTATAAACCAAATCATCGGCCCCGCAAAAAGAAGGGCAACAAAAAACCATAGACGGCAAACAAGGGATTTCCCGCATATTTTGTCCAGTCAAAATGTACCAACTGAAAAACATGAAACGTAACGAACCCTGTGTGTTCGGCTCATAAGTTTTAGCAACAGCATGCCCGTGCGAACCAGCTTAGGTGAGGGTCCATGTCATGTAGTTGGACCATGACGCCCAAGGCACGCGAAACCCAGTCATGTGGCATCTAATGTGACATTTGTTTACAACAGAGTTCCCTCACAATGCAGAATGTTTGAGCCCTACCAAAGCAGTCCCACAAACATGAAAATCGCGCCCAGGCAGGCAGTTTCCCGCCTACTGGTGTTCTTCAACTATGTGTCCGACGAATTGAAAACCGTGAAAATATGATGGCACACGATGTGATGAAACGTGAAACACTGGATACACGTGTGCCATCTAGTTGTCATCAAATGCCCCCCTTCCCCGGGGCCCAACGGGATCAACTGGGCCCAATCTCCATGAGCCTAAGCGAGCCACAGAAAAGGGGAAGGTCCCATTGTTTAGACTCTCTTACCAGGTCTGACTATGACTCATGATTTTTCTTGGCAGGATTTTTGCCGGCGGCTGGAGCTTTGCAATGGCTTCACGTTGCAGGCGGGCATCCGGCGCGCAAGCCGCAAGATGATGTGACCCCCAAGCCATGTGTCAAATCCGCTTGGGTTTTCGGACAAGTTAGCAAAGTTAATAGTAACCTTGGTTAAAACTGTTTGAGCTCCAACGTCCGGAAGTTTTCAGCAATCGCAGGACGGAGATCCAGCAGTGCCCACCGACGTGCGCCTCGGATGCAAGGCAAGGAAACTAACTGTTTAACTGGGACGTCAGCCAAATGTCCGGCTCTGAATGGATCTAAGTGGCGGTGTGAAGGGCAACTACCCCCCAAACAAAAGGCGATTTTGTAGAACCCCTTCACATGTGCACTTTAAGGCTTTCAGCCCTCCTAACATCTGTTCGCAGGACTATTTAATGCCATACTTTTGGCAAACAGCTGTGGTGCTTTTGTAGTGATGAGCCCTTACTGACCAAGAAGCCGATGGAAGAAGTACGATACCGCGAAGAAGATGGCGAAGACACATTGACACGTTCTGGGTTTACCACGTTTGTTGCGAGCGGATGTTGGCGACTGAGGTAGAAATGCTACCGGCAAGCTTGTCTCACTTGTTCAAAGCAAAGCTTGCCATGTATACATTGGATCTGGACGAATTTTGGCGACCTACCAGGTGTGTACGACGCCCAGTGATGATGAGTCCTTTCGTTCTCGCCTCTTCTTTATGGTTAGTTGATTGGCATACTTCACTGAGATTGAGCCGTTTGTAGTTTGTGTTTGTTTGTTGTTTGTTTGTCTGTTTGTCTGATTGTCCATTTGTCTGTTCGATTGGTTGTCTGTTCGATTGTTTGTCTGTTTGTTTTAGTTTGTTTGTTTGTTGTGTTTCTTTGTTTGCTTGCTTGCTTGCTTGCTTGCTTGCTTGCTTGCTTGCTTGCTTGCTTGCTTGCTTGCTTGCTTGCTTGCTTGCCTGTTTGTGTGTTTGTTTGTTTGTTTGTTTGTTTGTTTGTTTTTGTTTGTTTGGTTGCCTTTTTGTCTGTTTGTCTGCTTGTTTGTCTGCTTGTTTGCTTGTTTCTTTGTTTGTTTGTTTGTTTGTTAAAGTTTGTCTGTTTGTCTGTTTGTCTGTTTGTCTGTTTGTCTGTCTGTTTGTCTGTCTGTTTGTCTGTTTGTTTGGCTTGCTCGAACCAAAGCAGCAGTTTGTTCTAGCCTTTGGGCGGTCCTACGCAGCCACGCTCTAAAGCTACACAACACCCTGATCTTCGCCCGGCAAATATCACAAGAGCTGGCTGGAATGGTTGAATCGGCTGGCATTCCGCCGTTTCTCTTCGACAGCACCAAAGCTTCAAACAGGAGCGGGCTATTTTTACGCGGCCCAACTGTCCTTCTCAAGGCAGGAGCGCGCTGTTTGGAAAGTAGGTGACAACAATGATTATATGCGGTTGCAAGTCAACCAGCTCTCATAAAGCCTTGGTGCATAGGCCACTTACCAAATGGATTGAACACCAGAGCATGCAATGTTGCACTCAAAGAACCAAGGTTGATAACTACGTTCCCCCACAACACATCGGGGCACGGAAACCCTCAGGGAAAGCAAGTAGATATGTCTCATGTTCTGGGTAAAGCCTACCAGCTCCAAACGGTAACCTTTGAGCTGAGGGTTGTTGGTCAACGCCCAACTGCCTTTTGACACGCGGAAGCGGGGTGCCTGATACCTTCCAAAAAGCAACAGCCAGCCCCGTGATTGAACAAGCACTTGCCCTATCAGTGCCCGTTCTAAATTTCGAAAGCTCTGTGGTTTTGAGGTACAACAAATCCTAACCTAGTTGCAGCGTGTTTTGGTCAGCGTGTGGATTTTGAACTTGCGGTGGGGCGGAGGTAGTTGGTGCCGTTGTCTTGCAGGGCTCAAGTTGCAGTAACAGACAACATAGATTGTGGGATGCTTAGCCAAGGTGTGTTTTGGCAGGTTGTGTAGTAAATTACTGGCAAACTCATAACAACTGCTTGTTTGCGCAAATCGTACTTTCGATCGCCCATGTTTGCACCGCTTGATGAAGCATAAATATGAATACATGTATCAAGTTTGTCGATCGCCTATGCTGCTGAGGTATTTCAAGTCGCAGCCCCTCCCTCAGAGCTTTGCTGGGCATCATTGTCAAACTCACTTCATCCATTCATAGTCTCTGGAAGTTTGCTTTAGTGGGAAAGCAAAAGGGACGCCATCGTTCTGGGGGGGTCCCGCTGTTGCGGCACATAGCCACGTTGTGGATCCTTCCGAATGCAATTGTCCAGTGCTTCAAGGCAGCAGTGGCTGGCCTTTGGTGTGACAGAATCGCCTGGAGAGACTTTTTGAAAGCAAATGGCTTCTCTAACGACCCTTTCTTCGGTCGGGGGGCTTGGAGCCACCCAGTAATTTGGCACCGGTTTGTTCTGCAAGTTTCAGAGAATCGTTTTAGATACCTGCAGTATCAGAAGTGAGCCGCAATCAAAACCAGGGTAGGTGAAGATTAGTAAGGGAGAATCCAAACCATAAGGAGGTGCAGCCGCTCTTCTGATTGTTTACATACTAGTAGATTTGGGTAGACCGCGCTGATACCAGGTTTGATTAATCGTTAACTGTTGGTAGCCGGGTATGTTTCTTTCTGGCGGTGATTCAGCATCCGGCAATGCAGCAAGAGAGTGTTGCATTCCACATCGCCCCAACTGGGCAGGGATAAATGCTGCGAAGGATTTGCAAAGCTCATTTAGGAGCCAGATCAAGCTTTTAGCATTGGCCTCAACGATGGACCCTATTTTGTCCTTTCTTTTGCTTTGCAGAGCGCAGTCGGCAGATTCGGAACGGACTCATGTAGCTTGGGCTGCGCAAGGGCATGGGAGAAAGCATTGGAAGACATAGTTCCGAAGATCCAGGACCCCTTGGAGGCAGACCCTTGTTTTGCTGCCTTTCACTCACACAAATCAGTAAGGGGGGCCCTGTGTGGTCCCCCAGTCCTTCGCATCGGTAAGGGGATGCCCTAAACATTGCAAGTAAAGGACCAAGGACACCCGGTAGGTTATCATGATTTACCGGGGTAGTGCAGTCCTTTGCACTGGGGCCCATGTGGGGCTTTTTGGCGTGCGTACCGCGCGGTTATTTCCCGACTTGAGTTGTCAATCGCAGACCCAGTCCTTCATCTTGCTGGTGCTCGGCTTTGAATGACCCTTATAAACCACCCAACTGGTGGTTTTCTTTATTCGGGAATCCCTGGGTTCATTCCATTTCTCACACCCTACCTATCGCAGCAGCGAGTCAGCTTTGCGCTGTTAGGTCAGAAGTCCAGGATGGGGACTCCGAAGGCTGGCGGTCCTTCCGCCGCGAGCGCCACAAAGCCAGGCCCCCGGCCCCCCCCCCTCGATCGCGATGTGATGGGGGACATAAGGTGGGGCAGGGGAGTGTGAGGGTTCTTGAAGAATGAGAATAAACGGTTTTGCTGATTCACACTCCTATGCTCATGATTTGGTTGTGAAGTACCGCACAACTGCAGTCCAAGGATTTGGGCACCAGTACAGCCAAAGGGGTTAGGGGGGGTTGTCCGATCGCATGGCATCGCTGTCCTTGTGACAAGGTGAAGCTGTGCACCAAATGTTTGTCCCTGCGATTAAGCTCTCTAGAATAGTATGTGAATGGAATCTATGTCACACGCCATCTATGTGGTGCAACTTGCATGTTAGGACACAACCAAACGAATTATGAATTATGGCTATTTGCAAAGCTCATCCTTGCGCCTCCCAGTTCTGTGGGCTTTTGTTATGTGAAGGCATCTCGAGAATCTGTCTCGTTGGGCGAACGAAGCATTGGACCCTTTTCATTTCTTCGGAATCCCGAGGAGACTGCTTATCAGAGTGGCCCCAAAATCGATGAACATCCCCGTGCAAGGGCACGCGAGGGTTCCAAGAGAGGTTCATGTGGACGGATGGCATCAGAATGACCCCTCGACTGTCAATGCCCTTTTGGCAAAGCCGTCAGTGTCCCGGCAAAAGAAGTGTTAAACCTAGTAGCCCTTTACTTTCTACAGTAGGCTACAACTGGGAATGGTAATGGATACGGATTGCCCCCATGTCACAAGAGACTCATCGCGCATCGTCCTTGTTCATTATGTTTGCCGAGCAGGGGGGGTTGTTCCAAATGAGTCATGAGAGGTACTTGTAGACAGCAGAGCCCAACATAGGCATAGTTAGTTCAAGTTTGGTAAACCAGAAATGTTTTGTTTCACATATTAGGCCTTTTTGACACGCTGGGCCTTGGATTTGGGTGTCCCGGCCTAGGTCCGGCATGGCCCCGATGCAGTTCCTCCTCAGGCGGCAAACTGCTACAAGGAGGCGCGCTGGCAGATGCCGCATCACCGCGAAAGCTAAGTCCACCAACACGACATCCTCATAGCTTCAAGTGGCGGTTCACCCAAAAACTGTTGCCTTGAAGTAGCCCCACCAACTACACCCCAGCTACCAACTTGATTTCTATGGTGGAGTCATAGCGCTGTCGCCATTGAAGCTGTCGCCATTGAAGACCTAGGGGCTAGGATCACTTGTTTGCACCCCATTGACCTCTTTTATCCAAGTAAGTGTGCAGACGGATCCTGAGGATGTCTCCTTCATACGTCGTGTGGCAAGCACCAGCTTGGGCCAGTGAAGGAGCCATGCGTGCTTTCTCTTTCTCAGTATGTGTATAGGCCTTTCTTGTTTGGCAAACATACATGACAGGGCCCCTGGCCGATGTGTTTTCCGCATAGCGTGTACAAACAGTCACATGGGCAAGATGCGCGACCCGGCAAAACCCGCAACCGCAGAAACCAACGAAACGGCTCAGACTCACGAATAAGATCAGGGTTAAAATGTTGTGACCCCGCAGGCTTCTGGGAAATCAAACCTCAAATTTTGGATTTGGGCCCATGGGGGTTGAAACAACAGAGTCCCCTACCTTGGGTAAACAACAACGTGGAACTTATGATAAGATCACCTGATCTCTAAGCCTGGATGTATCCTTTTGAGGAACGCTGACAAAGGCTAATGGGAACCCCGGATTGTCAAACCCATCAGGACCCATCCTACCAACAGAGAAGCCTTACTCACAAAAGTGATCCAGATTCCGAAGGGATATCCCCCAATCAAGTTCAATCAGGGGTTTACTCCAGGATTCCCATTACTCAAAAAACACTGGTGTCGATGTATCGCCCAATTGGCCGCAGGGTGCGGATTGCCTTCGGAAGTTCCCCGCCATGTTCTGGCGCAGCCACATGGCGGCGTGGGCACCCATTTGTTCCGTCCGGATAATTTTGGGGTTCCTGATTTGTATATATATATATATATGTTTATCTTACAGGTTACCCCTACTTCCCTTCCATATGTGGGCACGTGGATGTCCAACTCCACTCGTCAAGTGTTCAGGCTGCAACCATTGGTTACAAGAGGAACATCATGGGCTGGTTGACATGTGGGTGTGAATGTCAATAGGAGACCCTTAGATTCAGCTTTTGACTAATTGGTGCTTTGACGGGGCTGCTTTGCTCTTTGGCCTAAACAAGAAGGATCGATTTCCCAAACCAATGCAAAGAACAAACACTGTCCGAAGACCCAAAGCTCCCTGCATCAGACCTTTGGATAGGACGTGTTTGTTTCTTGCAACCAATTGGCATTGCTTTGAACACCGATGCTGTTGAGCAAAGCCAACCTTGTGTCACTTTAGCTTATCGTTCCGTGAGCTTATCTCCGGAGTCTTTGGAACAAGTGAGTGCCCGCCAGTCCTCATGGAACCCTCCGTTGGTTTTGTCAAGAACCCCCAGTCTGGTTCCAGGTTTGTGGAGAGGGGGGGCGCAGAGAGCGCCCCAAACGCTTCCTGGCGGTTTCAGGGCCCGCGGATGGACAACAAAAGCACCAGGCTCATCATACCTTCTTCATACAGTATTTTCAAACATAAGGCTGAGGTTTGTCATGTGGTTCTCTCCTACCCTCAGGCCTGTGTTTCGCTCAGGTTCTTTTCCTGCACCAGTCCGATGACTTCGAGGCGCAGGGACTTTCAGGCGGAAATCGCTGATTGGGACTGGTTCATGATGAGTTCGAAGGATCCCAGAAAACAAGAGAAGCAAGACAAATATGACACTCTCTTCTTGACTGGTACAGTGCTAGAAGGGAAAACCAAAGCCTAGAATTGTAAGGGACACCAGCAGGGAAGCTAGCAAGCAAAAGGGACCCCATATTTGGAAACACCAGTATGCGACTATTCTCAACACATGAAATCTACCCTTTCTATTCCCAAATAGCTTGCGCTCAATGCATGAGTCATACCTCAAGCAAGTTGTTCAATGGGCAATGATCATGGCTGGTGATTATCAATTTATTTCATCTGAATTTGCAACGGAAGGGTGCGATCCTGCAGCAGTGTTGCGGAATCAGTTTCCATCCTTGGGAGTTCGGGTTGGACTAGTGTTGTTAGAAACTATTTCATGGTTTCCCGCTGGTGTTATGGTTGCCAAGCTTGACTGGTGTTTTCTGTCCCTTAAACCTCTGCCCGAAGAGTGGTGGTCCATCCTCCGGACAAGGCAATGAGCCTTCTGGTAACGAAAGTGCCGAAGGTGCATACCCCAAAATCCAGGCTTGCGGCTTAGAGGTGGGGTACGTCCATTTGGGGCATGTAAATAGGGGTGCTTCTCTCAATAGGGGACGGAGTTTTGTTTAAGAACGTGAAAAACGGTGGTCCTCAATTTCGTGCAACCCTCGTAGGGCCTTAGACGAGTGCGGTCCAGGGCGGCTTCTACTTCACCCCGCACTTCAACTCCACGGACCGCGTTTGGGTGAACCCCGCCGTGGGCAAGGCGGTGGCCTTTGCAGCAGGAGCTGTGGCCGTCGGGCCTTCGCCGCGATCGCTGTTGCGCTGTTTGCGTGCTTTCACCGAGTGGTTTGCGGTGTTGTTTCCTTTCTGTGTTGTTCATCGTTTGGGTTCTTTTTCTGGTTTGCGATGATGCGTTGATTGTCATATTACAAAACACAAAACAAAACAAACAACTCATGTGTGTGTGCGTGTGTGCTTTTCTTCGTGTCTTTTCTGTTTGAGACTTGGGTCGCCCCCACAAAATAGTCCTTTTGCTGCTATCAGCTTTTGCTGTGTTCGCCTTGGAGCTTGGCACCCACAGAGTCCCTTTTGTGTTTTGCGTTTGCCCTGCTATCACTAACAATCTGAATCTTCAACCGCAAGTATGCCCTCCTTGTCTTCCAAGGTCACTGAACATGTGGGAAAGGGGGGTACAGGTCAGCTTCTCGAGCGATGCTTCTGGATAACGTGGGGCTCCAAGTGAAGTGCGTTTTGGACTCCAAGCAATCTGTGGGGAAAGTCATGTGCTGTTCCGGTGATACTCCTTGGGCCTAATTGGGTTGGGCAAGGTTGTGGACAATGATTGCGTTCAGATTGCCACTTTCCGTGAGTGGCCAAGGCGACTCCTGTTCAAACCCGGTCCTAGATGATCAAGGCATTGACTAAATGGCCAACCCCAAGGAGTCAATCGGCTACCAACCTTGCTTCCTTAGTTCCTGAGCTTTGGAGCTTTCGGGGAAACATCCACTCAGGAAGTGAGTTCCCACTTAGTACTCCCAGACCATCCACCCAGTCCTCCAGTGGATTCCACTTTGTTTTCCATTTGCTGGGTGGATTTCGGTCCAGAAACGATGAACCCCAAGGACAAATGGGTCACTAGGCCACTAGGTCGCTGGGCAAGTAGATATCTACCCTCCCACGAGTGGAGGGCCCAACTTCTGGTGGGTTGCATGGTGGGGTAGGTTGAATTTTTATGGGGTTTCCTCCATACTTCAAGTTTTCAGGGTAGACTGGATATAAAGAGAATCCAAGAATAATGTCCATTATTTTTTACCCTTAAACACCAACCACAAGGGTCCATTTTTAAAGCAATCAAACGCTTGGGCTAGAAGAACATCAGGAGCGCACAACCTGCACGGGCTGGACATCTCCAGCGGCCAGCTGTGCACCTTGAGCCTTTGGCTGACCCCCGACGCCTCCAGAGCTTCTCGCGAAGGCCTTGGAACGCGAGAACAGCCGAATCCTTTTTGTTTCTTTCTTCGCACCCCCGAAGCCATGTAGGTTTTGATAGGGAACCAAGTGGGTGGTGGAAATGAATCCCCAGGTGATGTCCACCAAGAGGTCCCGAGTTTGAAAAAAGTCGGCTAAAGAGCCCATAGCTGCATTGTGTCTCCGAAAATGAAGCAAAATGGTTTTTGTTTGTGCAGAACCCCCCATTTAGAACCCAGGCACAACCATCTCGAAGACGGGTGGCGTTTGGCGTGGCCTCCTGATCTCTCTTGTATAGATACACAACCTTTACGAAGAACAAATGTGTTTAGTATGTACTGCCACCCAAGTTGAAAATACGCAACATGGGGCCCGTACCGCCCCGTCGACTTATGAGCTCATCCTAATGGATGCCCGTTATTTGAGAGTCCGCTTCAGGTGGATGGTTGTGGGCAATGTGT
This sequence comes from Effrenium voratum, assembly GCA_963377175.1. NCBI lineage: Eukaryota > Dinophyceae > Suessiales > Symbiodiniaceae > Effrenium > Effrenium voratum. The sequence continues at coordinate 167,482 of CAUJNA010000405.1, read as the reverse complement.
GATTGGGCCACTTCTTTTTATAGTGGTAAGACATTCATAGGGCCAGCAGTCTGAGCAAAGGATAGCATTCACCATCCATGTGTTGAAGTAAAGGAGATGTTGGGTGCACTCGCAAATTACCATGAGAAAATGGGGGCTGCCCTCCACAATGTCCAATGATCCAATTCAAACACTGCTTTCTCCAGTGAATATCGTCTCCAGCGAAGATCCGAGGCGTTTTGGAAGCAGCGACAGACGAGCTCGAGGCAAGGTCGCAGCGTTTTTGCGTATCTGGATCGATCCCCACTGCGGGCTAGACCGATTTCCTTGATGGTGTTTTCTTTTTGGCGGGTGCCCTCTTTTGGTGGGCGTGAAACCACAGGTGTCTTTATTTAGTTAGCGACCCATGTTGAGACATGCCCAGATGGATTCTACTGCTTTGAGTTCTGGCCCTTGTCATTTAGCAATGGAATCCAATCTATTTGACAGCTAGGGCTCGCTCCAAGCGAGCCCTGAAAGCGATTATCGTCAATTGATATCCCTTGAGGCCTTTCAACATCAGGTGAAGCATCAGGTTTTGGGCCTCTCCCGGCGCACTGATAGTTTGTTTGTGAGTTGGCTTAGGTATTCTCCAGATGTTGTACTTCTATGTTTATGAGTTTGTGATGTCTGTATTAGGTCGTACTTGCGTGGCTCTGCTGATGCGGAACCCAGGCTCCGTGCCCGCTTGTGCACGGAGAGTGAAAACATGAACCAACCTTGCAGTAGCGGCCTTTTCAACTTGTGAGAGTGCCCAATAAATGAGTATGAAATATTTCAATAGGGCAATAAGTCACCGCCGTACCGACTTGTGGACCTCCAAGTGAAGGGAACAAGCGTGAAACCCAGGCTGGGCAAATCCGGTTTATGCACAAAGTGCCATCAGCCAAATCGTGTCGCACCGTTCCCCCTTGCCTGGATGGCGCATGCAGATGTTGTTGACCTCGCGCTAGTTTCGGCATACGGTTGTAGGCGTTGTTTGGGTATGTCAAAACAGGCAGCTGGACCCTTAAAATGGCGGGGTTCCTTTGGTTTCTCTTTCAACCACCAACCTGAAGAGGGTACCCTTACCACCCACACAAGCACACAGACACAAGAGACACGCACACACAGACACATATACACAGGAAAACAAACGCAGAGACACACATACAGACACGCTGGCACACAGACACGGACACACACAGACACACACACAGAGAGAGAGAGAGAGACCCACGCAGGCGCAGATACGCACGCACAGACAAACACACAGACACACAGACACAGAGAGAGAGAGAGAGACCCACACAAGCGCAGACACGCACACGCAGACACACAGACAAACACAGACAAACACACAGACATGAAGACACACACACACAGAGACCCACACAAGAGCAGACACGCACACACACAGACACACAGACAAACGCACAGACACACAGACACGCACACACACACACACACAAAAGCGCAGTCATGCACACACGCACAGACACACAGACACACAGACACACACACACAGACACACACACAGACACACACACACACAGACACACACACACACACACAGAGACCAACACAAGCGCAGACACGCACACACACACACACAGATACACAGGCAAACACACAGACACACACACAAACACACACACTGGTGTTTTTTCAGATGGCATAGGTCAAAGGTCCGAAGACCGAATGACACTAGAGAGCCACCAAAGGGTCAACCAACAGGGTTCAAAGAGAGACCAGAAAGAAAGAAGAAAGGGTTTTTACCTCGACACACACGCACGCACGCACGCACGCACGCACGCACGCACGCACGCACGCACAGAACTACAGAAGTACAAGCACACAGACAGACACAGCCATGTCAGGGAACCGCCACAAACACTTGTTCTTTGCAGACGATTCTCCCATTTGGGTGACCCCTGTCAGTTCCCAATGCTCGGGGCAGTATCCTCGTCACCTCGCACTTGCAAGGAGCTATGATCCTCTGAGAAAGCTTTCCGCAAGCTGCGGCTCGGCGGGGTTTTGGAGGAGCCACCTTTGTCGAGTCCACCTCAGGGATCGAGTCCCAAAACCAATGGTGAAGAATTACAATGTTGAAACAACCTCAAAAGTGGTGTCTTCCATTTAAAACTTACATTCAAGTTTCCACAAATTTTTGTGTTTGGGACAAGGTTGGGGTTGTCTCCTAAAGCCTATGGGCGGGCAAGAACAAATCCGCTTCCTTTGTGAAGGCCAATTCTGTCTTGATGTTAGCCCGCCAAAGACAGCGGGTCCCTTTCAAGAGGTTCAGAGTTGCAACCCAACTGGGCTGCCGGCGCTAGTTCTGGTACACCGCAACCGGTTTGTCCAGATCAACATGAAATGAGGGTCCCAAGGGCCAATACAGGTGATATATCTCCATAACTATTCGACCAACCTTTCGACCTTTTCGCTTTTCCTAGAGTCTACGTGATGACCGACTCGACGATTAACTTCTTACATTCAAATAATTAAGTCGAGCCAGGCTTGCAAGCGCCGCCATAGGCTCCTTTGCTGTTGGCTCCCTTGGCTCCTTTGACTCCGAGGATTGAGAAAGATGAGAGCTTTCCCTTTGGGTAACATCCAGAAACGTCATCAAAAGGACATGGGAGGCGGCTGGAACAATCCGCTTGGAAAGCATGCCGGGTTGCCTTGGCTTCCATGACCCAATTGCTGCCCTTTGGTAGAAGCGGATCCGCTTTCCGTAATGTAATTAGCCATGATTGAGGTTCTGGGTCCCAGGGGTTCGGCGTTGATCCACACGTCAAGTATTTGGCAATTGTTTGCAGTTTAAATTACAAAGGTGCAACTCAGTTCGAACTTAAAGGCTGAAGCTTGACTCGGACAGGAATTGGACGTGCTTTCGAGGCCCCCTGTCTCGGGGTGCGAGGCTGGACGGTGTGGGAAAACTCATCGATAGGGCCATCAAAGGAGACAGGAATGGCATTCGCATACCTGGAAAGCCGTATCGCCGTTTTTTTTGGACGGAACCCGTATTTGGATCATTTTTCCCGTATGGTCATTTTTTGCTGGCCAATGGCCATATTTGGAAGTATGCAACCCGTATTTGTTCAACAAATTGTTGACAAAAAGACGTAAATAACCGTATGGTCATTTTTTTGTGCCCCAAGCCGTATGGACAGAAAAAAAACGTCACATATGGGTTTCCAGGTAGGTTGAGAATCCTCGGTTGAACAATCAAATATATACTAAGACGGGGGTTCCCTCACCAAAATGCTGTGAGCACCGTTTCTTCTCAAGCGCTTGAGGTACGGCCAGCTCTGCGCCCTCCTGGACACCGGGCAAGACAGCCATTGCCGCTTGCACCGCTGAGCACCTGGGACTGAGGGATGACAGGGAGATGGGTGATGGACAGACTCCATTTCGCACCAGTTGCAAGGTCTTGATAGGGGTGCATCAGTGCATCAATCCCAACTCAACTAGTGCAGGATTGTGTCCATCCACATACACCTGAGGGTTTGCCAATGCGTTTCTGCGTGTTCGTGCATGTTGAATGTGCGTTTGCAGATGTTGTTTGCTTCTCCATCCATCTGCTGTCCTGTCCTCCCGCCCGCCCGCCCGCTGTTCTCTCTCTGTGTCTCTGTCTTTCTGTCTGTTTGTCTGTCTGTTTGTCTTTATGTCTTTATGTATGCTTTGTGTTTTTGTTTTGGATAATCCTTGTTTTCTTGCTTGTTCGCTTCCTTGGTTTTTTGCTTGCTTGCTTGCTTGCTTGCTTGCTTGCTTGCTCGCTTGCTCGCTCGCTTGCTTGCTTGCTTGTATGGGTTTGTTTGTTTGATGGGATGTGTGTTTGCTTGCTCATTTGCTGCCGCTGCTGGTGCTGCCACTTTACCAGCAAGGGGCATTTTACGATAACACAAAGATATTTTTCCTCCTGATGCAGCCGGCGGCATTTGGGTTTTTGACCAAGGCCATGAGGGGGCTCCGAGACCGCAAAGCGCAGATTGGCCCAGGACGACGACTTCCCCAGACGCGGAGCGACCCGGCCTGCATCGCTGATTGTACAACTGAGCGGCGAAAGGCTTGCCGAGGCAAGGAGGGCTGGCCACTGGCAGAAATGTTCGAAGGACATCCAGCAACAAGATCGCAGCTGCACCCGTGTTGTTTTGTAAATCATGTCCAGTGAGGCAGAAGGTCATGCTCAGGATCATGCAATTCATGAAGCAGAGGTCCATCTCTTGGACGGAGCTACGTAGAGCGGCGAATGCGGCTGAGCAAAAACAGGCGCTGGGTCTTGGCGTGTTTAATTTTCTTGGTTCTGTTCCGATTTAGTGCGGGCTGCGAAGTACAGTTTGTTTTTGTCCTGACGAGTAGTGAACAGGCCGGGCGTTGCAAAACCTTTTAATTGGTAGCGCCATGGTGTTTCTGTTGCCTGCAGGATTGTGTGCATCACGTGTTGGGCTAGCCACCAAAATAAAGCTGAGAATCTCGTCACGTGAAGGAACCAGGAAAGGAGAAGACTGGCCAGTGCACATCACACTGCCATATTGATCACGTGCACCAAACACTTGTGCGTGTTTTCCAGTCTGCAAATGAGTGATTGTTCGTGTGGCTCTTCCGGCCTCAGCCTCAGCGCAGCTCAGGCGAGTTCTGGACTGCCTCACGGACATGCCATAGGGGCAAATTCAATGGTCCTTTATGCTGCAGGTATTCCGAACCCCTTACATGCGATCACCACCTTGTGCAAGGCCAGAAGCTTCACATCGCGCAAGGCGTGGCTGTTGATTTCTGTTCTTCGCTTCCTCTTAGTCAACTAGCAGCAGACTAACGCATGTGACATCCGCCATGTTCCCTTGGGCGCAGCCCGCGCCCGACAGCGCCGCGTCCGACGGACCTGCCGCGGCGTCCGGCTCCTCGCCGAGTGCAAAGCGCCGCACAGGCAGGGATGGGATAACTTCTTGTTTGAACAAATCGCACAATTTTTTAAACGGTTTCCTTCAGACAGCTTACTTTGCGGGCGTTTGGTTCCCCCGACTAACATGTAATCCCAATTGTGGGTTCCAAAAGGATGTTGTTAAAACAATGAGGTTACTTGCTGGATTCTTTGGTCATTATGTTAATCTGCAGGGGAGTTAGGGGGGTTGGAGAGTTGATTTCGAGAAACGGCTCGTTTGTTTGGAGCATCTTCGCCAGGGCGCTCGGGGGGCGCCAACCTGCCGGCAGCGCGCAGAAGGCGCACGGCGACCTCCACTTGGCGCTGGGCGTCCAGCTGGGCCAAGAAGGCGACGTCGGGCCGTGGGGAAACCACAAGCAAACTCCGCATGAGCTTTGGTGCGTTTTGCCAAGGGATGTTAGCACTTTAACTTTTTGCCAACTAATGGGTTTTCCATTAAACCACTAAAAGTTAAACTGTTAGCAGGGGAGCAGAAAGCAACCGAATGAGGTTTGTGTTCTTTTCCGGCTTAGAGACACAAATGCAAGTACCGAGGGGTGGCTGCGAAGATTGCGGGGCTTGGGGACATTCGCAGGGAAGCGAGTACAAAGTGGCGGGTGTTTCCATTGAATATTTGTTTAAGGTGGCAGGAACCAGATGTAGTTGTGGAAGAGCCCAGACCTCCAGTTGCTTCCGTTTCTTTTTTCGGGGGATACGGCCATAGGGCCTAGGGGATTCCTATTCTTTGGTTGGTCAGTCAAGACGTTGGCAGGGGACCCCTTGCTCTGAGACTGTCGCGGGCGCGATTGGGGACTTCAAAGGCAAAGCCCACCCACTTGTTGTGAAATGCTCGTGCATGTAGATCCAAACCATATGGACGCCGTGGACCCCCTTCTTGGGCCCTTTTGACGCACCCCTCTGGCCCCCTTTGCCACTCACTTGACCCGAAGCCCCAGGCTGGCGCGGGCGCGCCGGTGCCGCCCCCGCCAAATCTATCCACGCAGCCGCACTCGCATGGCAAGGCGGGGGCTTTGGTTTTCCTTTGCGGCGGCTTTTTTGCAGAATGGCTTGCTACCCTGAGTTTCTGTGACTTGAGTGGATGGACAAAATCCGGAGAAGCAGGGTTTATCCCATTTATAGGACTTTTTTCATCACAACCAGTGCAGGATTTGTCTCATCCGGAAATTATGTTCAATAGGTTCTTCAAAAGTCCTCATGTACTCGTAGGCGATGTCCACTCAAGATGCCATTTAAACATGATACCCAAATGGGACCACAGACAGACCGCCCAAGCGTTGTTTCGATCTTTTTCAGATGCCCCCAATACAATCCCAAAAGTGAGACTCTTGATTCATGAAAGGGTGTTGGTTGAGTTGTTTTCAGATTTCAGGCGAATGCGGTTCCTTTAACCATTCCAGGCACCGCCTAGATGCGTTATTATGTTCGGGCTTAATCAGAGCAAGCGTAGGGGACTTCAGGGTTATTGATTATTTGTTGGGCAACCTGACAGGGGTTTCTTTGAAGGAAACCACGCCACAAGGCTGATTCAAGTTTCTGTTTTTGGATCATATGGATTGAAGACAGGAAGTCGAAGCTTCAACCAGCACTTGCTGGTTCCAAGGGAAGCTTCTTCAGGAGCAACAGTGAATATTCGCTATTATTTGCACCAAGGTTTGCCCCTGATGAAATGGGGGGTTCCATTGGCAGAAAGTAATCCTCACAGAACAAGTGCGACGTCACTGGGGGGGATTCATAGGGCGTTGACAGTAACGGTGGGCCACACTCGCCAAGTTGGCAGGGATCGGGGGCTACTCACAGCCCAATCGCACCAGACGGCAGAAAAAGCGCCCTAGGCTAAACAAAAGGCCATGGATTCTATCAGGGCACCGCCTCCAGAGTGGTTAGACACGAGTCCCCACTTAATGCTGTCCACCAAAGGATTCCTTGATGTTTTTTCCCAAAGTGTCGTGTAGCCCCCCCTTGTTCGACCTGGAGCCGCAGTTCGGCTCTCGAGGTTCCCGAGAATGACGATGGCTTCATGGTGCGCTTGGGCACGCAGGCAGGCTTCCGTGGCCGGTGGCACCTCGGTTTTTAGATTTCAGCACTCCCAGTGACTTTTGCCCCTTCGGTGGGGGTTTTCCTTGTTCTCCGGGGTGGGGGGGGTCCCAAGGGAGGTTGGCTTCAAAGGGAAACCAAGGGACAGGAATTTGTGCGGTGCCGTAACTTGAGGTACTGTGGCCGCATCCTGGACCCCTCGGATGTCCCGGGCGCCGCTGATCAATGTGGGCCAGAGGGCGGCCCCCAGTGTCACGCGTGCGCGCGCTTCCAGATCAACTATGCGCCTCGCATGCGCAGAGCCACCCCCCGACATTTGAGCTTAGCACAGCCTCCTTCAAGCTTTGTGACCATTATACTATATTGGTAGAACAAAAAGGCAATGGGTTTGGGGCCTGGACATGAGGTTTGGTCAAGCGTCTGGTATGGACATGGGGGATTCACTAAATTTATCCATGTCCCCTCTGGGAAGCGAGTAGTACAGACCGAGGCTCACGTGCGTTTGTCTCAAAATGGCCCTGAATGTGAATGGAACCTGCCGAAAATGCTTGCTCGACGCAAGTCCTTGTGCAATTGATGTCTATCAACAGCTCCCCCATAACATATCATTCCCCATAGGAAACCGCCATTTGGATAGCTTCAAAAGGAGGGCAAAGGGGAACAACCCTGGGCCCTGATTTCGAGAAGCGCCGTGCAAGGCTTAAACTCAGTTGGAAAGAGCTTGGAGAAGCCGACATCAGAGTGGGCCCAAATATTCTTACGTAGCGCCTGGCCAGCGGTAGAGTTGAAACAAATTTGCCCACCGTAAGGAGCCAGACCTCAATGATGACGGCTACCCCGTGAAGCGGAGCACCAGCGTGAAGTCCTGCTACCTCTTCTACTGTGGCAGGCCTTCGTCGAACCTGCGAGAGGTGAATGCGTGTTCTACTAGATGTTGGGTGGGTGTGTGGGGGTGGGTAAAGCAAACGAAAAGTAGGCTGTTTGAACAACCAATGGTTTTCCATGTTTTTGCCAGGCGTTAACCAAATCTAGTTTGAGCCTCCCAACATATTGACGTTCGACACCACCTGAAAGGGACATATTGGGTGTAGCTGCAGCTCTCTTTTTCTCCCCGGAGTCACAAAGACCCTTTTGTCCTTTGTTTGGGCAGGCATCACCGTGGGAGGATTGCGCGCGAAGCTTTCTTTAGGACTTCTATTCCATGGGTTCTGGCGCAGGCCAGGCGTGGTGGCGGGCACTGGGGGCCAGTGTGGGCCCCAAGAGGGGCCGCAGTGCCCCTCCTGCCAGCGGCTTCAGGACACCTTAGCCGTCATCGATCCCCAAAAAGAACTGCAAATCATATCGACAAGAACTGTTATGTTTGGTTTGTCAAAATTAGGGGCCCTTGTGGGTGAGCATGCAGGACAACTATACTTCGTCCTTCGTCCTCAATGGAACGCAGTTTTTATGCATAGAACACTCACTTGTTTGAAGGATTCCTTCTACTCAGAAGATCGTTGCACAGCCGGCTTCCCAACGAAAACGGCGACCTGAGCGTTTCATTCCATCAAGATGAGCTCAGTTGTCCCACTTGTTGACCCATTGTCCTCCTCATTGCAAACATATTATTGTTGCCCACCATCTGGCTATGAATTTCAATGGGAACCCCCTTCAGAGTGGTTGGTGGACATAAATTCCGACCTAAATGATGACCACCAATAAGTTCCCAACTACAGTTCACATCCTGAAGTTTCCTGGTGGTCGGGCACGTGAAACCACAAACCGCACCGACGGTTCTTGAGGCTAGTGGCTGGGACATTCCAGCCAGACTTGGGTACATAGATGACGGAGGGTTCTGGGCAGATGCTTGACCATAGATTTATGAGATGAGATGCCGGGTTGTGGGTAGATGACCATAGCTTGTTGGAAAGCCATAAAGCTTGGCGCCTGGCAGGATTTGGCTGGGACCCAACTGGGTCCCTTAAAGTAAACCTGTTGATGGGTTCTCAAAACTGCCTTTGGGTCCCGGCCGTTTGCTTTGAGCCACTGTGAGGTTCAAATTCATGTCACTTGAATGAACCCAAGGCCTTGAAGGCTCAGGAGGTGGGAATCCAACTACTCTTTCCCGGAGAATCTTGGAGAATGTTAGTTTGTTTTGGGGAAGTTATTGTAGTTCACCAACCGCAAAACAGGGATCCCGGAATCCCTATAAAAGAAAGCTTCATCATGGGTGACGTCGCAAATCGCTATTATTGTCCCCGAGTTTCAGGGACGAAATGCTTCCAGTTCCAGCGAAATCCCCGCTTCCATTTCGTCCAGGAGAGCTTCAAAGCATCGCACGTCAACGACGAGGGTTGTCAGGCGCGTGATTAGTTGTTACGCACTTGTTTTTGTTTCTTTTCCCAGAGGATCCTCCAATTCAAAATGGTCAACCCGGAAAGGGTTCCCCCTTTTGTAGCAGGTTCACGGAATCTCGGATCTGGTCTCAGTCTGGCTGAAAATGGATACATCCCCAGTAGCAATTAAGACTGTTCGGCACTGAACGCTTTCTCAACTTTCAGGATAAAGTAGCGGTTGCATATGTATGTGTTTCTGGATCCAAAGCAAACATGTTGGTTCAACCCGAAAACAGGGCCAAGACGTGACATGGGCTGCCATGCTGGACATTAAGCTTCTTCAGCTGGATCAGGCTGGATCTCTCCTCGCAATGACCCCAGATGAATAAACCTTCTTCAGAATTAAATTACGGAGTGTTTCTCAAAAGAGTGAAGGATCCTCTCTTCAGATTGGACATCCTCTATGAACTTGACCAGGAATTGTCTACTGTAATCCTGTGTTCCCATTACAAAGAACTGGCTGCGAGCCTGCTTTGCTTCAGGCTCGCTTCGACTCGATGCGTTGACAGGTTGCTTTACGTTTGCCAACTTCCACATTGGAGCGCCCAAAGCCCGGTCGACAATTTAGCGATTCTAGTGAAGGCAAACAAAAGCCAGCATGACCATGGGACAAGCAAAAGACACGGGCTTCAGGCCAGGCTTTGAGCATTTCTTTGTGTGGAAGCTTGGGTTGCCAAGCGGACACATTTTGGCCACATTGAAGATGACATTCTGCAGTTTTGGAGGATCCGCCGCTGTGAATCAGATTTTCTTGGATGGGGGACCCAGTGTGTTCAACCAATCTGCTTGCCACCTCCATTTAACCCTGGATGATGGGATTTTATGGGCCAAGCAAACAGGTTGGGGGTCATCAAAAACAGGGTCCCCTTTTTTTGGATGTAGCTTTTGGGGAGCCCTGCTTTATAAACGTTCGAACACAAAGCCAGGCCCTTGACAGGAAACATTAGCTCCTGAATTCTGGTTCTGTCTCTCAGAGGTTCACAAACATGAAAATGGTCCATATGCTTGGGCAATTAGCAGCCTGAATGCGCTAATACTCAGGGACTCAGGGAACATACCTGGCAACAACAGGTGATAACACAAATCCGGCGCAGGATAGAGGCAGCTCGAACAAACGGCGATTTCAAGACGAAGATGCCCCTTGTGTGGGTTAAACCTTGGGCAGTTATATGACTTTCCTGTCCAGCTACGAGCCGGTTTAGGCAGTAAAACCCGACACTCCCAAACCAACAGTGCATGATACAATTGTGTTGCCAACCACAACTATTTTGTATAATATATATATATATAAAAGGTGACTGTCAGCGGGTGAGGCACAACCAAGGACAAACATAAAGCTAGTTAACTACATCCCCCGAATCTGGATTACCCTTCTATTTCATATTCCCTGGACTTTATATGTTGAGGAAGTCAATTTTAGTGGCAAGCCACAAGTTCAGACTCTGGAAGCGAGATTTGTTTAACTCTTCTTCGGGGCTATCCTTCCAACAACTTTTTAAAGAAACAAACATGGAACCTAAAAGGCCCCTTGGAAGACAATTTACCTCCAACAAAAATACCCTCTTTCAGGTTCCATCTTCTTTGAGGACATAAGGGTGACATACTTAGAAAGGGGGGGGTGGGGGACTTTAAAGCCAAATCTCGTCATAGAATGATAAGGAGTCAAATTGTTTAGCCCCTTACACCAAGGCCTCCAGTACAATTGTCCTCTTTTTTGGGTGGGTTAACAAAAAGAATGCCAATCCTTTTTTGCTCGTGGAAGTCCACTGGTGCGTTTGCGTTTGGGATTTCCAGGTGCTTCGCGGCACCGGGGAGAGCTACAGAGGCACTTACTACTGCGGCCGGGTGCTAGGCGTACGCGCCATCCCTGGCTCGGACGGAAGGTGCGGGCCCGCGGACGGGCCGCAGTGCAACTCCTGCAAGCGCTTCCAGGTGAGTGGCCCGGCGAGCGAAAGGGAGGGTTTAGCCTAGTAAGAAGCAAAAGGGAAACCACATTTTTTGTTTTTTGGGGAGTACCCAGTATCAAGACGTTGCGTGGAAAAAACATGCCTGTTTTGTACATCACATTTGGATCTGATTTTCGGGTTCAGCTTCCTCTTGGTGATGATTCCCCCGCAAAAAACAAGGGGGCTTCCTGTTTGAGAAGGTATCCGGATCACTTGTTGATGAAACACGCACCTTTGGTCCACCAGATTGACTAGTGCAGGATCGGCATTCATCCGGCTTTGTTTCAAAACTATCCAAAGTGGGTGAGGGAAATTGGTTTGTTTCCGCAACAGCTGAAAGCTCAAAGAAACACTTGTTGGGGTGGGTGGGATGATTGATGGATTTAAATCCCCACCTACAGGATGTCCACCGAAGGATCCCTATATGAAATTCAGACCCATTTCTCAGTGTTGGCAGCTGGAACTGATTGTTCGCAGTTCGCATTTGAATTTGCCGAAGGTGGCCTCCAAAGGGTACTCCAGTTTCATGATCTGGGTTTACCCTTGTTCCAACAATTGTGAAATTGGGAGAGCGTTTTTTCAGATAATGGCGGCTTTGCAAACCCCTTCTGTGCACATCCATAATTGAAGGACGGTACCACGATTGAAGAAGGGTACAGCATTCAAGGCCCTTTCGGCAGCATTCAAGGCTCTTTGGGCAGATAACCCAGTCGTTCTTTGGCACCCTTTTGTCCGCCTTTCCTTGGGTAGTGGTTAGAAGTACCAGACAATAGGTGTCCTTTTTTAGGGCCAATTTTAGGGCAGTCTGCTTGCAATTGGACGGCACTGGCTTCAGTTTGGTTCTCGTCGTTTAGCCAAAAAGACACCAAGGCATGCAACCATCCACAGCCGAACTCAAAACCAGCTTGGATGGTTTGACTTGTGGAGGGTGTTTGAGCCGCTCAGGGCCATACTTCCCTTTGGAATGGTTTCAACAGCACCTTTTGGGGCCATCTTCAAGGGGAGCCATGCTGTTTGATAGGAAACCACCTCAAAAGCGGTTGGTGGACATGAATCTCCACTGCGAGGATATTCACCAAGGTCACCAAAGGGTCCCCCCCAGTAAAATTCGCACATAAATGGAACCCTGTTCCACGAGGCCAGCAGATCGTCATCGATGACGACCCCCCGCGAGTCCCGCGAACGCCACGAGTCGAGAACCGCATCTCCGGCTCCACACCCGAGCCGACCATCAAGCAGGAGGTGGAAATTGAGAGGCGGGGAGTTGCTCCAACGCACTCGACTGACAATGAATGACCCAAACCCCGTCCATTTGACACAAATTATATTGGGTATCATACCGCGCCCAGCCGAGCTTACTATTTACTTTGGGGGAAATATCGGGTTCGGGGAAAAAACAAACAGCCATCGGCAAAGCGGACAGTGGATAGGAGTCCTCAGCCCCGCGCCCCAAGTCCATGTTGAAACTGTCGGCTTGCAGGGTGAGAACCAAACATGTCGTTTCTTTTTTGAAGGCCTCCTTGATGGGCCCAGCCTTCAACATTGAAATTGGGGTGCAGCGGCCTCGGGATTGGATCGACTTCGATTTTTCTAGATGGCTGCAATATGGGTTTGTCTCCACGCCTCGGAAAAAGACACAAAGAGTCTGACTTTTGGGTTCCCCCCTCATTTGAGTGCCGAGAGGGAACCTTCTGACTCTGCGGCTCATGGTGGAAGCTTGGGTTGCAGGGATTTCCACTTTCTGTAAGTCTAGCCAGTGACAGAGTAGTCATGGATGAAAATCAACCACAAATGTTTTCACAGAGAAGTTGTTTTCTCGCAGATTAACATTTTAAAGGATCCTTTTGGCTCCCCCGTTTTTAGTTCCTTCCCTGAATTTGCAAGGGAGTATAGGGGCTAAAACCCTGTAAACGAAGGCGACCCTTCAACACGAAGCCTCTAGAGATATTCCACTTGTGCATCTTTTGATTTGGGGATAGCTCACATGGCTTTGGGGAGACTCCTCCAGTACTCAGCTGACTCCTGATTCTTCGTTGCAGCTTGGTGCAGCTCGAAAAGCAAGGAACCTCCAATTTACTTTGGACCAGTTGGCTTCCGTTCAAAACAGCAATGGGTGGTTCCCTCTTAGTTTCTGAAAAGGGTGTGGGGCTCAGATTTTCCAAACCAACTGGGGTCCAAGCAGGGCACCCAACCCTTTCCGGGCATTCCAAGTGCCCTTTGCAACCAACCCTTTGAGTCAACTGCGTTACATCCTGCGCCAGGGCCAAGCCCAAGGCCAAGCAGAAGCCCAAGGCAAAGCCCAAGGCGGGCCGCAAACCCACGCGGACGCCTGTCACACCGGTGACACCCGTCACGCCGCTGAGCCCAACGCCTGGAACCCCGCGGAAGGTCAAGGAGGAGCTGGAGACTTGGCCAACCGAACTCAACTATAGTTGGTGGACACGTTGTTACTCTGCCCACGTATATTTGGGCGCCTGATCCCTATTTGAGGCGTGTGATGTGTGATGTGCTCTGTATTTCTGTCGATGGAGCAGACAACACCATCACTTCTTCGCTCTGCGACTGCGTGCCAAGTGATAAGGACAGGCGGGTCACCTCCGAATGGAACCACCAGAACGGGTGGGTTCCTTATGCTTTAAAACTTCTCCGAAAAAGGATCCTTTCAAGAAGTGGGTTGGGATTCTTACAAACAGACGCTTCCCCTTTTCAGGCTCTTGCAAGTGCCCTTCGATTCTTTGCGGGGGCAACAAGTTTCAACCTGTCAAAAAGTAGAACTGATGTTTCAAGGCCAACGATGAAGATTGTTTTGCCAGCGGAGTATGACTTGTGCAGATTGTCATTGCAACAGTTTGGCTTCTTCAGCCGTTGTGGCTCTTGTGCTGAGAGCCCAATCCAAACAAAATCCGGTAGGCCAAAAGCGCGAGGCGTTTACGAATGCCGTTCTGCGTAAAGCAGTCGGCAGTACACTGCAGTAGTCATCCGCGCTACGTACCAAACAAGCCACAATGTGTTTGTCTAATTTCTCATGAAGTAGACCATAAGTGGGATGTAATTCTGCCCAGATCCTTTAACTACTTAACACCGGCCCTGCATGCCGGGTGTACTGTTGGCAGTTGTCAGAGTTCAGGACGAGGCCCATCTTGGGCACAATGCATGTGAAAATATTATATGCAGCTAGTGCAAATGGGGATTACACCGCTGAAGGCTTCCAACACAGGGAGCGGAATACTAACTGCAGGCAATTTTGGCGTCGAAGGAAGTTAAAGAAATTTCAGGGGTCCCTCATGTTTCAACATACCGGTATCAACAACGATCCTGCGATCCTGCTGCGCAGCTGCGCAAGCAAGTCTCCATACGGCAAGGCAAGTGTGTGTGACATTCAACATGATCACATGTGCTGTGATCACAGCTGATCTGTGGACCATGATCATGGTTCCTTGAATAGAGAGCCTTGCTCAAATCCCTATGCCCATGCCTGCAAATGCCAAGTGAAGGAGTCGTTAACATGGCATGCATATTTGAGAACCTTGTGCTCCTGGGTGGCAAAGTCTCGGCCTCAACTCTGATACGTAAGGTCGAACATGCCTAGCAGCTATACTGGGGCGCTGGGGGGAATGCATGTGGTTGTCAGAAGTTCCTACATGTTCCATGTTGTTTTCTTCAAGCATCATCTTGTGGTCGCCAAGCTTGAGGTGAGTTCCCTTTGGGTGTGATGCTTGAAGGGTGAACAAGGTGAATCCTGCTTGTTCATGGATTTCACGACAGCTTTCATGAAACCCGAACCCCTTCCCCCAACACTGGCTGTCTTTGCGGTCCCTTCACAACACGTGGATGGGCAGATCCGGGTTTCTCCTAGACTCTAGAATAGGATCGAACCACAGAGGCAGAACATTAGTCAAGAGTTTCCGTTAGCTTTCCTTTTACCAAGGGCCCGGTCTCGGTATGGTACCCTTTGGGGTTGTTTTGAAAGGAAAGCAAAAAAGGACACCACCCATTTTCGGGGTCCGTCTTTTTTGACACATACCCACTTCTAGCCTTCCAAAGGCATAGCAAAACCCTGCAGATGTTGAGGCGTTTGCGGCTTCTGCTTTTGGCAACCCCGAGGAATCTCCTGCACCTCGTCGACCCCGCACCTCCAAAACGCGCCGCATGGCTTCGCTCAAGAAATGGGCACGTGTCAAAACTAGTCAAAACTACAGAGACATCTACGGATTCGATTCTTTCGGGTTTTCGCTTTGAACACCATGCAAAAAGGAGCAGGCGTTTGGGACACACCAGTTTTTCGCTTTTGGGAAGCCGACTGGAAATCAGTTGGGAAGGGCCCCTGGCTTTGACCTGGAGGTCCTAACAAAGCACCTTTTAGGGGCGTTTCCACGCACTCGGGCTTTGCGCATTTGCTTGCGTGCGTCTCGAACAACGCATTCAACCAGGAGTTTACCCAAATTAACGAAGCCTTTTGCTCAAGTGCCCTCATCATAGCAACAACGTGCGCCAAGCAAGTACTGTACTGGGCGCAGGTGTTGCTTCTTGTGCTTGAGGGTTGCCAGACTTAGATTACCATTCATGAACTTGTTGCCGCCTTGTTGGTTGTTCTTCATTTTCCCTTCAACCAGCAAAATGCTCATTTCTTACCAGGATCGGATCAGTGTGGCTGTTCACCCAAGGCGGGCCGACCCCATCCCCGAGCCCTTCGAGCCACACTCCGTCGCCCTCCTCCGCTGCCAGCCCTCGAAGCCCCCGCAGTCCGGAGCTTCCGGGCTCTCCGCAGCCCGCTTCGCGCGGCTCGGGCTCGGGCGCGGGTCCCCGGCGGGTCGCGCCGCACACCAGCCCCGTGGTGATGTCTCCCCGGGCGCCTTGGCCTTCATGCGCTTCGGGGCAAAACGAGCTCGTGATGCAGGGCTTTGGACATGTTGCAAGATTCGATTGGCGGATGAATATTGATATGTCTCAGAGTATAGAGAGCCCTTCAAGTGGGCGGGTATTCTCAAAATACAGCACACTCAATGTATGTCAAAGGGCTGTAAGAATGAAGTGAGCCTCGGATGGTTGGTGTGACGCGGGTCTTGTCCAGTTTGAAACCAACGGGACTCCAGGTTTGACTCTGGCCGAAAACGCCCCGAGGACCCCACCTACGAGACGCTGTGCTCGGAGTGCGGCAAGGCGGACCGGCCCGCGGAGCTGCTGCTCTGCGACCTCATGGCGCCAGGCGTGAAGCAAGCAAACAAACACTCACGCTTGCTTAAGAATACTTGTTGTTTTCCCTTGTTGGTTTTAAATGGAATTTATCGTTACTGGAAATATGTGTATTTTCCCAGGGGTCTTAACCAAATGCAACAAAACCGAACAAGCAGTCCATGGAGTCAACTGGAGAAACAGAAGGCGAACTAAGAAGTTTGGTTTGCAACCTATTTCAGCTCACTTCAGCTTGCTTCCTTTCGTGGTCTCTTCATAATAGTTTGACATGAGTCACTCAGAGCACCATGTGGCAATGGGGGGTCCAAGCACTAGCGATGTGCTGCGGTAGTTAGCAGTCATTGAGTCAAAGTACAGTTGCGCTGCTGACTGAATGAATGCTGAATCTGTGGGAATGAAAAAGCTGATCACAGAAGGTTGCTTCAGTGGGAAGTGAATGATTCAAATTCACCAAGGCTCTGGCAATTCCTGAAACAGGGGACCCCCTAAAACGGCGGGGTTTCATGTTTCTTTGCACAACAATTTGAACGTACCCAGTTCCACTCGAGCGGTGTTCCCAGGTTGCCACATCGCGACGCATCTGAGATGCTGCCGGCCTGCTTTGAAAGCCATTCCTCAGGCAGATGGGAAGGGGCGCGGTGTTTGACGTTTTATCCCCCCGAAATTAGGAGGGGGGGCTGGAAATCTATTTCTTTCAGTTTGTCTGCAAGACTACAAAAGTTGAAGGTGATCTGTTTGATTTGGAAGAGCATGGGACGCCATGTGAGGGCTTGTGCTTTGGCCGGGTCTGCTTGATTTTCACAGCTGAGTAAAGACTAGGGGCCATGAGCCATCCATGCTACGTGTCCGTGCTTTTCCAATGTCTCATCTCGCAATGGAGCTAAATGGTACGGTGTATCATTTTCAATATGTCCCTTCCAGGGGTCCGGTATTGTCCTAAACTCAAGTGGCCCTCAGCGTTTGTCCATGGACGGACCCAAGTTTTGGACTATTTTGGTCCCATAGTCTATGGTAGACTGCATGTGTTGGATATTTTGAGTAGACCCCTTTTACTACCACGTGTTGCTTGCTTGTCACTCAAATGAACCGCAACAAGGTCGATGTCGCTTTAGCTTCCTTTTTAAGCAACTCCAAACAACCGAGTCAAAGAAAACGCCTTCATTGTCTCAAACACGCGGTCCAAAGTAAACCCTCAAAAACCAACCCCCGAAACGTTGGGTTTCGCTTTGGTTCCACTCAAAACAACCGCCAACAGCACACCCTCAAAAAATCCTGTAATTGTCCTAAGCAGTTGCTCGAAACTTGGATGGTCAACCTGCTCAGTGGTTGCGGCTCTAGATGGGCCGTCAGAAGCTCGGGGTGTTGTTGTTGAAATTAGTTTGCAGCTTGAGGTGCGCCAACTGGGGCCCAGCATCAAACATGTCACGTCCCACGCACTATTGTTTCAGACACCTTCGTTTGGTTTCACTTTCAAGGTGGCCTCAGTTGCTGGGCCTCTATTACCTTTAGACCATTTTAGTGGTGAACAAGTGTAGACTTTGTTCAGCCCTTCCTTTCTCAGGAACTGAGTTGTTAAAACGCATTTTGCCATTCAGGAATCCGTTTGAGGGTTGATCATTTCCAACAAGCAGGTGTTCACGTGGTTCAACACTTAGTTTCCTGTATCTAAGCCCATGAGTTTGACAGTTTCTACCATCATCACAGTCAGAAACAGCGGTTGTTTTCCTTCAGCCACTTACAGTGTGACTTCGGTAAAATCATGAGCCGGTTGTTGACCTTCATTTTCCCTTTTGGTCGCTCCCAACAAGCAGGTTCAACCAAATCGGGGGTTCTTTGTGATCTTTTACCCCCAACGTGCAGGGGGATTGGTACTGCACCGCCTGCCGTGCCGCTGCGGCCACGGCCGCGGTGCCGCTGGTGCTGTGCTCCGAATGCGGCTCGGGGGAGCGCCCGGCGCCACGGCCCACGGCGAACCCTTGGTCTGGGGGTTCTGGCAAAACACGACATGTGCATCGCGATGAGCATTTAGAGGCATTCCAGGGGAAAGATATTGCAAGGCATTTCTGTGCTCATGAAATGTGGTCAGCTTCCTTAGGTGCGGGAGTGTTCGCTGACGCGTGAAGGTGCCAGTCAGCTTTTTGGTTGGAGGCAAACCTGTTCCATGAAGACATTGAAACTCGGTGAGCATGTCGGGTGTCTGTCAAAGGGAAGCCAAATGCAAGCATGGAACTAGACAGATTGACACTACTCTCCTGAAATTCAATAAAAGGAACCTGAAAAGACTTCCTCAATACTGTGGAACCGCCAAAGGGGGACGTGTCTCAAATGGCAAATTTGTCGAGCCTGCTGTTTGCGGTTTTCGCACAGCACTTGACAGTTTTAGCCAATCCACACGCATGCAGGAGCCTGGCAGGTTCTGTTGATGAAGCCCGCTCATGCCCCTAGTTCATATTACTGCCACCATTGGAAGGGGCTAAACAAACCTGCAGCCAAGCACAGTGCGCCGTCCTTATCTGACTCGGTGAACTTCAAGCTTTCTGCGCCAGGCTCGGGGCCCAAATCATTGAGCAAAGTGCCGAACTGTATTTTGACTGCCTCTTTGCGAGCGTTGTTTGTGCTCATTCCCTAAAGTTGCCGCGATTGATCTCTCCGTCCCTGGGATGCACTTTCTGCAATACTAAGGGAATTATGTTTGTGAGGCCCGTTTGTGATGAAATGGTGGGGATGATTCACGTTGGTATCACAGAAAAAATTAGCTTCTGCAACGGTTTTCTCTCACTCCCTGAGTTCCTTACTTCATACTTCGTTGCTTTAGTGGCAAGCGATGGCAAGCAGCAAGCTTTTCGGACTTTTTGTTGGATCGGAAGCTTCGCTCAGGCGCACCTGCTTCTCTGCGATGCCATGGGCCCTGGCTGCAAGATTGCGACGCACCTCGAGTGCTGCCAGCCTCCGTTGGCCCAAGTGCCACAGGAGGACTGGTTCTGCGTGCAGTGCGCTCCCGCGAAGGTGAAGGGCACCGGCGCCTCGCCGGTGAAATGGTTGTTTAAGTTTAAGAGGAAACTGGGACCCCAAGAATGGTTTTAATGGAGGCCCGATGGCCGTTTGACTTGAAACCAGGACTCACAAGCAATGCTCAAAACTTCTGAAAACAAGCCATTCTTAGGGACCCCGGTTTTGGGCCCAGGATCAAGCGCGAGCAGATCCCAGCACCCTGAAATGATACAGGGAGGGGCCACATCCTTTCAAAGGCCCTTCTTTACAATACAACAATTTCCTGGTTTCCCTGCGTGGGTGAATCAAGTGTTGCACCCTTGATTTCCAGTTGGGGCCTTGGGGGTAGGGAATGCGGGCTGGGCTGACGTCTTAAGCCTTTCAGTGGCTCGAGGAGAAGTGGGTCAAGCATCGTAACTGGGTGTTTGTCCAAACAGTTCTTCTCCAGTGCCAAACTTTCAACCTTTCTGGGTCACTCCTATGTGGATTGCAGCATCTTCAGCTGTGGGAAAGGTGAGGGGGGCAGGGCAGGCCATAAATATTTTCCATCATGTCCCAACGTACTGAATCAGGGGATATGCCGGCAGTCGTGTTTGCTGCGCGTGGCGTTGAGCGCTCGTTATCGAGCGAAACAGCGCGCTGCAGACTGAGAAGAGCAGTCCGCGGCGCGCTTGCCACGCGCATTGATCTCCAACATTCCCAGACATTGTTTCGGGCTCCCCCTTCACTGACCGCTCAGGGCTTGTATACTCGCTTTGAACCCAGCAGTTCGCGAAATCGCTGGACGCAGACGAAGACGGCTTGCTGGTGTAGCGGCAAACTTGTGGAAAGCGCCTGACAGCTTGTGCTCCAGGCACTCTAAGACCAGCAGGCGCTGCTTGAGCCACAACGGCGGCCGCTGCATTGCCGCAGCTCCTCCACGCCTCTGGCAGCAAAGCAAGTTTACTTACCAGACTGTATGCCGATATCAGGCACCAAGCGCAGTGGAGTTGCCGGAGCTTGCGCTGATGTGTTGAAGAAGCTGCAGGTAGCTTACCGGCCAGGGTGATATTCATCATCTTGAAGCTGAGCATGCCGTCGAGCGCGTGCTGCGTGCCTGCAGCTCAATTGCTGAGCCTGAGAGATAACTGCCTCTGAGAACTGCGCGTTATGCTGCAGAACTGCCCTGGCAACGTTGCCCACCTCTCATCCTGCTACTGCTTGCAGCACCGCCAGGCGCGCGTGCCCCAGGACCGGCCACTGCATGGCGCTCGAGGATTGCGTGCAACACGATATGCAAGTTCAAACCATGCTGCTCCGTGCTCGGAAATGCGCGCTCGAACAACGCCATTTTTGCAAGCTTTGCAAGATTATAAAGGTGGCCAGTCCATCACACGTGCACCTTCCTGAGCGCACCAACAGCACCTTTGTGGGGCCAGACGTGTTGCAAGTCAGTACTCCTTGCCATTGGATGTCAGCAGGCCAATGAAAAGAGTAGCCCTGCTCCATGCGTCGCTTGCTAGTAGATATGAGTGATGGGATGCTCTGCATCAAGTGAGCATCAATGGTCTGCCCTTTGTCCGAAATGTCAGCGGCAATGGAGCCGATAGTGGACGCAAGGCACAAGGGCCTTCTCCCCAGCGTGCATGTCAGCGATGCCTACAAGGCGGATGCAGGTGCTACGGCCACCACGGGCGGATCGGCGCCAACACAGTCGCAGATGGCCTTGATTAGTGACCAGAGCGCCTGGGTTCCAGCACGGGATCTTAAAGGAGTGGCGGGGGACTTTCGTTTCGCAGACATCTCCCAGCCTTTCCAAGCCACGCGGCGCCGCAAGATGAGCACGCCTGCCAAACCCTGGCGCTGAGCTTCGTCTGTTGGTGTGCTGCTTCCAGCGCATCCACTGCGTCGCATTCTGGCATGCTGTTTGCACTCCTTGCGAAGTGGAGTGGCAATACGTTTGCAAGAGTGACGCATCCACGCCATAGCTGCTGCAGTTGCAGCTCAATGTGTGCGTGCGTGGCAAGAGCCATCTTCTGCTGTGGTCTTCAACTGTGACAAATCAGCTGACATGCTGCGACTTGCGCGCGGCCTTTCGGTCACATGTTTGTGCGACACAGAAGACTGAAACTTTCGACAGCATGAGCGCTCTCCTATGGGGAGTGGGGGCTGTTCATAGCGTGTTACTTGTTACACCCGAAAAATTTGAACTGTTTTTGTCCTAGCCACTGGCAAGAGAAAGAAATAGGGGCCCGTAACAGGCTGCTTCCTTTCGGTCTCCCTTTGAAAACGTTTGTTTGCGTAATTTAGAGCGAGGTTTGCCGAGGAGCAGGGTGCCTGAAAAGTTTGCTCTATGTGGTCACAGGTGATTGTTGGCGAAAAACAGCTTGAACAGTGGTTTTACCTTTAAACACGCCAAAAAAACACTTCGGAGCCTGACAAGTAGTTTTTGGCCACTCCGAGCAGCTATCCGGGGCTACAAAATTGTGACTTTCGAGCTGAAGCTGCGGGAGCGTACCTGACTTGTACTACAATCTTATGATTTTCGAGCTGGAATGCGCTTCGCGTACCAGACTTGCGCTACGGAATTGCGGGTTTTCAAACTTGGGGCTGCTAAAATGCATTGCCTTCAGTACACTTGTCCTGGCGAAGCTTCCAAGCGTAAAAAACAAGTTTTAACTTGACAAGTTGTTTTTCCGCACTCCGGGCAGCTATGCGGCGCTGCTAGCCCTCGCAATGGAAACGAGCAACCCTGCAGCCTGCTAGGACCTCAAACACATTGTTCGGAATTTCAAAAAATGTGTTTCGGCAATCTCGGCAGCTATTCGGCGCTAGTGCGAGGTACCTTTGCGAGGTGACACGCGATTTAACGAGGCGAGGCGCACACCAAAAGTTCGATATCACAACGAGGTGACGGGGAGTAAGATCAGGGTTCTCGTTCTTGCTGTAAGATATTCTCAATTGCACAGAGTCACAAAGCAGGGTTTGAGTTGACCTTGGCCGCTGCTGCGGCGAAAAGCAGGGAACTAGTGTAGTGCAGAACCGCTTTTGGAGGGGGCCCTATTTTCCGAAAAGGGGAGCAAACGGCCAAGTCTGTCATGGAAACCATGTCCACCTTTGAAGTGGGTTTTTCTTTGAAATGGACCAGCAGAAAAAGTAACCCTGTCGGCAAATGAGCGTTGGTCGCCAAGATGGACTCCGTCCCCAGACCATGGCATATACAGCCCTTGTGTAGCCATAGCCACACTCAACGTGTTTTAAGTTTTTTCCTTTGGGTCCTGGTGTGGAAATCTAAATCCTGAACTCGCCTGGTCGCAACCAAAACGAACTGTCACCCATTTTGGGTCCAAATCCCTATTTTGACACATGGCCGAGGCAAGGGAGGGGTGGCCGCATCATTCCGCAGCCTGGGGGATGCCCTGAAAGTGGCGGCGGTGAGTCGGAGCCAAGCACCCAAACCGCGGACCCTGGACTAAGCCTCACGAAGCCACGGTTGCCGAAATCCAGTGTCAGTTGGGAGCAGAAATATGTTGATTGGCGTTGTCAGCCACTGGATCTTCATGTGATTTGGCACGTGTCCCATGCCTGGTAACACGCCATTGGCCGGGAATCGCGAGCTGATCGTAGAAATCTTGGCTGCCCAGGGCCGTCCTGCGCCCTGCTAAGAGTGGGTTGTTAGCAGCCATAGCAGCCCTTGAATGTAAGGCACCCTCCCCACACAACGCGGCACAAGGGAAAAGCAGCACGGGGAATTGGTGTCACTTTGTTCTCAGTTTGTGGGGATGACCCTGGCGGAGCCCTATGGTTTCATCCTTTTCAGATTCCCCTTCAATAACAACCACAAAGGGGGTTGATTCCTTATTTGTCCCGCAGGCCTTCTATTTATCCCGCAGACTTCTAGGACTGTCCCATCAACAAGAAGCCATCCAGAAAAGTGATCCGCAACCACCCCGTGCCCGCACCTCTTATTTCAAGAGGGGACAGACCCTGTATTTTTGCCAACCCTAACCTGGGGGGTCAACAAACCCGGCTGCCTTTAGTTGTTTCCAGCCATAAGTAAATGTCGGCGCGTGTTTATTGGGGAATTTATGGATTCACGAGACCGGGGCTACCCCGTCGGGATAAAGGCTAGCACAAAG
Organism: Effrenium voratum; assembly: GCA_963377175.1. Classification (NCBI taxonomy): domain Eukaryota; class Dinophyceae; order Suessiales; family Symbiodiniaceae; genus Effrenium; species Effrenium voratum. The sequence goes on along the minus strand of CAUJNA010000405.1, from coordinate 143,883 downwards.
TAAATATTCCCCCCACAGCCAAGGGAGGCGGCACAACGCCAGAAGGTTCTAAGAGCCCTTCTAAGCACCCCTTTGAAGGTTCTAGGAACCTTTCGGGTGTGCGAGGTGCCAAGCAGACCAGCCGAGTTGAGACTGGCTTTGTAGATGCATGCTGTTGCCAAGGTCTCAAATAGCCAAGTCACTTGACAGTCATATTGTCCAACCAAACTGTCACAGTTTGGACTGTTATTTGTTATTTTCGTTTGTCGTGGTGGCTGGAACCAACATAAAATTTGAACTGTAAAACCACGGGATTTGAGCCACCAGCATTGCTTGGAGACAAGTAAGGTGCAGAGTTGAATTGGATCGTCGCCCAGGCCAGCTTAAGCCGGCAAGAGCGCAGCTGGAATTGATAATTCGGTGCAAAGCGAAGCAACAGTGAAGAGAACGTGGTTTCCTTGCTCGTCCTTAGGAAGTATGGGAATGACCCTTCCATCCCTATAAGCAAATATTGGTCGGAGATTAGCCATTCCCAGATTTCTTACCACCAGAAAGCAAGCGTCTGCTAGATCGCGCTGCATCGGCGGGTGTGCAGAGAAAAGGTCGATTCTTTACGTGAGGTTTGAGATATTTTGAGATGCTGTCTATTGAAAGTTTGGGGAGGACATCAGGGGTAGTGGAGCCCACCCATTTGTCCCATGTCCTTTGGGGGAGCAAGTCAATTTCTCCGGGGCTATGGAGTGAACTTTGCTCGACAGGCGCAGCTGGCGTATCTCAAGCCCTTCCAGATCGCCGGGGGGCCCGAGGGGTATTTGTGTGGGGTGTCCCTGCTGTTGATTGGATTTCCTCACTGCCTGACGTTTCAGGCTTTGCAACTTTTCGGGATGACCATGTAGCTGAGCAAGAAATGAGTGTTGTTTTTCCTGGTCCACTCAGGTGAGTTGAGGAGCCTCGGCTTCCAGAATTCCAAGGTTCAATTGGACCCCAAGAATACAAAGAAGGTCATACAGGGGTTATTGAAGGATGCATCCAACACCGCCTGCTTTACAGGGGATCCTCGAAATCAGCTGGCAAGATTGCAACCGGCCCAGACGTATCCATTACGGGACCCTATCATACCGCATCACTGCATCATGGTCAGTGAGCTGTATTGACCTGGGAACCTAAACCCCGCCCTTATTCTGCTTCTGCATGTTCGGCTCGCCAGCACAATTGCGCGAAATTGTTGCCACAGTACATGTTGCGCGTTTCTGATGCTAACTGGCCCAGGCAGGCAGCTCATTTTTTGGTGGCTGGGCCGGCTTCCAGATGCGCTGCGAGTTTCTCATAAATTTCTAGGGGTACCTTCCCCATTCTTTGCAGGGATCCTTCTTTCAGGAAACCATCCAAAAACCCAGGGGAAACAGCCGGTTTTTGAAAAGAACGATGGTTGAAAAGAATGGGGAATCAACCCCTAGAAATTTGGCACGTCTTGCCGTGTTGCATGATTTTTGCCACGTTTGTTGACGCCTACTGCCAGGTTCAGGGGTGGCGGGAAACAAGATTGGTTCGCTCAAAGTGGACGCATTTTGTTCTAAACAGGATTGTTCGGGGTGCTTTCCCCTAAACCGCCATTTAGAGATTCATGTTGAGGACGTCTTACTAAAATAGACACAGTTACCTCTTGGGTCTCTCGTTTCGGGCCAGTCCATGTCCCAATGAATTTGGTTGATGTAACCTGCAGAGTCCACAAAAAGCCTTCGGAGGCAGACGTGCGATGGCGAAAGACAACTCTCGGCAAAACGGAAGGGAAGGGACCCTCAAAGAAGTCCGAGACCCCAAAAGACGATTCCTCCACAAGTCAGCTTTTCTGTGTGTGTGTGTGTGTGCAATCTCTTGATTTAATGCAAGCTTTGCAACACCCAAAGACAACGTGAAACCGGTCCCAGGTTATTTTTTTCGGGGAATGTCTTTGGGGGGACTGTCGAGGGATTTGTTACTCTTTGGTTCCACAGCAAGCCAAGCAGCGCAAAATGTGACCGCGCAGGGGGTTCAAGCCCAGCCCAGTCTATAGGCTGGTTGATTTGCAAAACTCCGCACACTTTGTTGGCAAGCATGTCCATTGATAGTATATAGCTTGTGTGCCACCCGATTCCGAATCTTAGCTCGTTCACTCCATGTAATGGTTTTCCCACCAAATTCTCCTTTGAAGCCCTCCAACATGTTGTGTCTTGGTTTGAGGTTACCTGTTTTGGATTGGTTAAGGGAACCAACAGGAAAAGCATTGCTTGAACGCGTGACGCCTCAGAAAATCACCCTTGGCATGGTGTGTCGCAAAAGGGGAGGACAAAAAGAAGCTTCAGTGGGCCCTTCCGTGGGTTCTTTGGCTCAGTACAAGAAAACCTCCGTCTCGTGCCGTTTTCTGAGGCGTCCATCGCCACGGCGGCAGCGTGCGGGGCTTGGAGAGGAGAGCTCCACCACGGGGACCCTGGCTACAGGATGGTCCTGTTCACTTGACCTCGGGTTTTCCTTTTTAGGCTCGCTGTTTTAATTGTTTTGTTTTGTTTTTGCGGCGGCTTCATTTGGAGGCTAGCCAACCATTTGGGAAAGTGCATAGCCATGTCAATCTTCGGGAGAGCCAAGTTTCATGCTATGTTTCGGCAGCTCTAGCTTTACCGCCGACCTGATCTTGGAAAATGCGAGAAGCGCGCTAGACAGAGTGCAATAATTGGTGGAATCCAGAGTTGGTATCGAAATTATGTGGACAAGTCGGACAGATCATTTTGGGCCAGGCTCAAGTGACCCAGGCCAGATTAGCCAAAAAAGCTGTCGCCCAAAAGGAGATTTCTCAAACAACGGGCCAGTGGATTCCATGTGAATCCACCGGAGTATGTATAAATGGATGACCTGCACAAATTATTTCGACCTCTGCAGGTAAAGGGAGGTAAACCATGGCCCCTTACTCGAGGATGCCTTAGTTCAGGGTTGTGGAGTAGCGTGCCCACATGAGTTGCTTAATTGACATCTCGCAACCAGGAGCCTTTATGCGCCAGCCAAAAACTTCCCTGGATCCCAACCGAGCCAACTGGAAAGCACCTCCAAGTTTTGAAGGAACCTTTCTGTCCAGAAGGACAGACCCCCATTTGTGATTTGTTGTTAAGCACAAATCGCGGGATCTGGTTTGACACTTGTTTGCAACTGTGGTCAAACATGATATCTTTTGGGCCAAAAGCTGAGGTAGGATCAGGCTTTGTTTCTCGCAATGGAGATTGGGAGCCCCAGAGCCAGGGATGATTAGAATCTGGCTGAAAGCGGGGGCTGCTAAATGGCCCATATTTGTTTAAACGTTTACCAAAAAAAAGCCAACAGCAGGGCCGGGTTTTTCAACTTTTCGGTGTTTCCCGACCGCGTCTGAATCCAGAGGCACTTCCGGCTTCGTGACCCCAAGCTCCTGGTGCGGCTCGGGCAGTCGGTGGGGCCAGAACCCAAGGAAACGGGGAGGGTAGCGCGGAGCTGTTGGTGGTTGTGTTTGTGGTTTTAAGAAGGTTGTTGCTTGTTGGTGAAGACATATACGTGACTTGTTTCATGTTGTAGCTGTCGCTTGTAAGTTGGGTGCCATATTCAAGACCTTTGACAATTCAATGGGCATCCCCTTGATTACTGTAGCATCCGAAATATAAGAAGCATGGCATTCGTTTGACATGCAGTCAGTTGCAAAAGGACAGCCCAGCAGCGAAGACCGTCCCAACTGTCCTCAGTTTGCTGCCATTGGTGCTGGACACTCTCAGTTATCCACGGGCTGTGGCCCGTTGGATTTTCAGGTTACGCTATTTTTACTTTGGTGTTGGGTCATTGGGGGGAAGCGTGGGGTGAGGACTTGCCAGGGTCCTTTGACAGAGAGTTCGCGAAGCAACCCTCCGAATAAGCCTGTCGGGCATGTTTGGAGGAGGAAGCCAGTCAGGGGTTGGGACCTTGCAAGTGAAGCATTGTTATCAAAGGAAGTTTAGTAAGAAAACTTAATAACACGAAAAGTTGAATCACAAGATCCGGACGCACTCAGAAGTGAAGTCAGTCAGCACGGAGAATCGCGAAGGGTACCTTTGTTCTGCGTGCGGTTTCGCCACGGTTTCGGAATGTTGCCCACCGTAATGCTCGCGCAGGTCTATTTTGCGTGGCAGGCGCAGCACTTTGGCAACCTGAGGTGCAGATTTCGTGGCAGGCGCAGCATTTTGTGCCCGTGCAAGGTCAAGTGCAGATTTCGTGGCAGGCGCAGCATTTTCGCAAGGTCAAGTACAGATTTCGCGGCTGGCGCAGCACTTTCGCAAGGCCAGGTGATAGATAGATCGATAGATAGGCAAGGTCGGGTACAGACTGCGTGGCAGGCGCAGCACTTTCGCAAGGTTGAGTACAGATTTCGTGGCAGGCGCAGCACTTTCGCGAGATCAAGTACAGGTTTCGTGGCAGGCGCAGCACTTTCGCAAGGTCAAGTATAGATTTGTGGCAGGTGCAGCACTTTCGCAAGGTCAAGTACAGATTTCGTGGCAGGCGCAGCACTTTCGCAAGGTCAGGTGCAGAAGATAGATAGATAGATAGGTAGATAGATCAAATGAGCTCAAATGGAAAGAGAAAGAGAAAGACAGAGAGATATAGAAAGAAAGAAAGAAAGAAATCAAGAAAGACAGAAATGAAGAAATACAGCAAAAATAAATAAAGAAAGAACAAAATAAAGAAAAGAAAGAAAGAAATACAGAAATACAGAATGAAAGAAAGAGCGAAAGAAATAAAGAAAGAAAGAAAGAAATGAGAAAGAAAGAGAGAGAGAGAAAGAAAGAGAAAGAGAAAGAGAAATACAAGGGGATAAAAAGAAAGAAAGAAAGGAAGGAAGGAAGAAATAAAGAAGAATTAACGAGAAAGAGAAATTCAAGTAAATACAAAGATAGAGCAAAAAACAAAAGAACGAAAGCAAGAAAGAAAGAAAAGAAAGAAAGAAATAAGAAATAAAGAGAAAGAGAAATACAAATAAATAGTTCAAGAAAAGAGAAAGAAAATACAAGGAAAGAAAGCAAGAAAGAAAGAAAGACAGAAATAATGAAAGAAAGAAAGACAGAAAGAAAAAGAAATGAGGAAAAAAGAGAGAGAAAGAGAAAGAGAAAGAGAAAGAGAAAGAGAGAGAGAGAGAAAGAGAAAGAGAAAGAGACAGAGAAAGAGACAGAGAAAGAGAAAGAGAAAGAGAAGTACAAAGAAAGAAAGAAAGAAAGAAAGAAAGAGGAAATAACGAGAAAGAGAAATAACAAGAAAACAGAGATAGAGAAAGAAAGAGAATAAAAAGAAAGCAAGAAAGAAAGAAAAGAAAGAAAGAAGAAATAGAGATATAGAGAAGGAAAGAAAAGAAAAAGAAAGAAAGCAAGAGAGCAAGAAAGACAGAAATCATGAATGAAATAAAGACAGAAAGAAAGCAAGAAAGCATAAAATAAAGACAGAAAGACAGAAAGAGAGAGAGAGAGAGAAAGAAAGAAAAAAACATACAGAAAGAAAGCAAGAGAGAAAGCAAGAGCGAAAACAAGACATGCGTGCCACGACCTAGAGAGAAGAGAGGAGAAGAGAAGAGAAGAGAAGAGAAGAGGCGATAGCTGTTGTTGTGTTACCGGCGTGGGCAGCTTGCTTGTGAAAGAAAAGGAAGGAAAGAAAGAAAGAAACAAAGAAAGAAAGCAAGAAACAAGAAAACCAAGAAAGAACGAGACAAAGAAAGAGCGCAACAACAAAAACACAGCCAAGCTCTTCCTATAGGCACTCTTCTCGCTTTAGAAACTTCCGTCCACCGGCTTCGCCGGCTCTACTGGTATCTTGTCTCGGGGCAACGTTGAGTGAGGACATGATTCTCACAGGGGCTACTATAGAATGACCTTGCCAGAAATAGTTGCTAGGGTTTGAGTTCATGGCAAGTCGATTCCAAGTTGGTGATATAGCATGTCAAATGCTGATGGGTTTGCATGGCAATAGGCGATAAACAATACAAGCTATCTCATGGCTTGCAAGCCTTTTGTGGCTTGATGTTGGAGCAATTGCCGCATGTGGTTTCGGGTTACCTTTCGCTATGCAAGTTTCAGTTGTTTCAAGCGCTTGTGCAACACTCGGAGTGCACACTGGAGTGCCCTAAAGTGGTGGCATGTTACTTTGTTTTTTGGGTCCCGGCTGTTGCCCTTAACACTATAAAGACAGGGTTGTGGTTAAGAATGTCGACTGAATTTGTGTTTGATGGATCCAGTTTGAGTTACAGATTGCAATTGATGACAACAACATGCGGTTTTTGGTGAAACCAACCGCTTGTCCTCTGACGAACACGGCACTCAGGTCCAACTTGGACGCCTTCAGCACCGAACAGGCGTGAAGCCGGGGCTGGAAGCATGGCGCGTCAATTGCAGGGACACCTTTTTTGAGCTTCGCTCCAATTGGTGGTTTGGATTGGTGGTTTGGTGGTTGAGGAGGGCCTCCACAACAACCAGGGGTTCAAATCCCCAAACCACCAATCCAAACCACCAACTAAAGGATACCTGATTTCTGTGTGGTGGCCTTAAAAGAAAGCAAATGGAAAGCCACAATCGATTCCCCCTATTTTGACACATACCCGAATGTGCCGATGGGGGTGGGGGAGTTTCAGGGTTCCGTTTTGCGGGGTGATGATCAACAGAGGACACGCAAAACAGGTTCATCTTTTTTTGTTGAATTCAGGCTTGCTTGTGGAATTGTCATCATGAATCGACCAAATCTGAAGCCCCCTGTTTTTGGATACAATCATGTCCATGTGTTTCTTCGGCATGGTGGTTCCCGTTATGGAAATTGTCGCTTTGGGGATGTAAGAGAGCCATTGTATGGCTTCCCTTCCTATTGAAGGACCCAAATCTTGAAAATCTTGACGAGCTGTGACAAACAGGTTTCCGATTAAATGCGCCAGAGCAGCTCTAGCAATTGCAGGCCATTGGTGTGGGGCCCTTGTTTTTTGGGTGTGGAATCCCATGCAAACCAACTGTGTGTGCGGTAATGGCGTATGGAGATGAGGGGGCTATACCAATGGCCTGTGCGATTTCTCTGGAAGACCAGCTTGGAGTCTAGGTGGCATCGGTGGCGGAAGCCTTCGACGTGGTGGGACACCACCACAAGAGCCTGGCAGGCAGCGAAAGCGAGCGAAAGCGAGCGCAACGCCACCAGTTTGGGGTACTTGTACCCTGACTGGGGGCTCGTTTTGGGGTGCAATGCGGGTTCCAACAAATGACTTCCAGCTTGCATCATGCCACAAGCCGTGGCACAGTCCGGGGGTTGGCCACAACGCAAGCGTCTCGACTCTATGCCCAATTCAAAACATCATGCTGAGCCGATTGAGAGTGAATTTCCTTTTGGTCAGTTAGGCTTTCGGGCTGGAAGGATAGGGAATCCAGCTTATTCATCATTAGCCACAAACGTCGGCAAGTCTTCACAGTTTAACTGGCTTTCAACGGGCAGGATTACGCACATTTGCTTGTCCCTGCACGTTGCAAAGCGTCAACCTGCCTTGCCAGGCTACATCGAAAAAATATTGCTGAAGGCGGGGCGCCTGTGACTTGCCAATCTGTGCTAATGGTGGGAACCCCCCCCGAAAGAGGGGGGAGACGAGCTCACCCACGATGAAAGCAAACACATGGTGAATCCATGCCTCCAGTTGTTGTTTGCGGGTCCTGCATGGATGTGTTCCCTTTAGTGCTAGTTTTCAACAACCTGCTTTGGGGCAGGGCACCTTCAACAAAGACACATCCTATTTGGCCTCTTGAGGGTTGCAGGGGCGCGAATATTGGATATAGACTTTGCGCACATTGGTATGATATTCAATTGGGGGACGTTTTGTTTGGGCGACTTATGTCCACCAACCATTGGATTCATAATCATGTTGACCCCGGGTCAATAAACCTGATGGATGAATGTGGGTGAAAGTCCGGAAAAAGGACTGTGCACATGCAACGTTTCTGGGGGGAGTCTATGAATCCTGGGTCAACATATCTTCAGCGGCTTGCCGCCCACTTGCCTCCATGAAAGTTCAACCCCATTTTGGACACCGCTTGCGCTTCGACCCTGTCAGGTCCATAGCCAACACCCGTGTCCTAATGAAGTTTTAGTGAGCGCGACCATGTCGTTCTTGGGGCCTCCCTTTTTACGGGCCAACGCAACAAAAGAAAAGGGTATCTTCAAAAAAACGGTCACCCCAGTCACACTTTAGATGTATGGTTTTCCGTTCGGTGTCTTTTTGTCAACACCAACCACACCAAGGGCACCACACGTCAACAACACGATGCAAATCCACTCTGCTCCTTGCACACCGGATCCCATCCTCGCTAGGTGCAGCCTGGCAAAACTGTCTCCAAACTCTGAGCATAGGATCCACGGGAAGAACATACCACTTGCTATCCCTGGTTACCAACTTCTTAAGGGGCATATACCCTTTTTGCGGGAGGGGTATGAACATCAGCAAGTTTTGGAGTCATGTACCCGAACGTTTTTTGTTATGAGCCGCGGCAAGTATAGTGGATACGGAAAAATAGAGAGTCCCTAGTTGTTGTGACGTGACAAATTTAGAGCAGCCCATGACTCTCCAAAATGGACGGTTGACTATTGGATATGTTGAGTATATTCTCTATGAGGTCTTATGGAGTTGTTTGTACCATTGCAAGGCTTGGGTTGAGGAACTTACATGCAATATCGAAATAGATGTACACATGCTCGCCATAATATATATATATGTATATATATGCATACGCTATTAATCAGTACATAAATACATGCATATGCGCATGTAAATGCATGTACATGCATACACATGTCGTTTCTTGCGTGTGAATACTATTTTGGGCCTGGGCAGACTACAACACCATCGATGCCAGGATTCCCTCTCTCCAGCGGAGTTTCCAGGCTCGGCGTGAATTGCGGGATGGGTGCACATGGACCCGGCAAGACCGCCAAAATGCCAAGTGAGCAACTGACTGTATCATGTTATGAAGCCGGCGCAAGAGGAAACATAACAACCCACTAGTGTCTATTCGTGGAGGGCAGTGAGAAAGGACATGCGTCATGTAGCATCGGAGATGAGCAATTCCCAGGACTTTGGACAATATTCGTAGTAGGCTATCGCTCATTTTGGGGACCATGGGAAGTGCATCCAGATTACTAAGGATTTAGCCTTTTTGCATGCCCGTAAATAGGGAACAAGTTTGGCTTTGTCCTACATTGGGGAACAGCAAAATGGCTGGTCTTCCTTTAATTTGCCTCTAACCCACCACCAAAAACGGTGCCCTCGAAAAGAGACACTCCCAAATATGTATGCTCCTTGGCTCAAGTCAGGGTTTCTCAGGATGTTTTCTGACAAAAGGGAAAGAGCGGCTGCCAAGCTCAAAGGTTTGAAATCCTGATCGTCAAAATCTGTGTGCTTCGCACCAGTTGGCAGTATGCATGGGGCTTCATCTATTTCAACTGGTGCGAAGCGGACTTTGTCCATCAGTATCATATCAAGGCCACAGAGTCTGTTGAATCTCTTGTGTTTCCTTTGTCCCTGCTGGACTTCTGCGGCGAATGCTGAGTCCCTTGCCGGGGTCTCAAAATGTTCCTTGCGACCCGGTGGTCGTTAAACTCACCATTGAGATGAAACTTCGAGGAGCAACCACCTTCTGGAGGGTATTTCGGGAGTGCAGAAAAGCGCCAAAAGCTGGTGCTCGCCAATGGTGTCCAATATAGGAATATTGAATACATGCTGTGCCCTTTCATCTTTATATGATGGCTTTGCGCTTGGCCCGAGTCTGTGTATGGTTGCCTGCGTCACACGTGCATCTACCAATTTGGGCCGATCGTCTTGCACAATCCTGCTCCGACCCTGCATCTCGTGCCCGTGCCTTTGCGCTTGCTGTCCAGATCGCAGCCGGCCGCGCTTGCTTGCGGCTTTCCTGATTGCAGCTGCGCAGCAGGAGACGATGGGGGCAACGCTGATATGTTGCAACAATGGAAGCACAATTCTCAGACTTGGAAACAGACATTTTGTTCCGGCGGCCTAGAATCTGTTCCCTCGTTTCTTTCTTGCTCTGCTGCTGCTGGCTTTCTTCTTGTTGCTGATTCCAGGTGTGGCCAACTTGTTTCATCCCTTGGCAAGAGCCAAAGTGACTGTAGATACTTACACCACGCATGTCCCTGGTAGGTTTTGGCCCTTCCCTGCTGCTGCTGGTGCGTTTGGCGACAGGAGCACTTTGCCCGGCGCAGCCGGCAGAGCTTGGAGCGCTTCGCTGAGGCAGCGGCTTCTCACGGGATGCGACGGGTTTTCCAAGCCGAGTCGCACGTGTGTGTGTGTGTGTGTGTGTGTGTGTGTGTGTGTGTGTGTGTGTGTGTGTGTGTGTGTGTGTGTGTGTGTGTGTGTGTGTGTGTGTGTGTGTGTGTGTGTGTGTGTGTGTGTGTGTGTGTTTGTGTGCCTGCGTGCCTGCGTTCCTGCGTGCCTGCGTTCCTGCGTGCCTGCGTGCCTGAGAGCCTGCGTGCCTGCGTGCCTGCGTGCGTGCATGCGTGTGTGCGTGCGTGCGTGTGTGTGTGCGAGTGTGTGAGTGTGTGTGTGTGTGTGTGAGTGTGTGCCTGCGTTCCTGCGTGTGCGCGTGCCTGCGTGCCTGCATGCCTGCGTGCCTGCGTGCCTGCGTGCCTGTGTGCTTGTTTGTGTGTTTTTGTTTGTGAGGGTGTGTGTGTGTGTGGGTGTTAGAGAGTGTGTGTGCGTGTGTGTGTGTGTGTGTGTGTGTGTGTGTGTGTGTGTCTGTGTGTCTGTGTGTCTGTGTGTCTGTGTGTCTGTGTGTCTGTGTGTCTGTGTGTCTGTGTGTCTGTGTGTCTGTGTGTCTGTGTGTCTGTGTGTCTGTGTGTCTGTGTGTCTGTGTGTCTGTGTGTCTGTGTGTCTGTGTGTCTGTGTGTCTGTGTGTCTGTGTGTCTGTGTGTCTGTGTGTCTGTGTGTCTGTGTGTCTGTGTGTCTGTGTGTCTGTGTGTCTGTGTGTCTGTGTGTCTGTGTGTCTGTGTGTCTGTGTGTCTGTGTGTCTGTGTGTCTGTGTGTCTGTGTGTCTGTGTGTCTGTGTGTCTGTGTGTCTGTGTGTCTGTGTGTCTGTGTGTCTGTGTGTCTGTGTGTCTGTGTGTCTGTGTGTCTGTGTGTCTGTGTGTCTGTGTGTCTGTGTGTCTGTGTGTCTGTGTGTCTGTGTGTCTGTGTGTCTGTGTGTCTGTGTGTCTGTGTGTCTGTGTGTCTGTGTTTTGTGTGTGTGTTTTGTGTGTTGTTTGCGTGTTTTTTTGTGTGTTGTTGTGTGTTTTTTTGTGAGTGTGTGTGTGTGGGTTTGTGTTTGTTTGTGTGTGTGTGGGTGCCTGTGTGTGTGGGTGTGCACTTGTGCGTGCGTGTGTGCTTGTGCGTGCACGCGTACGCGTGCGCGTGCAGGTGGGTGGGTGTTTGGGCGGGTGTGCGGGTGGGGGTAGTGGGGTGGGGGTTGCGGGGAGGGGGTAGTGGGGATGGGGTGGGGGTGGGGGGGTTGGTGGGTGGGTGGGTGTGGCGGGTGGGTGTAGATAGACTTATTGTTGTGTGTGCAAACTGAGTATTAGTCACTATCCGCTTCAAACATAACAATGTAGTTGCAAATAGAGGGTTGTGTCAAGTTGAAAGTGTCTAACAAAGGGTCAACAGTTGCAATTAGAGGGTCAGCGAATAAGACACAATCACAAAATATACTATATATATATATATTTCTCTTGTTGGGGAGTTTTCACAAGCACCCTTTAAGTGTACCTATGTGTTTGTCGTTTTTGTTGGTCCTAACTAAACATGGGAGACAAAACAACAACACCGTGCTTCTGAAGCAATCATAATTGACTAATGATAGCTTGTGTCCGACCTATCCGAACATTTTGATAGCCAATGAGCGGAACAGTTGCAACTAGAGGATCACAAGTTACAATTAGAGGGTTGACAAGTTACAATGAGGGGGTCAAAATACAAAACACGGCCTTTAAAGGTTACAGTTAGAGGGTCTAAAACTACATTAGACAACTATACGGTTTTCAGTTATTTTCAGTTATTGCATGCCCATTGATGCAAAACTTGTAATATATCAAAACATATCATGTGGCAATACAATACTTTGGTCAATGCTCACTTTAGGGAACCAGGGCCCACACGGTCGATTCTCCAAACCCTGCAAGTAGGACATGGGTCCGCGTCGCAATTGGGATTTGAACCCCTGAAACAGATGTTGATGTTCCTTTGGTTGCCCTTTAAGCCGAGTTATAAAAAAAGGTGCCCTGAAAAATACACACCCACATACAGTACAGGAGCCCTGCGGAGTCTTGTGATTGTTTACTTGCGACATTTACCATCATTTGTAGATGAGCCTCCTGTTCAGGAGCTCCCTGAGGGTCTTGTTAGGTTTCCATGGCATTTGTTTGCTGATTGTCAGGATGGGTTTTGAGAATGAACCCGCAGATCCACGACAAGGAAATTACCGGAACTGGTTCAGACTCCCTCATTCCTTGAGAAGTTAACTCCGGGGCCCCAAGCACAGAAGAATGACCCATGTTTGGTGCCGACATACCATGTTTGGTGCCGACATGACCCGTTTTGACACCCCAAACCAAATTGGAAAGGTAGCATTAGATGGCCTCACCCGTGCCGCGGAGCACGCCAAAAGGAGCTCACGGCTCTGCTGCGAAGCTTTGAGGCGAGGGGGGCCTTGTTCCGTGCGAATTGTTGGGAGTCCGAAAAGTAGAGGACCCCAAATCTGGGGCTTCCCTTTTGTCGTGCATATGCGATGCAAGCACTAGAGCAAAAAGTAAAACCGGTCGGGAATGGATGGGGTCCGGCTGGTGCATTGAAACAAGTTGCTCCACAGACAGCGGACTTGCAGCATGGAGCAAGCCTACGGTCGTGTCCTCGCCGTCAGCAGCGCAGCCAACAAGAGAGCTGTGGCAAATGCAACGGACGTCACTTGTGTCTCTTCAGGTATCTTCAGGTATTATTTTGGATTTGTTGGTTATATGAGCAAAGCGTACAAAAGCGCACCTATTTTAGATACCATCTGGAGAACGCCTACACATTCACCTCATGGTGACCAACTGTAATCTAGCGCGTATGTTGACACCACGTCCGGTTGAGTGTATTGGTTTTGTGAGATAGATGACTAAGCGTCCATGACCCTCTCCAAAAGTACATCACAAGAGAAGCAAGACACCTCAAGAAGCGCGGGGGGTGTTCCTGACGCCCTCAAAAATCAGAGTAAAACCAAAAAGGGGAAGGACCGCCAGCTACGTGGAGAAGCATCCGTACACCTCAGGTACCGCCCAAAGAGCTGGTGAGCGACAGGCCGGCGGCGAGGGAAACCAGCTTACGGTTTGATCCTGCCCCGCCGGCGGGTCTTGCTAGCGAAGGGGTGTCCCCAGGGGAGTGCTGGACGTTCGTTTGAATTGGTTTTACATTTCACATTTCAATCTGAACCACAGCTGGACCAGAAACAAAGTGATGTTTGTTTGCAGGGGCCAAAAGCTGAGTCGAAATTGTGCTTAGCTATGCTTTGGGTATGCTCAGGTTCCTATTCTTTTAGTCCCCATACGGCATCTTGAAGCCGATCAGTTTGTCTTTGAACGGCCTGTCGGGCTTCCAGTCTTTGAAGCACGTTTTACTAACCTGCTTCGAGTCTTTTGGACAATTGTTTCCCATAGCGACTGTTTGGTCAGTTGTTCGCAAGCAGTTGAAAATCAATCCCGGGCATATGGAAGCTGCGTTCAATCAGTCAGTCTGCTGAGTGTGTTCAAGTAATTGGTAGCATTGATGCATGCCTTTGTCATGTCCAGCATGGATCCCGGCAGCACAGCAAACAGAGGCTAAGAACTTCTGAGTTAAAGTGTTTTGACGTTCCCTCGTATTTTTGAGGAACCATTGCTGCACCAACAGAACGTACACCTGTGGATGTTTGGATCGATCATGTGTATGTTTGTTTTACTGACCGCGAACCCTTTGCCAGAGGACGTCTCAGAACCAAGCAACATGCCTAAAAAACACAGTGCCGTTTCGTGATATTCCACGCATTCTACGGTTCAGATTCGGGAAACACGGTTGCAAGGAGGACTTGATGGGATTGTTCAAGTTGAGTCTATTCAGCACGGAAACAACGTTGGCAGAAGTGCCGGTAAAACAAAATACACCGCCCGATTCCTCGCAGCCACTGCCAGATGCAAGCGTGGCATGTAGGGGGCACTTTTCTAGCGAGATGTTACCCTCTGGTTTGAGTGCAGCCCACAATTCCCATCGTGCAAGATGGCACAGAGGACCTCAAGTTCATTGACTGCTATGCTAAGGTCGTGGTAATTAGAACAGCTTTGACGGCCATGTTGCTATGCCAATGTTTGCTCCATGTCCACAGAGGCTGCCTTTTTTTGCAAGGACACAAATACATGGCGAAAGCCGAGAGAAGGCAAAGTCGAGTTGAACAGCATGAGAGCAAGCAAGTGACATTGCACGACGCACAAGCGCAAGTGACACTCCGGTGATGTGACCCTGAGTTTGAGTGTGCGAGCCTCGGACTGTTGGAAAGCCGTGTGCTGTGGCGTGAAGCATTGCGTGACCCCGATGATAGGAAAGACCCAAAGCGGACACGCAAAGTGGTTTTGAGTGAAACTTATTACCATGGCATGATGGTAATCTCCGCATGAGCATATCGGTTTGGTGTCAGATTGGTCGTGTGCCAGGTCTGTCGAAATTGCCATGAGTCAGTTTTTCAGTGGCACCATGACTGACCAACCAAGAATGCAACACCTTGTTCATGGAAAGTGCTTTGGAGTGTAGGTGTGCCCTTGTCCCAATCATTCGAGGTGGGCAACGGTGTATTGCCAGGATGCTTGCTTGCCCTATTCAATTGCATATGTGTGTGTACGTGATGTACGTGATGTGCATGTATACAGGTTTACATGCATACATGCATTACATATCATACATGCATATACATATATAGCATATATATATATATATGTATAGTATGCATGTCTAAAACATCGCACGGGTCGACAATAACATATCTGCGCATATATGTATGCATATACACATGTAAACACATACATATTGGTATACTGTTACTCATATATAAATAAATACATATAAATCGTACATGTATAATATCCTTATGCGGCCCATGGTCTGGTTTCCTTAGCTGTTTTTCTTTTGAGGACAAACTACTCAATGATCTGTGACTATCCCAAGCAACCCCAAGTAAAATGCTGCTCTGACCATGGCAAATACATTGTACATGCGATACGTATTGAAATTCACAGCAGCAAGCATTCGTGAATGCCACTTCAAGCAATCTTGCAATGACCTTCTCAATTAGGGAATAGCTCTCCCCCCCCAAAAAAATATATATATATACAAATACATGAATACATAAATGGAAATAAACACAACTTAGCACCTTCTTAGAAAGGGTCTTCGGAAGGGTTTTGCAAGGGTTCTGAAAACAAATATGGTCGGGGTGGTACGGGCCCCATGTCCAGCGCAAATGAATCAGTCTATTGAACTAGCTTGCATATCGAAATCTCCCGCCTGTAATACACGAACATGCCGCACGTTTGAAGGCATCCTCGCATGCAAGGAATCCTCAGCTCCTGAGTAGATTGGTCAAACTCGTGTCTGAACTTTTGGTTGGCGCTAACACGGTCTCCCAACAAACGTAAGTCCAGGAACTCAGGGAGCCAAACAGACCATGGCCGACATCTATCAGCGCCCAGAAGCCCTGGCTCAGATCTCGATATGTTCCCAACAACCGAACTATCTCATTCAAAAGACCCTGGAACACCATCAGGGCAGGTGTCAAAACAGGGAGACCCCGAGCATAGTGGTTTCCCTTTTGACTTCCCTTCAAACCAACCCCCAAAAGGGTACCCTGAAAGAAAAGAAAATACGTGCACCCAAGCTCCTGAGACCCACATGCACAAATGCATACACATATACATGTACATACACACGCAAATGTATATGCACATGTACATTTCCATACATGTATAAACAGATCCACATACAGATACAGATAAATATACACACATACTCATATACATATACATGTTTCATTTGTTTCCCAAGATGCCGGAAGCAAATGAAGAGCAGCAGAATCGGATGTGTTGTTGTTGTTTTTTTCGGCGACCTCCCTGGCCGTAATTTATATAATTTCCTGCAGATCAAGGAAGGCACTGGTCTTGTAGGTTTGATGTTAATCTGCCGGGAAGTGGTCCCTGGCCCTGCGATTTCTTCCCAGAGATCTTGGGTAGATGCCTACTATGCCTGCACTGGCTTTGACTATGACTGGTTTTCGCTTGCTTTCTGGTGGCTCAGGCCTAACTCAGCGTCATGCCGGTGCGAAGGCGGGGAGCTTGAATTTCGGGCGTGGGGCCTCCGGCCATGGCCAATGGCGAGGAAGTGGCATGGCTGAATTATCACCAGGCTGTTTTGGATTGAGCTTTTCAGAGCACCTTGTGGTAGGCAGCGGTTGCCTCCAAAAAAAGCACAGACCCACATGGTACTGGAGGGTGCGCGTTCGCCAGGCCAGGAGGCAAGTACCGCGGCAGGGCCCCCAAGCCTGTCACCTGTTGTCCGAAGTGTCTTAATAAACTCCCGGTTGATTAATCGAGGGTGTCCCTTTTAGTGGGAATCCTCCGCTTCTGTGGGTCGCACCCGATGGACAAAATCCACTTCGCACCGGTTGGTAGTTGGTTTATCCCGGTATCAATAAGGCTCCATCTACTTGCTGTGGGGGTGTGGAGTAAGCAATTTGCCACCTAATTTATGGGGATATGTTCCAAAAATGTGTAAAATAAAGTTATATATATATATATAGGGCAAACAAAATATGAACCAGAGTCTGAAGATATGTCTGGGCTATCCCAAAGTAAAAGTACTTGTAGATGGAAGCAAAGGGAACGAGGAAACCAAAGTGGGGATTTGTTCCATCTACTTCTCCCAACTGGTAGGCAAGGAAAACCTTGGTGAAAGGAACCTTCATCATGGGTGAGGTCGCAAACCCGTCGCGACAGTTGGCCTAGATGTTTGAACCGTGGTTGATGAGTGGGGGTGTCCCGTTGAGGGAATGCTCACATTTGAGAGGCAAACACCCCGCTCTCATCCCCAAAAAACAAAGTTGGAGACTATACTTGGGAGTTCATCACAAAGTCCATCCCAGAGCTTGCAAAAATGATTTGTCTCCCACAAGGAGAAGTTCTGCTCTATTCAGGGGTCCGTTGATTTAAGGAGATGGTCAGAAGGGCTCTGCTTATTTTTCATAGAGGTGTTGCTTGCCACGTTTTCCTAACATAGCAGCCTTCCTTTCTTTTCACGGGTCTTACGGTTTCCCTTGGGCTATTTTTGCTGGGCTCGGGGGAATTCGATGATGTCCGAAGCCTTTGCGGTTCACCAATGTTCATGCCCAGGGAAGCCTGGATGGGACTTGGTGTTCCCAACTGGTGCCCTGATTCCTTTTTTCTAGAGGGTTGCCCTTCAAAAGCAACCAAGCAAAAAGAGGGTGTGCTCTTTTCTTGCCATGATCACAGGGCTTCAGACTTTTTTTGGGTTGAGGGAAACCAAAGGAAGCCGAATTCCGGAGGTTCCAAATTCGATTCAGATTCAAGCCCATTTGGCGGAGCCGAGGCTTGATCGCGCGTAACAAGACAGATGCAGATCTCATCAAGGAGGTGGCCTGGCTGAATCGTGCGAGTCACATATATTTCTTCAAGTCTGTTTGCGGAGGACATTGGTTGGGCCATTTCCAACCAAGAGGCCAACACAATTTGCCAAGTCCTTTTTGGGGGGAAGAACTATGTTTGTCATGTCGCCCATTGCAGACAAATGGCTATCTTGTGGTGTGGCTGCACATCGGGGAACACCCAAAGCATGTTTGGCTCTCCTTTGGGTTGAAACCCCCTGCAGGTTGGTGTTGAAGGGACACCAGGTGGAAGCGAACCATATTGGGGTCCACTAGTTTGAGGCAACCGAGCACTGATTATGTGTGTTTGCAAGGGCGGAACTCGCAAAGATGGAAGAACACCCAACATGAATGGTATCAGGTTGTCTTGCAACCCCAGAAAGAGAAGCATGAGAAGGGACACCGCTTTACCACCAGTTTCTGATCAAGTATATGACCCTTATCATGGCTGGTCTTTCGTGTGACCTTATCCCTGTAGACCCGTTAGGCACAAATTGTTTTTCCCTTGTGCTCAGGGGGGCTGGAGCAACCCAGTTCTGCGGTGTGTAAGCTCTATACCTTCACACCCATACCAAAAACGTCCGTCCCACTTGGACGTGGTGTCGCAAGGCCCGAGAGCGCCTCCGGCGTACCACGGAGGCGCGAAATTGCCACTTAACTCAGCAGGTCAGTGGCCATTGTAGCAGAGGGTTTTGCTGCCTGGTTTAATGGAACTGCTAATGTGGGAGTGCCCTAAACTTGGAATTCTGGATGAAAGTGGACACGATTGGCTCCTCTCTTCGCATTGTTTGAAAGGCACAGCAAGAGAAAACAAACTGGCCTAGGCCGGGCTCCACAGTTTAGAAACATGTGGAAAGACGCGTTTGGTTCCTTTTGCTGTTCCGTTAGACAAACACCGTCGCAAAGGTTGGGGCACCCTCCCCCATTGGGCATTTGCTCAAATAGGGGACACCCAAAAGCTGGGGCCTGATGTTCGCTTAATTTCCCTTCACACGCCATCCAACCATGGCATGATCGTTACACGCGAACGCCGTGTCAGGCGATTTGTCCTGCAGTACGTATTGATGCTGCAATGCCCATGTGAGAGCTGCATGTTTATGGTGGCTTGTACACTTTATGGAGTGTTGTATATTTGCATGATGTGTCCCCAAGCCCTGGTATTTTGGTAGGTTGTTTGTTTCCTGGCACTATACGCCACGGTACAAGTAGATGTCCCGTGTCCACAGGTAAAGAGGATGGCAATGCCTCAAAGGGGGGAGGGTCGTGCCACCTATTTGCTTTCACCATGCTTTCAACCGACTGTGTTTTTCCCTGGCTGGTGTCTTGATTCGTGTTCAGATATTGGGCAACCTCCAAGAGATTCTGCAAATACTTTGCCAGACTCAGATCTTGTTTTTGAACTAGATTCGCACGTTTGCTTGCTTCAGAGAACAGCTACAGGAATGTCTACCGGACATTGCCCAAACAACCCACAAAATCTTGTAGAATGTCCCTTAGCTGGTTTCCTTTGGATGCTGGTCGACTGGTATTTCTGCTCTGGGATGAAGCAACAAGTTTTCCTTTGGCAGGGTCGGATCCGTCTGGCCCACAGTCGCTTTGGGGCTGATGCCAGGCAGCCATCCGTCGAGGCAAAGCGCGCTCTAGGAGAGCAAAGGAGCGCGGGGAAGTCGCAACCTCTTGGTATGCCAAGCTAAAAGGCAGCCGGACCCTGAAAACCAGGATCCCTAGAAGAAGTTCAGCGCACTTCACCATATTCCCTGTTATCCGTTTTTTTTTGAGGGATCACCTAGAAAAAGTCAACACCAAATTGACTGTGGTTCCTTTGTTTGCCAGGATCACTGGGCAACTGGGTTCACGCGTGTGCAGATCTGGAGGAGGAATGGAATGTACTTCCGCCCCAAGATTCACCCCCATGGTTTTGGCATGTTCTTGGTGGCCGACAAGCTCCCAACGTCCCATTTGTTGCATGGGTGTTTCTATCTTGAACACGTGCAAGAGCGTGCTATCGCTCATGCAAGCTGTTCCATCCGGAATGTGGAGAGTGCCAACGTTGCAATTTCGCCAGCTGCGTTGCATGAAGCTGAGCAGATGACAGCGACCTCTTATTGCTTTTTTAACGCAGGTTCCTTTCTTGCTGGTCCCTGGTCAGTTATGATTGTTATTCAGCCAGGTAGAAAGCGAGCATTCTGGATGGTTCGCAAAGTTACGCTTGGTGGCTGATGTCTTTAAACTCACCCGTTCCTTGTGGGTAGTATTGGGATGTCGCTGATTTAGCCCTCACAGGGCCGGACTTCTGCAATGGATAGTAACTCGGCAGGCAAATCAGAAAGCACAAGGTCCCCTAGTACTTGTCTTTGCTTGCCCTCCCATCCGCCAACATTGAACCCACCAGAGTCTAGAGGGTAGAGTCAGTTATAGTTACTGACAGCAAATGGAACAGGAATCCTGGTCTTGGCTCCTCTTTGATTTGGCCATGAGCACTTGAAGCCTTTTGGAGCACAACGTGTTTGGTTTTCAGGGTGCGATTTTAGGAAAAGGGAAACCAGTAGGCACATGTTAACGGAACACACCAACTAGCAGAGGTTCCGACTCGCAAAATTGTTGCAGGACCCGCTGGGCAGTAACGGCAAGCTGCAGAAGAGCGCGCAGGATCTGGGCGCATCGACTTTTGCTTTGTTCCGGGGAAATCAGGGCAAAGGCCTCCACCGGGGTTGCCCCGATTGCATCTCTCAACTAAAATTCTGGTCAGGGCACGGCACCGAAAAAGGGCCCCCCTGAATCCCAAAGGGCGAACAAGCGCCCATTGGGCCTAAGGTCTGTATGGTCTGTAAAAGGATCTTTTGGTGTGTTATTCCGGTTTGAGGGGGTTGGGGTTTGGAGGTTTGAGGGTTTGGGGGTTTGTTTGACAGATGAACAAATCTGGGTCAAAGTGGACTGTTTGGTAAGATTCTCATAATCGCAAGCCCTTCTTAAAGCATTTACCGGGTTAGCTTGAGGTGTGGTGAGAGTCATATACCCTGATGCCGAGTTTGCATACAGAACCGCATTTGTGTTTGACATGATTGCAAGATGGTTGGGAAGCACTGTACATCGTTGACCAATCTAGCCATGGAAAGTCTACTTGACACGCATTGGCATATCTGCTTGGCTGTAGCAGAGCTACAAGAGATTGCATTCGTGTGGCTAGGGAGAAATAGTAGGCTTCAGAGCCATTCGTTCTAAGAAGGTGCGGGGCGCTAGATTTACCCCTTGCAGCCTTCTGACACTGCAAGGAGACCTGGGAGGAAGAGAAGCAACAGCGAATCTTGAGCATGCTCATGGGAGGCGAGTGGCAAGCTTTGCATCGCAGCGTTTTGGATTTTGCGAATGGGACTCCATCAGAAATTCGCCAGGGGGCATCCGAGGTTGAGGGTATCCGGGTCACTCTCAGCCCGTGTGAAAAGCTACGCTTTCAACTTGTGGGGAATCACCCACTAACCTAAAGGCAAAGAACAATTTTAACCTCTTTTGTCAGGGGTTTTGAAGTGGTCCTGTCAGCTTTTAGGGAGTTGCAGCCCAAACTCATCCGCAAGGTTCCACTCAAATCCGGTGTCGATCTTACCTGTGGGAGAGAAAATGACTTTTTGCTGGGCGGCAAGAACATTTTATGGATTCTCAAAGCTACTTTTGGGGTCCTGGTTGTTTCCAGTCAAGCGACCAGTGCTACTTGAATGGGCACAGAGAAACCCCATTATCGACGTTGCTGCACTAGTTGTGGGACCTGGAGAATTGTCTAACGGAGCCTAACTTGACCAATTGAACAAGGGTGTATTGGGTTGTCGTACATGGGATGCGTATCAAAAAAGATACCCTCTGTCAGGATCCATCAGAAAGGGTAGGTATCAGCAAATGCCGCGTGTTGCACTTGGATACGTTTCCACATGCCCTGCTGCGCACGTTGCCACGGGACCCACCCACCAGAGGCGCGGTTCCCAGTCAGGTTTCATGTTGGTCCGTTGGTGGTAGGCGACCGTTGCCACTTTCCGAGGTCCCTCATGTGCATCACGAAGGTTGTTCACACAGAGGAAGCCTTTGTGCTAGATTCCTAGCCCCTTTTGTGCCTCCCTTTCGATTGCGATTTAACGGAAACGGGCATTCCACATCAGGACCCTTGCGTGTTGAATAACACCTCTAAATTGGGTTGTTTCCAAAATGGCGACCTCCCAATTGGGCGGCCTTGATAGTCAGAAAGTGGCCTGAAGGACGGCCACGTTGGTATCACAGGTGTTGCATCGTACGGCTGTTTGTTTCAGGGAAGCGCGGCAACCTGAAGAAGTTCTTCATGGCGTGGCTGGCTCGGAGCCCCAGGACCCGTGCAAAATGATGTTTGAATTTTGGGCGTTGGACCCAACAAAAGGTCATCATATTTGGTGGGTATGTTTTTTGGGGCTTGCTTTAAGAAGAATGCAAGAGAACGCCACCCTTTCTGGAGGTCCAGATTTGGGGACAATTTCGTTTGACATTGTCCACCTTCGAATGTGAGGCTGAAGCACCATCTTCTTAGAATCGCACCAGCTCAAGGGATCTTCAGTGACCCCTAATGGCTGCCAGCTATACATACCATAGCCTTCTACTGTGCCACAGAGGGGCGCACTGCCCCAATTGGGGTGGGGTGCCATTATTATTTAAGGTTTTGTTTTCCCGCTGGACCCTGGAAGCAAGCAAGCAAGCAAGCAAGCAAGCAAGCAAGCAAGCAAGCAAGCAAGCAAGCAAGCAAGCACCCTTAATAAAACCACCGACCACCTACCCCGAAACCACCTTAGACTTACTCTAAACCTACCCTAAGCCCACGCTAAACCAACCCTAAACCCAAGCTGAACCCACTCTAAACGCACCCCAAACCTACCCGAAACCTACCCTTAACCCAAAGGAAAACCACTGTGAGTTTTGGGACCCGTAAAAAGACACCCCCCCAGTTAAGTTTGACTCACCGGGCAAGTCACCCTTAATCTTCTTTTAGGTCTGGTTTCTAACGGATCGGGTGGGGCATTGGTTTTGCCAACGAATCGCTGACATTGATCTCGTGACAACTGACAGGATCATACCCCCTGGGAAAGCAACCCCGGAAGGCAGGCTGTTGCTACCCTCCCTATGATGTTTGGCCAGTAGATCCAGTTGCCCAGTGATTGAGGCATTGCCGTCGTCGCATTGTGAAGACAAGCAGAACGTGGTGCTGGTTCGAGTGCTTGTTGCGTCTTTCTTGAGGTGACTAGGGAGGGTCGTCAAGCTGTAGAGAATTAGGCCGCCAAAAGGTTCCAGTCAAAGATGGCTTGCGTCAGGAGCTTTGACCTTGGCTGACCTTGGCACGCATGTTAGTGTGGTGTGTAGGCGTCCTTCTCACACCATTCGAACATGGGGAATTGCGCGTTGAGCGTTGCGTGCGTAGGGTTTCTATGGGGAAGAGGCTCGGGTTTCCGCTTGGTGGATCAGCAGCTTAGACAATTTAGACTTGTTTGGCTTTGAGAAGCAAAATCCCTGCCAACATGTACTAATATGATACAACTGTGCATACACTATATAGATATGCCGCCTGCGTCTTCCGTGTGCTTGAGGTGATTGTTTATGTTGCCCTGCTAATATTAAACCGCAAGTGGCAATGACCAATGCAAGCGCGTGGTTTAGAATCCATCACATGTCACACTTCCCCCTTCCGAGATCTTTCCACGGTTTAGCGCCGCCTGAAATTAGGCAAACGGACGTTTTGATCCAAACGGGGTCTCGGATCTTAGCTGAGGCCGGCCTGGAGGTGCAGCTCAAGGCGCGGATGCGTGCCCCCCCCCTTTCTTTTGCTTGGAGTCGCAGAACTTCGCCGCGGTTCTGCCGTTTTTTTATTCTTGTTTTTTTTCCTTCTTTTATATTGTTATTTATTATTATTATTATTGTTATTATTTAAGGTTTCTCCACTTGCCAATGGAGCCAACAAAAGTTCCCTTTTGCCACCACTAGACAGCTGGGGGTCACTTTGTCGGGAAGGATTTCTGGTGGTTGGGTGACGTTGGTGTTTGTAATGTTGGGAAGAAGTGTCCACACACTTTCTCTCGCATGGGCAAGTGAGTGGACATCCTTCAGCAATGCAGCAGGTTTACTCCTCCTAATTCTTCAAGTGTCCAACGAATGCAGCCCCAAGAATGGGGGCAGGATAGACTATTGTTGCTCAATGTCCCCAGCCCACGATTAGCTTGTGTGGCAGTGGCAGGTTGAGGCCCTTTTTCCACTGATATCCAGGGGTAGATGAACAACAATGGCTGCTCGGTGGGCCAAGTTGAGGTTCCACGCCAATCTGCAGTGCCCAGCAAAGAAGCAGCACGGCATGCAAATCCAATGACAGGCCAGAAGTAAGAGATCCAATGCCAACAGGCACTCAACCTTTTCCTGGCTGATTCCAACATGTACGCCAACCGACGAGTCCGCACCTGCCCTCTTTCTCATGGCGAAAACCTGGTTTCACGCAGACCCAAAATAATCTCCAGATGAAGCCATGGTCAAGAGTCAAACCACCCTTTTAGCATGGACCCCTCAATACATAATTCAGTCAACCAATGACACCAATTTCCATTTCGGGATTTATGACGGTTATATTTGGAGGCTTTGACCAAGAGCCAGTGTGTATGTGCGAAAATAGGGGTGCCCCAATTTTTGTTGTTGTCCCTTTGGTTTCCCTTTACACCAACCGCAACAAAGGGTGCACTGAAAAATCACCCAGCCCCGAACCTGCTAACCCAACCCGGATCTGGTCGTCAGCTGACAGGAGAGCCTCATCCAAGAGCGGGAGATGGCCTGGCAGAAGGCCTGCGCTCCAGAGGCCGGGGAGCATATGCACGCATTCGCTTCAGTTTTTTTCTTTCCAAGCGGTGTCTACAAAGGGTCAAACAGCACTGTGGCCCGTTGTTGCGCTACCTGGCACAGCGCTTTACACGGACGGAAGACGGCACGTTTAAGCAAGGTGACTTGAAATTATTGATTATTGCGTAACGGTGCGCAACAGGTAATTCTGGAAGAAGCGCTGTAGTGTATGAATAGATGCGCATCGTTTCTTTAAACTTTGCCTGTGTTGGCTTCAGAACCACTCCTGCACAGGAAGCATTTGCCTTTGTTCTTGACAAGCATGTTCACACTGATTCTACCAGCGTTGCCAAATGCACTCCACATTATGTATATATTATGTTTGATTATTTAATTTGTTAGTTAGTTAACGTTTTGAAGACCACGTCGCGGCGAGTTTAACTTGAAGTGTTTTTGAATGACCATGTTGCATTTAGCATGGCCCAACATATGCCATCATTGGCCTCTTTTCTTGCCAGCGTGTCTACAAAGGGTCCAAACAGCAGCGCAGCCCATAGTTGCCGTGTACTGCTGCTACCTGGGACAGTGCACTACACAGATGGAAGACAGCACGTTTGAGCATGGCGACTTGTGATTTCTTTGCTGCACAGCCGGATATAACAGATATGATTGGCGTATTGAATACATACAGCTGAGCTTGGATGCGCGTCGGTTCTCGAACTTTGCCTTTGTTGCCATCAGAACCACTCTGAAACGCGAAGCATTGCCCTTTTTGATGCCGCTTTACATACGGTTTGAGGACGGCACGTTGGAAAGGTTGACTTGAAATGCTTTGGAGCATGCAGCTTACATTCAGCATGGCCCAGCATATGCACGTATTGGCCTTTTGTCTTGCCAAGCGTGTCTACAAAGGGTCCAAACAGCAGCGCAGCCCACAGTTGCCGTGTATTGCTGCTACCTGGCACAGTGCACTATACAGATGGAAGACAGCACGTTTCAGCACGACGACTTGATCTTTCTTGCGTGCTGCACGGCTGAATATAGCGGATGTAGCTAGCGGGCTGAAGGAATAGAGCTGAGCTAAGTTTCGCGTCGATTGTTCGATCTTTGCCTTTTGTTGCCCTCGGAGCCACTCTAGCACAAGATTCATTGGCGTTTGCTCTTGCCAAGCATGTTCAGCATGGCACAAACCACTGTGCATTTTGAAGACGGCACGGTGGAAGGTTGACTTGAAATATTTTAAGTGCCCACGATGCATGCAGCATAACTCTCCAAGCCACGAACTCAACTAATGCCTAAGTAAGATTCATTTCATACTTGGGCGTGGTTTTGATGTGGCTGGATACTCTCGCTTGGGTTATGTCAAAGGAAGCCAAAATGAGGCTGGCCCGCCCGATTGGAGACAGACCCGTCTTGAACCTTCAAAGGGAGGACATCATTTACATGGGCCTGTTATGCCCTCCAACCATTTGTGAGTGTTCCAACCAGTAAGATGCCCGCTTCCCAGTCCCAAATCCCTTTTTGTTTGGTCTCAAGAATCGGAGAACCATTAGGGCCGAAGCCCACAGAAAGGTTTCTCCGAACCCTTCTATTCTGCAATGGAATCACCCAAAACAGGTTCCCTTGTTCCCAGAACAAGGGCGCATGGCATCAACCGACGTGACGGGATTTGGCTAGGGGAGCCGCTGCACAGCGGCTAGGAGGTGGGGAGCTTCGAACGGATTTCCGGGGAACTCGTATCCCCTCCGCATAAGAGTATGGTGTTACCCGTCAGGTTTTGTAGGGGTATGGTGCCCCTGACAAAAAGGAGGTAGTTGCACTTTTGTCTAGTTTATGGCGAGCGCCGGAGGCAAACATGTTTGGCATGAGGGTTGTCTAGTAGATCCCTTAGTTCAGGTGTTGGACGCCAGCGAACCAGGGAATTCCAGCGGAAGCCGAATATCAACTAAAACCAGTGTATCTGGGGGCATGGACAACAGACTGCTTTGCCAGATGGATTCAAGAAGCTTTGGATAAGTGTGCGAAAATATTGATATGCTTAAGTTTCCCTGAAGAAAGCCGTCACGGAGTGTATGTCTTTGTTTGTTTTCCGATCCCCTATTGAACCCCAGACATACCGGACCTTGGGCCCCTAAATCTGATCTATTGGTTCATCCAGAACGGTTGTTGTGTTTTTGCTGTTTTAGCCATCCTCTGGCACCCCCGTCATTGGGAAGCCAGGAAGAGATTGCTGAAGCAACGGTTTAACGGCGGAAACTATATCTGAACAAATAGCAACATGTTTTTTCAATGCACATGTGCGAATCGATCAATGTCAGCAGAGGTTGAACATGTCAACTCGTTCATAGAAGGCCCACTCCCTTTGGGCTGCTTGGTCCAGGTGTCCTTACGCCCGTTGAAGGTGAATAGGTGTCACGCATTCCTCTTTGTTTGACACATCCTTTGCTCAAACACAGTCTGCTGATGCGCACCCTAGATGTTTGAAGGTTCTACAGGGCACTTTCTAGAAACTCACTGCTGCTATGCCACTCCAGGAAGAGCCCTTGCCTCCCAGCATCCCAGTCGCTGCCCATTCACTCCTGTACTTCTCGTCGTTGGCGGCATCCTAATGACAAAATGCTTTTCAATTCTCAAGATGCAATCTAGTGAGAAAATGAATCTGCCAGAATGGAGCTTTGATCAGCCAAGAGACACATCACAGTGCCAGTCTACAACAGGCATCATGGAATCTACTCAGATTCCTCAGGAATCTAAACCAAGCCAAGCCAAGCAGCAAAGACACCCCTAAATGAAGATGTGTACAAGTGGGTTCCAAGAAGACGTTTGTCTCCACGACCGGTTCAACCGGTTGCCTCCCTAGTAGAAGTGCCTATACAAGAGCCCGTTTCTTTTTTGTATCGCCGCTACTTGTTCCCAATAGCAGCTAGGCAACCAAGCCCACTCAGGAAGCTTTCCAACTGCACAGCAATTGAACCTAACCCTTGAAACAATTACCACCAGCTAACTCATTTATGAGCGGTCCCCTTTGCGAAACAAACACAGACAGACACACGCACGCTCACATGCACGCACACACGCACACACGCACACGCACACGCACACGCACACGCACACGCACGCGCACACACACACACACACACACACACACACACACACACACACACACACACACACACACACACACACACACGCGCGCGCCCACGCACCCACGCACCCACGTGCCCACGCGTCCACGCGCCTACGCGCCCACGCGCCCACGCGCCCACGCACCCACGCACCCACGCACCCACGCACGTACGCACCCACGCACCCACGCACGCCAAGCGCACACGCACATGGCGGAGTGCTGTGGACACGAGGCACGCATGGCACACGGATGGCACGCAACCTCAAACAGCGCGCCCGCCGAAGCGTCCTGAAGACACTGGCGCGGCGTCTCACGCGCGACCAGTTGAGCAGAGTTTTTTTAACAGCGCCCCGGAGCCGCGTAGGCTGGAATAGTGTGCCTGCGCAGTCCGCGGCAGCTGGAGATTAAACAAGTTCCCCCCTCAGCAGCCCACGGGTCCCCTCGGCCGCTCTCTCGCATCCGGCCAGGCTGATCTCCACACACCTGGAGCTGCCCTTCGAAGCCATGAAGTCAGGCGGATTCGTGACCAGCTCCGTAGTTGTGCAGTACGCTGGTTCATTCACCAGAGAAGCCACAGAGATGGCAGGAAACTTTTCCTTCTATTGTTTGCGGGAGTACCCCGCTTTACCCCGATACTTCGGGGAAAGGGTGATTCAGCGTCCCGGATTCTGACGAGGGGGTTGGCCAATCAACTTCCAAAGAAGTTTGGGGTTGGTCCTGGCAATGTTGCGCATACTTCGGCTTCGCGAATGGACCATGGCGTGCCTTACTTTCAACAGGAAGCCCTGTCAGGTTGTTGCTCAAAGTGTGGCTTCAACACGTTCAAGCCAACCAGTTGGCCCACCGGTTTTCGCCCTATGGCACCCGTGGCCAGGCGCAGTGGGCCCCACCTCTGCTTGGGGCCTCGACAGCCCCAGCAGCCTCCCGCGGCGCGTGCTGGAAGCCATGGCTGGGAACCCGAAGTTCCACCCTTGGGACCCGGGCCACCTTTACCTCTCTACCTGGCAAGCAGGGACCCATGTTTGCCTGGGTTTAAGGGACGGATGGCAAACAATCAGATAACCCCTTGCCACTTAACGAGCAAACGAGCAAGATGGACAGATTTTCCAGTTCACCAGCCAGACGTGATGTTTGGTCAATGTCCCTTTTGGGGGGTACTCTCCAAACTAGACCACGGTTGGCCCGAAAGCAGAACATCGCAAGCAAGGTCGGCCCAACGCTGCAGGATGCGTTCTTTTTCCCTACACGAAGCATTCGTGAAGCAAGCGCGAGACAGCACCAGGCAAGGTGCTCTGCGCAAACTGGTCGGTGCAAGTTGGTCTGCGCAAGTTGCCCTACGCAAGTTGCACTGTGCAAGTTGCTCTGCGCAAGTTGCTCCGCGCAAGTTGCTCCGGCAAGTTGGTCCCTGCAAGTGGCTCCCTGCAAGTTGCTCTGTGCAAATTGCGCTCCCTGCAAGTTGCTCTGTGCAAGCTGCTCTGTGCAAGTTGCTCTGTGCAAGTTGCTCTGCGTAAGTTGCTCTGCGCAAGTTGCTCTAGGCAAGGCGCTCTGCGCAAACTGGTCGGTGCAAGTTGGTCTGCGCAAGTTGCTCTGTGCAACTTGCTCTGCGCAAGTTGCTCTGCGCAAGTTGCTTTAAAATGCAAGTTGCATCTTGCGACGCCCGCCCGCGGACCAAGGAGGAATCGAACCCGCGACCCGCCGGTTCCGGGAGCAGGAGACAACTCCCGAGGACCAGTTCGAAAAAAACCTCGAGTTTTTGCACCTCCACCACGCCGATTCCCGCAGAGGGTTGCGCGAGCACCGTAGAAATCGCAAAAAACCTGAGTTTTTGCACCTCGACCACGCCGATCCCCGCAGAGGGTTGCGCGGGCACCGCAGAAATCGCAAAAAACCATGGGTTTTTGCACCTCGACCACGCCGATCCCCGCAGAGGGTTGCGCGTTCATCGCAGAAATCGCAAAAAACCATGGGTTTTTGCACCTCGACCACGCCGATCCCCGCAGAGGGTCGCGCGGCATGTTGGAAATCGCAAAAAACCATGGGTTTTTGCCCTCGACCACGCCGATCCCCGCAGAGGGTCGCGCGGGCATGTTGGAAATCGGAAAAAACCATGGGTTTTTGACCTCGACCACGCCGATCCCCGCAGAGGGTCGATTTTCGTGTAGTGTCGTCGGCACTACCCCGCCGCCCTAAGAACAGATTTTAACTCCTCGCAAGTCAATTGCACTTGACTCCTTGCACTTGCAACTTGCACTTGACTCCTTGCTTGTTTCAAACATTGTCATTGCAAGGAGTCATTGCAAGGAGTCATTGCAAGGAGTCAAGGAGTCATGCAAGGAGTCATGCAAGGAGTTGCAAGGAGTCATTGCAAGGAGTCATTGCAAGGAGTCATTGCAAGGAGTCATTGCAAGGAGTCATGAGAGCCATTGCAAGTTGCAAGGAGCCAAGTGCATGGAGTCAAGTGCAAGTCGCAAGTGCACGGAGTTAAGTGCAAGTTGCAAGTGCAAGCCAAGTGCAAGGAGCCAAGTGCAAGGAGCCAAGTGCATGGAGTCAAGTGCAAGTTGCAAGTGCATGGAGTCAAGTGCAAGTTGCAAGTGCAAGGCAAGTGCCAAGTGCAAGGCAAGTGCTTGCAAAATGACTCCTTGCAATGACTCCTTGCAATGACTCCTTGCAATGACTCCTTGCAATGACTCCTTGCAATGACTCCTTGCAATGACTCCTTGCAATGACTCCTTGCAATGACTCCCTTGCAATGACTCCTTGCAATGACTCTCATGAGCAATGACAACTCAATGCCTTGCAATGACGGACTCTCATGAGAACAACTCAAGTGAACCCAGCGGAAGAACCCTTTGCCATGCTTTCGGGAAAAAACACCCAAGTGGCTATATTTGAACCCACCATCAACTTCACATAAGTGAATCCCCCTTGGCTCAGAAATCCGCAAACCTGTAGATGGGTTATTCCATTTGCTTCAGTTGGCTCATGGTGTTCCCTCCAGAATGAAGGGAATGGTCGAAACTGGAACATGTGCTTTTCAGTGCTACTGTATAGAAGCAAGGCTTGGAAGGACAACCAAATGAGTGACGAGGATCCAGACTACAGTTGTTTTGTTGGACAAAGGATATGTTGGGGAATAGTTAGCCTTCGTATTTGTTTTTCTATGGGATGGCATTGACGCATGTTGGTTTGAATTGTTTTGTTTCATCCCGACTTCAGATGTCAGGCAGAGGCACCTACCCCGAAAACCAGTAAGCGCCATCCAAGAAGGGTCCTCCAAAACCAACTCCAATTACACTAATGTGATTTCGGCTGTCTTCTAGGTACATTTCTCCCAGTGGTCAAGCACGGGTCCATTTGCCCCCCTTGATTTCAGTTGGTTCTGCCTTCAACATGACTACCCATGGAAACCCATTGTTTGCAAGCTTCGATTCGGCAGTGGCTCATCCCTGGCAACGCGTTTCAAGCCGCGAGCCAAGACGGGTGTTTTGCCACGACCGCAGAGCATGAACTCCATCCAGGACGGGGCGGGACTGCTTCAGCATGTTGGGAGAGCTTTGGGTCAGAGTTGGTTTTAAAATATGTTTAAACAATGAGCATGGGGTTGTTGAAGCCAAGGGCAAGGGCTCGATTTGGGTCTACAGGTAACGTTTGTCAAGGCGAATTCCAAATTGGATCTCATTCCTGGGGTTGTCAAGGGAAGTCCCCCCCTACAGAACACATCTTTGTTGAATTGGCAAACCGCAAACTCGTTGCTGAGTGGTATTTGGCTGTGTGTCAAAGCCAGAGACTCATTGTTGGGACGCCTTTAAACAACGTAGAACAACACATCTGCCGGGGGCCGATCTTTGGTGTTGAAGCATACCCATCTTTGCAAAGGGCCAGTGACCCTTCCAGCAACAAGCATGGAAGTGCGCTGTCCGGGTTGTCAATCGGAGACTAGTCTTTTCAGGGCATCTGTGCTCCAAACATGTCTATTGGGAGAACAATGGTGAGTCAAGTTTGTTGGACAATTACCAAGCACTAAACAGCAGGTCAGTTTTCTTTTCCGGACCCCTTTGGTTCGATCTGTTTGCTTTTGGGCCTTGTGGCAGGTATAATCCTTGGTGCTTTGACAATGAACCATATTCATGGAAGCACTGACCCTTTGGTCATACTCACTTGCTGAATGTGCACTCGTAAAAAGACAATCAAATTCAATCGCCCAAACAGAAGCAACGAAGGATGGGTATATGGGTACGTGTCAAGATAAACACGTGCTTTATTTTTCCATGTCCTTCTAAACCAAGGTGACAAGGGCCGCCTAAAGAAGAACCACTTTTATTATGATAGCATATATATATATAGTGATCGCTTTTTCCAGACCCCCTATTTGACACCTGGGTACAGAGCTCAATATGTGTTTTTCTGCGCACCAGGACGCGTTCTGGCGGGGATCTGCCCAGAAGGAGGCGCCTGCAACAAGTGCCATGTGCCACACATCTAGCTGCTCAGCTGGGATCATTTTGAGGTTCACAAAGTATGGGTTAGAATCCAGCATGTAACTTTGGCCAGAAGAGGCGGACCGGTATTCGCCGAGACGGCAGGCGTCGCCCAAGCGGGCGTGGCTCACTGCGCCCCCAGACACGGCCTGGAAACTCGGTCTTAAGGTAACGTGATGGGATTCGGCCCGAAAATGGGTACACGGGTGCGTCCTTTTGAGGATAGCATGTGTTTGTTCCCTATTTTTTCTTAGGACCAGTATAAAAGGGGAGGGCGACCCGTCCGGAAAAGGCACATTGTGCTTTGCAGCCAAGCCAGGGACCCCACAAAGGGGGCCCTTTTGGTACAAGGGTTGCTGGGCAACTGGAATCAAGGGCCCTTACTGTTGGTTGCTATTTCAAGGAGCATCACGATAGATAGCATGGTAGTGGACCATGGTTTATGAACTCGCCGCGTTGTGACATCTATATAATAAACTCGGAGGGCCGCTGCTTGGACGCTCAACCCATGAAGTAGGTTAGCGTGGTTGTAACTACCCACGTGATTTGGAGACACGGCTAAATGTTTGTTCGCGCTTGGTGGCTTGAGTTCCGCATGGATACCTAGGCAGAGCCAGAGGTCAAGAAGTCTACCTGCAACGGGGTTGCGACCCGAAGTTTGCTTAAACTACCTCCTGGTCCAGTTTCTTTCAAGGAGAACCCAAAGCAAGCAGAAGGGCTTGAATCAGTCAGCCCTGGTCCCGCCCTCCAGAGCAATCGGATGACCTCATGTTCCGAGAGGTTCTTGCATTTGCCTCCATAGAGCCTTTTGTGTGAACGATCCCATTTGACTGCCTGCTTTGCGTGGAGCTCACCTTGGCTGGGTAAAACGAACTCACCACGAGGTCGGTCTTTTACTTGGGGGATCCAAGTCTTGTTTCAGCACAGGTTTGGGAATTGTAGCGTTTGCAGGATCAAACGACTAGAGGCCTACCAGCCATTTGCTTTCCCCAGCTGTTCTAGCGTTCCCCGATGACAGGCGGTGTTCTTTGAGCTGGTTGGCAGCGGAAAGCACTCGAACTGGTCAGACAAACTGTTGACACGTTGGGTATCATGGCTGATGGTCTTGGAAATTCGAAATCCCCTTTTTACGCGTTGCCAATTGCCCCTGACGGGTGTACTTGTTCCAAGACCTTTAGTCAAGCCCTGCACCTCGACTTCTTAGAACGCGCTCAAAGGCAAGCTTAATTTGATTATGTTAAATTCGAAGTCTCTAGTTCGCATGGAAAATGCATATGAAGTACCGTCAAAAATACTTCTGCTGAGTTTAGTATTGGGTGTTTCATTAATATTGTGAAAATGCACATGGCAAACGATAGGGAACTCTCAAAAAAAAACGATACCCCTGGAAGAGGATGGACATGCTGGAAAACGATAGGGGACTCTCAAACTAAGTATATAGCGAAACGGCCGCAAGTAACTAATTTCGACCGTGCCTCATATGTCGAATGTTGATGTTCAACATCGAGGGATTGCCGTACGCTTTCATTTCAATCCAGCATGTGGACGTGTTGTGCCGAGAAATGGTGCGGCTTGGGGAAATGGTGCAGCTTAACCACAATGAAGCCTTGTCCATCCCTTTTTTTGGGCACCAGCTTGTTCAGCGATCCAGTCGTAGCCCAGCTTTTTTGCGCACAGGTTGTGCACTACAAGAGCGGCCGCAAGTACAAGCTGGACCCTGCCGTGTTGACTGGGCAGCAAACC
The DNA here is from genome assembly GCA_963377175.1 of Effrenium voratum. Lineage (NCBI taxonomy): Eukaryota > Dinophyceae > Suessiales > Symbiodiniaceae > Effrenium > Effrenium voratum. The sequence goes on along the minus strand of CAUJNA010000405.1, from coordinate 110,005 downwards.
TCTGAAACGCGCACTGCTTCATCAACAAGTCCAAAAGTGGCAAAATGAAATCACGGCATCGCATTTATGGTGCTTGGGATGCATCATCCATGATTGGCTTCCTTTCTTGGAGGTCCTTTGTTTCAGATTGGTGAGCTATTTCAATTTACCTAAAAGTGCCCCGTGCCCCTAGAGGTACAGATCAGCAAGGGCAATTGTGGTTGGCTTCCTTTTGATGATCCTTGCCAGCCGGCTTGCCCTGAAATCCGAACTGAGTCAAACGCAACAGTGTTTGGTCTCAGCCACCTGACGCCGCGTGCCAGTTGAAGGGTCTCTCGAGTCGCTTCCTTGCTGAGAGGCGTATTGATACGTGCTGAATCTCGGTTGTTCAAAAAGCATTTGGGCTTGTTGAAACGCGGCTCCTTTGTCGTTGCGCTGACGGCGTTGGACAGAATCTAGCGCGCAGTGATAGGTGGCGGCATTCTCTGGTCCTGCCTACGTTGTGGGACCAATTCTGACTGCATTACAGTATGCGCTATTGGGAGCTCGCCTTCGTGAGAAGCAATCACATGTCCGTGGTGAACGTTCTGTTCCTTGGGATCCCTTTGGTGACGATTGGTGCTTGCTTCTCCTATTCCATTTGCTTCTTCTTATTCTCCTTCTGCCTCTCCTCCATTTTTCAGGGTTTCTTGAAGCGAACAGTTTGAAAAGTTCTCCAATGATGGCACATTTGTTTATGTGGGAAGGAAAGGGGAGGACTAAACCAAAATGAAGCAATAGTGCCATCTAATTTTACTCAACTGAGGGGATGTTTGAGGATCTCTTGCCAAAATGGCACAGTGTTTGGTCGTTTCCAGTGGTGCTATTTTCTCAAAAAGGAAGCGAAATGGGGACGATGTTGTTGTTCGATTGATTCTGTTCTCCCATTTGCCACCCAGAATGGACCCAGTCTGACTGTCGGTTCCCATCCAGGACCCGCTGTCCATGCGCATTGCGCCTTTGCGTGTGGCCAACGTCTCTGCGGCGGGGTCCCGCAACAACTCTCCGAGGGCTCAGGAGATCCCGTCGAGTCGCGTGCGGGACATGGCTTGCGCGGGCAGGGATCTCTTGAAACCTGATGTCAACAATGATTATAAAAGAATGTAAATAAAAGACACACACACACACATGGTCTTTCAAACATCCCCACACGTGAACTTGGGACTAGCCGGATGTAGCAAGCCCTGAATGTCACCCCCCTCATCTCGAATGAATCAACTTGGTGGATGAATGAGGCGGGGTTCGCCCAAAGTGAAGCAGTCTCCTTTAGATTTCAGATGGGACGCGCCCTTATTGTTCAACCATGAGTTTACTAGATGATCCCCGTCCAAATGACATTGGTATGTCTCAACAATGGGGGACGCTCCTTTTGGATGTTCTGTTGATGCAAAAATACCCAGTTTTGTACGCGGGGTGGTCCTATTCTCCGCCACACTTGCTTGCAGTACCTTCCCCTTTTTGCCTATCTTAACCTCGCAAACCCTCCGGACAAGTGGCTCAGTGGTTGTTGAGTTTGTTTGCCAGTTGTCGACGGTTTGAGGTTGCCTTTCAAAGATGGGAATGTGTCATCCGGCTCATTTCTTCAGTTGTTCATATCGGCAGGGTGTCCGTTTTTCCAACCTACCAGCAACCAGGCACAGTTCTCAACTTTATAGGGGGGGATGTCCCTGTTCGCCTGGACACGGTCAAAGCCCGCAATTGACGAAGGCGTGATTTTGAGTGGCTTTGCGTCCATTGCCACTCAGAACTGACCTTTGAGCGCCGAAGAAACGGCACTTGTATTTCCCCTTTCTGAGTCAAACACCTTTGGCCAGTTCAAGGGACCAAGGGAGTTCCCTTTTGTGTGTGGTGGATTTCCTTCACACGCCTATGGGAGGGCAAGCCTTTTCTGCTCCGAATCCGCTCAAGCTGGGCCTTTTTCGGACGCGGATCAACTCGGCTTGCAGGAGAAGCCCAAAGAGCCCCGGCAGCTGCACTTTGAGACTTTCCAGCGGCCTTCCAAGGAGGATTGGTCGGGAGGGTGAGCCATGGGAAGTCTTTCAGTTTCTGAGTGCAGGGGACTGATGTCAAAATATGCTTAAACAGGTTGGGAAACCAAACGGGTTGTTCAATCAACTCTTCGTTTAACGGTGGAAGTGGAGAGGGGTCCCTCTCAAGACGATTTAGTCTTTCAACACACTTTGTTCACTTCCATTATTCTTGGACAGAAGAGAACTTTTGGTGCTTTCGCTGTTGAATCTGGGGCTGTTGTGACCTGGGGTGCTTCAGAATGCGGCGCAGACAGCAGCCAGGTGCAAGAGCAGCTCAGGTAGTAGTCTGGCGCTTCTCTAACATGGAGAGCCCAAATCAAAAGTGCGCTGAAAGAAAGGAATAGCAGGTGAACTTAACATCCGTTCGGTTCATATTTGGGGTGAAACTACCAGAGTGATGGGAGGATGCATACCATCTGGACAATTGTAGCGAGCTCACTGGCCTGAGGCGAGCCCCAAACCCCGAATTACGAAGTGGTTTCCGAAATAAGGATTTCTCATTTCCGTAGGGTGTTGTTTGGCGCACCGGGGCGTCATCTTCGATGGCCAAGTGTGGCCAGGTGTGCGAGAATCCAACCCCTGTAAAAAGCTGGAAAACACTCATGCTTGAGAGAATCCGACCCCTGAATTTCATTAACACGGGCATGTTTCTTCTTATTTGGCCCTGAAATGCTGGAAACCGCACATGTTTGAGAAAATCCGGCCCTTCCCGTGTCTCATTATAGCATCAAGTTCTCAACAACTAGCCGTTTCTGCTTAATTGCCCCTAACAAGCTTGAAAACACACATTTGAAAACACGGTTGCAACAATACACCTGGCACGACCACCCTCCAATTTTACCCCCTTTTTTCAAGAGGCAAGGAAGGCCCCGAAATTCGAGGTGCGAGGTGGACCCTTAATTTTGCGAGGTAGTATTTGATTATTTGTTGCAATTCGAAGTACGAGGTAGAAATTATTATAATTTGTCCAGATAGCATGGGCACTTTTAACATCGAACCCCCAATATACGGAAGAAACGGAGGAGGAAAGTAAGTCCAGGTGGTTTCCCCAACAGCAACCACAACTCTTCGAGAACCCGAACCCACCTTCATGGACACCCAGAACCCTTCGCAGCAACCGCTTCAAGAAACCCCACAAGTTTACCCTCCGTAGCCTTATCCATCAACTGCTCCATGACGCTTCCGGAAACCTTTGGAAGCAATGTTCTGGAGCAGGGCTACATCATCCAACCCCGAAAAATATAAACTGACTCTTCTCAGTTCTGTCCCTCGCCAGTCCATAGTTTGCCGGTGATGCTGGGGGTGCTTTGATGCCTAGCTTTGCGACTCGACTTTGGTCTTCCAAGTGTTGGTATTTCAGTTCAAAGAAGTCACTGGCTTCAGCAGCCCACCCAAAACCCAAAACCCGTCATTCTGAAAAGGATGCTTGAACATGAGAAGTCAATACCAAAGTCCGTTGACGCGCTTCGGTGTATTCTTGCAAAGGACCTGATTGAACAACTCGTCGTTCTTTTGAAACTTTGGCATTTGGCCGTCGGTCAGGCGTGGGCTTCGGTGGTTTGATGTCGGTCCGGAGCCTTGGAAGATTTCCGCACATCCCCGATGCAACATAGCACTTGGTTGGAGGTGATCCAGCTGGGCCAACTCTACAGAGACCCACAATGCGGGATGGACCCACAATAGAGCTGTTTTGACCTAGCTTCGTGTTTGTTTGAGGGTACCCTTTTGAAACTGGTTTAAATGAAAACCAAAAGGAAATCCACAATTTTCTGCTCCCGTGTGTTTTTTTTGAAAAAAAGGGTCGGGCAGAACAAAGGGGTCACATGCTTGTTGATCCGGGAAACAACCCAACAGCAGCCCTGTAGACTAGCCAACGGTAGCAACTTGGTTAGTCGCCAGTACGAAGGCTGAATTGTATGAACCCTTTTTTTCAATCCAAAGGCTACTTTGACCTGTCGTGGCTGGTTGTCTAGTGTTGTCTTCACTTGAGCCAGAACTAGTGGCTACTAGTGGCTCTGGCACCAATGAACCATGGCTAATGTGGCGAATCGGTGTCTCTCCTTGGTCAGCTGCATTTTATGGTCTATAAAGGTAGATGAGCTATCTTTGCCAAGCTGGTGTCCTATAGTTTAGATCGCGCATCGGTCGCTATCTTGTTCAATTCTCTTATTCGCCCGCAAGTGGTAGGCAGGGAAAGGACCCATGTTCTGAAAAACAAACCACAAACACCGCGCACAGCTCTGCATGGTATCGACTTGGAACCAAGTATGCCTTATCTTGAATACTGCACCTGATGTGTTGCTGGATGCAAGGGTTCTCCCCACTGGTTGCTCTTACTAAGACTGCGAGATTTCTTCACCTTCAACCCTCGAGGAAGTGGGGCATGTTTTTTCATCCTTGAAAGGACTCAACCTGCCCAAGCACTAGCGCAAGCATCCGCCGATTCCAACAGTTGCTTGTTCGTTTGTGTACATACCATCAAAGTCTGAATGTATGAACCAATAAACGAATCCTGGTATGCACCCCTGCCTTGACAAGTCACTGGAAATCAAACGCAAATCCACTGAGCCATCAAGCTGCAGTTGATTCCCCGCATGGGGTTGTCAAAATGTTGCCCCCTTTTGGACCCTGGTGCCCCTTTGAAGGGGAGACCAAAGCTGGCCCCAATTTCACATCTTGCAAGGGGCAAGACAGATCATTGTTTTTGTCGCAGCTTCTGGTTGCGTTTCTTGCAATACTCAGGGACTCACTCACTGCCGCACCGCAAAACCAGCGACCCGCCTAGCCAACAAACCACCAGATCTCAAATCCCAAAGCACAGTACACTCTGATGTGCTGCGCCCAGCTGCGCATCTCAGGCGATGAATTCGGAGTCGGTGCATTGACCGGTGCTACAGGAGCCTGCAGTTACCTTTTCACCTCGGTTGCTCTTTTTACAGGGCACTTGTGGGGAAAGTCAACAACTCAGATGCCAGCAATTCAAAGAACAGCTTACCAGGTGAGGTAGCCTTTGAGTCTATGCTTAATCATTGTACAAGAACCTTGGTGACCACAACACTTTGCGCGAACATATATATAACCATGCATGATAAAATAAGCTACTGTACTGTACTTAGTAAGCGAACATCCAAACATGGTTTACGGTCACTTACGAACTACTGAGTGTTTATTTAGCCTGTGCACGGGCTTAAGTTGCCCCTTTTTCGGTTCTGGGAAGATTGCCCGTTCTCAAACCAACGTGGAAACTTACAGAAATACTTTAGGCATAATATGTTCCTTGATTTCTGTTCATTTCCAGGATTGCTGAAATCGATAACCTTCAGAGCCCAAAGCCAAGCACAAAGCGCAGCCAGCTCCAATGTATCTTCAGATTGACACGATGCCCAGTTTGTCTCGTTCCGCGTTTAAGGATACCGCAATAGGAGCACACTCATTAGTGAGTGGCCAGTTTCCCAGAAGTTGTCCCGAGTGTTTGGGCAAAATATAGCGAGCTCACCTGGGGGTACAACGAGCTCACCCCTGATAAAGGTTCCTTATTTGTGGAGGAGGTGTTGGTTTTGGCTCAACTGGAACAGGGGTCACGAAAGGAATCAGCAAAACTCATGTGGTGTCCAAGAAGGATCCTCGAAAGCAGCTTGTGAACGTGCTCAAATCCAATCTGCATCTTTTGAGGGACCCCTGCAAAGAAAATGTTCCTGTGTTGTGCCAATGAGAACGTACCTGGAAAAAACAATCGGATGATTGAAGGTATATAATGGGGTCATGTTCGAGCAGGAGTACAAGCTGCGTCCAAATCTAGTCGTGGTACCTAACGTTTGTAACAAGTGTTGGCCCTTTGTGTATTTCCGCGGCTCTTGAAGCGATGAGTGCAGGTTGCGCAGTCCCCCAAAGGGCGGGCCTTTGCGCCAAGCGAGCGCCTTTTGGCGCAGAGAAGCTGCACATGAGCCATTTCCTGAGGCCTAGGTTATTTTTTATTTTTTCTGTTTTCTCCGAGTGGGTTGCCCCTTGAACATGAATCAACAAGCAAAGGGTGTCCTTTTTGCCCGATGGGCAGCCCTCCAATACCCCTTGAGTGAGGGGCGATCAGCAAAAGTAAGGCAGACAGTTGGCGCATTCTGACATTTGTCAGACATGTATCATGAGCTTGGCGCCTGTTCAGCCCGGAGAGTTGTTTGTTTCTGAAACAGTCCACGTGTTTTCATTTGCCCAAAAGAAAAAGCGGATTAGTGCTTGTTTCACTTTTCCAGACCCCTGTTATGACCAAGTCAAGTCGGAAATGTGTTGAGTGTCTAACAAGGTGGCCAAATTGGAGCAGACAATATGAGTGGCACTCTACTGCTGGTTTGGGAAGGACATGGGGGGACCACCCAAGTGCCGACCAAAACCAGGAGCACCTCACAAGTTTCCCATTCTTGGATGGGGAACAAGTAACTTTGTCCGCTGCTCACGTATGATGCATGTGACTGCTCTCACACCCTACAAAAGCATGCAAGGTCAGAAACACAGCACTTTGCTTTCCCCTGCAACTCATTATGGAACTTCAAAGCCCAAAGATCCTCTAAGACTGTTGTATGTTAGGTTCAATGCTATTCGCTGGGGAATAGATCATGGTGCAGACGCCAGGGAGTGCGTTTCACCATCCAATGCCAGTTACCACTGCTACCAAAGGAAGCAACCAGCTGGAAATGAGCACAGATCCAGGATGACCCACATCAGGACTTTTTACCATTGCACAGCGATTCCTCTCGCGTGGTAGCTGGGATGCATGGGGCAATTTGTACTACTGAGCTTGGCTCCAAGAATTTCATTGTGCAGCCAAAGTCTTGGCGCACTGCCCCCGAATTCGGCGCCGCTTTCAACCAAAGGGGAAGTGGGACGTGTGACACCCAAATTGACCCTCACGCACAGCTTGGTATCAACATGTGCGTACCCAAAAACTCCCGATTACCCGGGAGTTGCAGAGATCTCACAATTTGCTTGGCGAGCTCACCTGGATGTAGACCGAGCTCGCCATGATGAAGGTCCTTGTCTTGGGAATCCACAAACAATTCACATGTATAGCTTAGCAATGCTTTGGGGAAGGGACGGGTTGCGCCAGGCACCTTAAAGCTTGACTGCTATTGGGTTGGATCTTTAGACTTTAACTTTTTGGGAAATCAAGGAGTTTTCCACCAAACCCCCTAAAAGTTAAGCTTTTTGCAGGGGGTCAACAGTAACCAAGAAAGCAAGGAAGAGATTGGGATCCTGCAATGAGAGTCGTAACTATTACCTTCGGGCGCAATCAGGCCAATTTTTGTCCGCGTGAATTGTTGTGAGTTGCTGGGATATCTGAAGACAACAGTTTTCAGGGTCCAGAATCCCTGTTTTCGCACAAACCCTGTTTTTCGCTACTATGGCAAGCTGGTTGAAAGTGGGCGACATTGCCCGGCTCGGCCAGCGCGCTTTTTGGCCAGTGGCTTGAGCGGAAAATGGAGCCTGCACAAGGCGATGGTGAACAGTTGGGACACATTTGACCATTCTATGACGAGCTCACCTGCTATAATTGAAGACACATGCCACCAGATATGCCTTGTTTGTAGGATACCTGGGGAACCATTTCAAAACAACAACAATCCATCGCACTGTTATAGTGGACAACCAAGGGAACCACCCTCCCTGAATCACATTAAGGAAAATTGCTGGTTGCCTACTGCGGTAACTAGATTCACCGGGGGTCCCTGTTCAGCCACGGCCCACTTCAGGGCAGCTCCGGAGGCTGTTCCTGAGCCACCGGGCTCCCAAAGAGAACTTCAACCGTCGTCAGACTTAACTCATTTCCTTTTGCCGTTTTATCACCGCAAAGTTTACTTGCAGCAGTCTCAGATTGGCCAAGCGTTTTGCCGGGCAAACTATGCGACTTCACAAAGTGTGTGCAACCTCACCCCTGATGATGGCTACATGTTTGGGTCGAGTCCTCATGTTTGGTTCAGTGCGTTATCATCAGCATAGTTTGTTCAGATTTGAGATGAACCACATAAGCCTTTCCGGTTTAGGCCGTCATGACCCGTGGAGGGAATTCCAGACTCACATAATCACCCCCCTAGAAGCCCTCCCATTTGAAGACCCACTGTTTTGTTGTTTTCTCTCAAAAACTGGGAACATTCGGTTGACTGTTTCTGGAGGTCATCAACTCAGAAAGCTGGAGATAGTCGTTTCAAAAAACAAATGCTCGAAGGAACTTGGGCCCTTTGGTTTTACAGTGTTCTGCCTTGAAAAAGAATCAAAGGATTCTAACTTGGGGCATCCCCCCGTATTTGATCAACCTGGGTTGTGTTTGATCCTAAAAGTCCCACTAGTGGTTTCTCCCTAACTTGACTGCTATTAGGTTGGATCTTTAGACTTTAACTTTTTGGGAAATCAAGGGGTTTTCCACCAAACCCGCAAAAAGTTAATCTTTTGCGGAGGGGTCAACGGCAACCAAGCTAACAGGAACAATTCTGAAGAGGGAAACCCTATAGACCCCCAAAATTCACGGCAGGCCATCTTCGTCGCGGGCCAAAATCAGGATCCGGGATCGGGGTGGGGGCCGAAGGCCTGTCGGAAGAGAGATGGGCGCCGTCTTTTGTGCAGGGGAGCTTCCCCCTTTTTGGGGGGTTATTGAAACGGAAACTCGAGGGAAGCGGTACCTATGGTGCCTCGAGGATTTTATTGTTTCAGGGTTGCAGCTCACGCGCATTTTTTTTGGACCTAGTGACTTGATGCCGTTTGGGTAGGCATTCCCTTGGGCTGTGGACGCAATGTGGTGCCATGTCATGGGGTCGAGCGGGTGCTCCCTTGAGCGGAGGACGTAGTGTCATGTCGTGCCATGTCATGTGGATGGGGATGGGGTCTAGGGGGCGGAATCGTGTGTTTGCCATGTGGATGGGGTACAGTGCGTGTTCTTGGGCGGCGGGCGTAATCTGGCTTGCAGGCATCGAAAACGAACAAGACAACTTATGAACTTATGAACCGAATTATCCACCAACCAACCGATGCTTCCAAGTATATGGGACAGTTGTTGAGCCTGTGTGGACCTAGCTGCCAGGGCCGCATGGACCCATTCTGTCAATTTGGTTTCATGGACGCGGTGGATGTAGTCATTCTGTAGATAGGGTCCAGCTAGTGTTCCGTCGGGGGGTGGATGTAAATGTGGCCTCTCGCAAGATTTAGGGCTAGGGTTGCCGATGTCGCTGGTGCTTTGTGGTTCAGTCACGCAAAACTTGTTTTTGCCTCAGAGAAGGTAAAGGACGCTCTGTGAGCCTTGGTTTGCTCTAAAGCGGGGCAAAAGGAGGGGAATCTTGACCACCTGGCATGTTTGCTGCTTGCAGCAGCTGCGGTCATGTCAGATCATTTTTTAGCACAACTCTTTGTGGGTCCATGTTGAAAGGAAACCAACATGAAACTACTGTTGACGCGTGTGCCACAATCAAATCCTCTGAGATGAAGGCTGGTAGGGAACACTACCAACCATGGAAAGATGCGGTCATCCTTTGATTCTTCACAGCTGCGTAGTGGCACTTCCCAGGAGCCTCATTGATGCCATGAAGCAAGGCAGAGTGGGGTTGTCAGTGCGAGTTGCGAGTTGCGAGCACAGTGTGGGGGGCTGTACTCGTGAGACCGTCACAAAACTTATGCGTGCCATGATCAAAGACCTGCTCACTTGGGTTGGTAGGGAAGGGAACTTAGACAAGCATGACGGTAACAATATCAGAAGAATCCTCCTTTCGGGGAGGGGGGGGGGCGCCTGGTCTTGGGGTTCCCTGTCATTTTGCAGGCAAAGAAGAACAGGGCGGGTTAAGCCCCAACCTACAAGTGCGTGCTACAAAGCACCACTCAGGCAACATCAGAACCAAAGCCACGAAGTAGATCCACCCAGCTGCAGCGAGAGTGAGCAAACCCATCAGAGTTTCTCTGCAATTGCCTCTCTGTCTCACCTGAACCTGGGGGTATCCCCATTTGCGTTTGGAACCAAGCAGCTAATATCTGTTTGCAGAACTACTCACTGGTCGAATGCCGCACCACAGCTGGTTTTTGGCTAAACCTTGGGAGCTTAGGGCTTGCACCTGAATCCCCACTTGGATGGTCTGGGAGTTAGCTCAGTGCTGTTCAACCCCAGTTAACCTGTAAACCTTTCCAACTGGGGTTGCTAAACGTTTAGCGAACTCCGAGGGCTTAAGTTTTCCGATATGTTTTGTCTCAGCTGGTTGCTTTGTGTTTTGGTTCAGTTTTAGTGGGGGCTTCAAAGGACAGCGTGTGTTGCTGGCACGTCAGGGATTGAGAAGATCCAGATTTTGCGGGGAGGGTCCAGAAGGTGGACATCCATGAAGCATGGCTGGTGCACTAAGCGGTCCCCCCGCCCCGGGCCACCCCGTAGATCCTTTGGCCGCGCTTGCGCAACGCCCCGCTCAGCCCCCAAGCCGCCGCAGCCTACCGGCAGCCGCCGGCCGGTTAGGCGACGAGGCGGGGGAAAGAGACGGGAGGTGTACCATGGAAGCGCGGGATTCAAAGATACCGTTGATGGCCAAAATTCACGTCAAACCAGTTGGTAGGTTTGTCCCACTACTCATAGTAGGGCTGTCGGTTAGTTTGTTGCCTGCGTGGTTGGTTGGTTGCTTGGCGAATGGCTCCCCTTTGACAACCCAGCCGATCCGTCCCCCTGGAAAAAGCTCGGATTCTAAACTCAAAGGGCTTCGTCCGTTCCAGCTGCTGCAGGATATCGACCATCAACAGCAGGTTTGCCTGGTCTTCCTTTCAAACAGCTCAGAAACAAGTGTTCTTCATTTTATCATATGTTATCACCATGTTTATGGTTCTCTTACTTGTGTTTTTCCTATCAGGTTTTTGGAAAGAACCTGATTGGAGTTTCCTGATTTGGACGAATTCTCTAAGAAGGGAGGGCCAGTGTCCTTGAGGGCTTCCGCAGTTACAGCCGGGGGGGGGGCAGTATGTTTAGCCAGAACCCTTCTTCCAACAATCACGGAAGCTATAAGAGGTTTTGAAACAGTCGTCTTGAAAAGCCCACCTGTCCACTGTCATGATGGTGGAAAAGGGCTTGGTCTTCTTTGATTGTTTACAGGTCGAGAGGATTAGTTTTGTTATTTTTCAGGATGTTTGTTGTTTTTCACTCCCGGTGTTAAATGATGCATTTCACGACATGTTACAAAATGCACGTGCTTTACTTCAGCTTTGTCAACATCCCTGGCATCGGTTTAAGTTTTAACATCCCTGCATGTTTGGGTTTTCACACCCCTGGCATCAGTGGGCTGCCGGTTTAAGGTTTGGTTACGGCTGGGTTTAAGTTTGTTTCGGGCAAGTTTGGGTGGGTTTAGAGTTTAGGGTTGGTTTAGGTTGGTTTTGGGTTTGTATAGGTGGTTGTTTTTTGGGGGAGGTGGTTTAGTGGTGGATCAGCCGTGGTCTGGGGGGTCTAGGGTTGGCTTAGGGTTTGTTTAGGACTTTGTTCAGGGTTTTGTGCGGTTGGTTTGGGGCTTGTATACGGTAGGCTAAGTGGGGGGGAGAGGTTAGGGATGGTTTAGGGTTGGATTAGCGGTGGTTTAGGGAGGTTTTAGGGTTGGGTTTAGGGTTGGGTTTAGTGTTGGTTGGGTGGGCTTGACTTTGTGTCTGGACAATTTTCTCACGAGGCTGAGCCTCCCGGAGGAACTGCACGCTCTGTGGCGTTGCAGTGACCGACACAGCACGCAAGTGGCAGGCTATGCATCTTTGACGCACCAGCAACGTGTGATGGTTCACGTGCGCCTGCAGCACCCTTCTCTGCGGCCTTGAAAGCGCTCACGGCCTGGGTGAGACGGCTTTTGAGTGATCGGTATTATGACCCAGCACACAGATCGCAGGACGACGTCACCTTGCGCCGATGGCAAGCCATTTGGTACCTGGCTTTGTACAATGAGAAAAAATACCCTTGGGCCAACAAACCGCCGGGCTAAAGAACCGCAAAAAGCCACCTTACAATAGCCATCACAGCGATTTGGGTATGTGTCATAGCCGCCCAAAAGAAACGATTTCAGTTCGAGATTCCGGCCAGGCCGTCGGAGACCGCAGGAGGCGGGACGGCCCTCGGCCCTTCCGAACCCGGTGAGTCAATTGAACCGGGCCCAAAGCGAATCAACCTTTTCACAACTTCAGTGTCCTCTACTCCATTAGTCATGGCCCCCGAAGGTCAACCTGGACAATTGTTTGGGTCCCTAACGCTAAGGGGCAACTGAGTAGGATCAAAAGCCAGAAACTGGAGGTGTCTCTCTTTACTCTACCACCTACGTGTGTGACCTTACTTCGGAATTGCAAAATAACGAGGCCAGCATATAGGAGTTCGCTTTAGAGCCAAATTGAACACTACTTGCGGTGGATGGTCCCGTTGAAGGGTACTACTCAGCTTCAAAATGTTGTTCTTCTTGTGTTTGTGCTTCCGCTTTCCCAATCGCCACGAAAATTGCTTACTTGTTGCAGGGTGTTTCGGTTGTTTTAGGACGTTTGAACGATGATTTCTTCGGATCCCTTATGTTATTCCACAATCAATACCTGAAGTGAAGGTTAGCAAAGGACACTCCCTACACATACTTTCATATATATATATATTATATATATATTATAAGTCTGGTGCGCGGCAAGAAGCTGTTTTTGGCCATTGGGTTGGAGTAGGTTTCTTAAATACCATGTTGTGACTGTCATCATTGTGTGGGTTTGTCTCCAATTGAGCTCAATTGGGGTTGGAGGAACTGCGGAGGAACCCCCCAAAATCGTGTTTTTTCTCCGTCGTCCCTATGAAAGGACCCCGAAAAAGAGACTTTTCCCGAAGAAGGACATTGTATGATTCGGGGGAAACAATGCGACTGGGTTTATCTAAAACACTTTCGTTTTGCAGGCAGAGCCGCAAGACGCGGAGCTGAAGGCATCCGAGTCCCAGGCGCCGAAGGCGCGTTGGGAGTGTGCTGAAATATCCAAACACGGTTTTCTCGTTTTGGGAAACCAAAAGTAGGTTGTTCCCCACCTAGGTGAGGGTCTCTAGATTTATGTCAGTGTCTCCTGCCTCCTCCGCCTCCCTCCTGTGCCTCCGCCTGGCCGTCCTGCTGGGAGTGTGCCGGGAGTGTGCTATGCTGGACTTGTCGAAGGGTCCGACTTGAAGTCAGACAGATTAGTTGCCAGAAGTTCTGCCAGAGCGTATGGATAACATGTCATAACATGTGACAGAATATGTATCGGGGAAAGCGTCACAAGAGAAAACTTCAGTTGTTGGAATGTGTCAGAAGTTATGTCAGAATCTATGCCAACACTAATGTCAGAAGGGCGCAAACAAGTAGTGCAACCAGTGCCGAGCAGTTTACCAGGGCACTCATTTGCTATTGTTTTCTCCAAGGTAGGGATCGCTCAAAGAAATATAGATTTTGGTTGGTTTACACGTCATAAGGGGTTGATCCAACTCTTGTTTTCAAAGTCTCCAAGTTGAGATCCCCAAAGCCATTCTGAGGGGGTCCTCTTTAAGATGACAAAGTAGCCATAGCGGTGGCCCACTTTGGTACCCTCCACCCGCTTCGTCGAGCCTGACGGTGATGTTCCTCTGCAACGGACCTGGTAGGAGGGAAACTTGCCCAGAGAGGGTTCCACAACATTCCACAACCCTGGCCCGGTCCAGACAGTGGATCCCAATCACAGTGATTCAGCATGCGACAAGAATTGCTTTCTGTGTCAGCCCACAAGCAATCATGTGCTTGATTCGTACGATTTGTATCGATTTGTCGCTTGGTCCTTGTACTGTGATATTTGTTTGTGTTTAAGCAGTCACACAGGGGTGTACGACACAATTCAAAGTGGGCAACTCCTTCCTTTTGGTGTGTGTGTGAGAGAAACAAGGTCACGGCGCCGTTAGCGCCCGGGGGCCACGCAACTTCATCATTACATTGGTCAAAGCCAAACCTATGGCAATTACCAGTGCATTTTCAAGAGTGGCAAATTGAGGCATTGTCGCACGTGCTGTATTTTGCATCACTTTTGTCTTGTTTTCTGCCTTTCTCAATGGAGCGCAGCACACTTGCTGCCACACTTCGCGCGCAACTACTTTTTTTCGCCTGCCGTTCTCGCCTGTTTGAGCGGCTCTTCTGTCTACGCCAGTTGAAGACTACGCCTGTCTGAAATTATTGATCTTCTGTTGAACATGTCTGTCGACTCAAGCCACTGCAAGCAGACGCAAGAACAGCTGGGTTCTGGTGGGTTGAACGCCAATGCAAGTTGACCATAACAACCGTTGGGTTCTGGTCGTTCTGACACGGCAACGTGCACACACAACAGATGTATGGGCATGATACCCAAGTGCCACAGTCAGCCCAAATGTCATTGCGCACAGGTGTATGTCCGACTATGTGACTATGTCTGGTCACAGTGTGTGCGCGAGAAAAGCGGCTTGTGCATGAACAGCGTGTGCAAGGACGGTGTGTACGCAGAGTTTCCGGCACGCACGGCCGGCGTGCGCGTGCTGTGTGTTTGTTTGCATGTGTGTCTGCGTTGGCTGTCGCATAGTAAACAGGTTTGAAAACACCAAACCACCCACCCCACCCCCACCCCAACCCCAAAAAGTGCCTTGAGAGCTCATGGTCGCTAATCAGGCCGTCAGCAGAAACAACATCAAGACGTCTTCAAACAGGACGAAAGCACAATTGTTGGACTCACGCATATCATTCACCGTTCAGGCCCCGGTTTCTCTTTGCAGCAATTAATTAGGTGATGTAGCCAACCGAGTTCGACTTGCAATATGATTCACAGGCTGCTTAAATGGGCCACCCCATAGGGAAAATTCTGAGTTGCCCCTGGCAGGACAGATCTCAGGCAGATCTGAGCATGCAGCAGCTGCCCAAGCCAAATGCGGCCGTCCCAACGAGGCACACCCAATTAGTGATGTGTAGGCAGGGGGGCACACTTTCAGAGGGGGCCTTTTTAAACCGTTTACTTTCTCACAGTTGTGCTAGAGGGAGAGCCAGCCTCATTTGCACAAGAGGTGGATTCCAAGATTGTGGTTCAATGTAATCCAGATGGACCCTCAGATTTCTGGCGGAGATGGACAGATTTACAAGAGTCGGAGATCGAGACCCGCCCGCCAGAACAACCTTTTGGATGTCTATTTACAGCTAGTTATTTGTACCATGAGGTGTTCTCTGGATTAGTAAGCCCCTGTTTCCCTGGAGTAGTAAGCCCCTGGTTGATAAGTAGGGTGGTCTCCCTTTTGGCGCGAATCCTTCTTTTGTTTTTGACACAGCCGTATTAGTAGGAAGGCGTATCAATCCGGGGTTTCCATTACACCTCAATTCTGGACCCGTCAAAATATCCAATCTGAATTCTCTCAACGACAATGTTGCCCACCATGTTGCCAACTGCCCAAGCAGGCACTCGGTGTTGCCAGTGCACCGTGCCGTGATTTCTCACACTCAAAGGATGCTCAAATAACTCGCTCAGGTTCCCAACAATCAAACACAAAACTAGAGAATGTTGGCTCAGCAGCTAGGCGAGTCTCCTTGTAGCGCTGCCTGTTTTCATTGGGGGGACGCCAAGTCGACATCAATGGCTTCGTGAGCCAGTCCAGATGGAGATAAACAAGGCCATGTTTATGGAATTGCACTGAAAGTTGGGTGCTCTTTCTTTGAACCTTGAACCTTTCAACCCTTTGGAAACGGTGTGTTCCCAGGGATTCGATTTGCCCCTCTTTACTATGGGCCAAGCTTGGCCAAAACATTTCACTGATTTTCCAGTGAATTGGGGCAGAGGGTGAGGGGGAGGGTGGTTTCAGTGTACGGATTGGCCAAACTTGGGATCTAGCCTCAAATGGATTGCTCCAGTTGAGAGTCAAAGATGTATCCTGTTTTAGGAGCGAGAAAGAGCAAGAGAGAGAGGGAGAGAGAGAGAGAGAGAAAGAGAGAGCGAGAGAGAGAGATAGAGAGACGACCTGGATCACTGAGGTTCGCTGCTGAGCAGTTGGCTGACCTAGAGGCCGGTTGGATTTCCGTCGCAAGAGGGGATGCGAAATCGGCACCAGCAGAGATGAAACCATTTTCCTGCCTTGTCCACCACCACGGACACAATGAAATATGTGAGGTTATCCCTGGCGGTGTATGCCAGGAGGAGCAACTTCACACGGAGTGCAGGAAACCACCCAACGTGGATTGGAACATCCTTAGGGCAGCCGGAGAAAGCTCGATTGATTGCCGGATCAGGGGATGTGCGAGAGTGTCACGCATGTTCTGGGGATCCCTCTATGTGTCCAGAATGGGAATAGCAAAGGGTAATATGAAGATCACCCGCGAAAAGCAATTTTCAGTATCGAATTAAGTGGATGGGAGCTCATGACACCATTTGTCAATCTGAGACCAAGCTGGCCATTTGAGAAAGTGGTTCTTGTGTTTCATGTTAAGCAGTTTGGGCGCGGCCCCATTGGAGTTCCAAGGGTGAGACGTCAACTCCAGATCGCTTCAATCCCTCGCTTGCCCAGAACAAATCAACCTATTAGTACAGTGTGGATATTGCGATGTTGGCCTAATGTTTGTCGAGGTTCCCGAAGGTTCCCTCCCTCAACAACATGGAATCGAAAACAAGCATTGCTTTTGAGGCGTATCTTTTTGGGCAACCTCCTATTTGGGTTGCGTGCTGTGCAGGTGCAGGGGAGCAATCAACGCTTTATTGAGTGATGGGGGGGGGCGTTGCTTTTCAAAGGGCTCCTTCACTGCTTTGAGGGGAAGTGTCTCCCGATTGGGCAGGCAGGAAGATTATTCTGGGGCCAGCATTACCATCGCCCTCCAACGACTACTATTTCCCATGTCCAAAACCTCAAGTCCTGTCCGAAAAGCAGTCCTGCAAGGGTGCTGGTAGGGGAGGGGACAACCGTGGTTGTACCCACACATATGGGGGAGAACATTGGTTGTCCATCACCCCTGACCAGCTGGTGTGGATGTTTAGACCTGCTTGAGTAGGTCATTATTTTTCCATTGTATACCTCCCCGTTTTGGGTTGCGTAAGGGTCCCCTTTCCAGCCGTTTTCCGGATGCATCAGGATTAGCCAAGCCTCCATTGAACCCTCAGCGACGCACCCAACACGAGGCGATCGCCGCCTCGCTGGGTGGGAAGGAGCCCAAGGAAGAGAAAGAGGAGGCCGGATGTGGGCGTTACTTTTTCGTTTTGTTGGAATCCCCATATTTTGGAAAGACCCAACTGCGGGGTTTTCCAGTTGGAGTTGGTACTAGTACCCTTCTTTGGATGGTTCAAAAGTCAATACAAAGCACCACCAAAAACAACCCTGACAGTGCATCGGTACCTCAGCCGGTTGTTTGGAAGCCACCTCCGACGGTCCGAGATAAAGGCGTGGGTCTTTTGGCAGTTGATACCCTTTTCAGCTTGGTTTACACACCAAGAGGAAACCACACATTTCGCAGCTCCCCCTATTTTTTTACACTCCTCTTTTTGTGGGGAGTTGAAGGGGAAACCACCCTTGTTGGGCCTCCCTCCTTAAGCGACACCCAGGGGTGGCGCCTTGGGGAATGGGTGGGGACGGTGACTCTGTGACCGGAGGGGCTGCTTTTGAAGGCAACCCCAAAGAAGGCCCGCTATGTTCGAGCGTTCCTTCCTTTAGGCACGCTCGCATGTCTACGTGTTTGAAACGACTGGCCCCAACATTATTGTCTACGCATTTTCGAACATGTTTGGCTCTGTCAGGATTTGCAAAGAGCATCTCAGAGTTTGCCAGCCCGCTCCCTTCCGTGTTGGACTCCTTGTTCGCCACAGATACAGCGGCACAGATGCGACTTGCTTGGCCTTCCCTGTACCCCTGCCAAAAGCAGAAAGTCGGGGGCAAGTGACATGTGTTTGGCAGTCTATTCTTGGTCTGGGGAGGACGAGACGGCGGGCCGATTTCCCAAACTCCCCGCAAAACCCCAGGGACCGAAACATGTCATTCTCCAGGAAAGGGCTTGTCTCACCCCCCCCCCCAAAACAAAAGAAAGAAAGTATGGTTAGTTTCCTTTGGTGTCCATGTCGAATGGTGCATTTGGTGTTACATCCAAAGCGGCTTCGAGCCAGGGGCTCGCGCATTCCCATGAAGGACCCCCAGGTGTACGTGTGGCAACCCGCAAGATTGACTCCTGGCGAATATCCAGGTTGAGGCAAGAATGACAACGTAATGTCGAGCCCAGATGAGCACGCCTTTGGTTCCTGAACAATGGGTTTTCCATCTTGGATCCTGTGGCTGCAAAGGGCTCCCCAAAGGGCCTGCCAATCCTAGTGGGGGGCCAATGCGGGGCCCAGCCGGTTGATCCACCAGATTGATTACTTGCAGGTCAACATTGCCCATTGCCCGTACACTTGTTCGGACGTCGAAAATGGGGGACATGAAGGGCTGACTATGACAATGCAATTGTCGTAGTTTGCTTCTTAGACCAAGCGCGTCACCCTCTTTCTTTGCCTCTGCGCACAAGGGCCGAAATTCCAAGAAAGGGGGTGCAGGGTACTATCAAACCAAACTCAGGCATGATCAGACGTACTGTGTCGTACCTCTTCAACTGTTTGCCTTTGTTGTTTTCCATCATGACCCCTTTCAACTAGCAAGATCACATTCTGCAGGGGGGTCTAAGTCTGGTTCTGCAACCTGGTGGCTCCCAGCCATCCCCCTAGCTTTTTGGAGGTTTGGGGTTTAGTGGGGGGTTCCATTCAACCCAAAAGCTATGCTTTCTCGAGGCGGTGGCCCCTCCGGCGGCTCAGCTGGGCGGAGAGATGGTGCCCGGGGTGGGCTGGAAACCAAGCGAGCGCTGGGAGAGCTGCCGACGGGATCCATCCGCCCCAAACCAACGCCTGTTGGCCATGGTAAGTTTCAGGAACAGATAGCGAATTCTACTTTGTTGTTTTTCGCAGAGGGATTTGAGTGTTTTGGTTGAGTGTAGCCGTTTTGGAACTGCTTTCAAGGAATTATGCTGGCCATTTTAGGGAAAGCTTCAAATCAGGGAATCCCTCTCCCAAAGCGGTGTTTTTTCTTTGAACCTCCTGTTTAAACCACCCCCAAAGGGACTCTTTTGTGTCTTGTGTGTGAAGGCTGAAGGAACAGAACAGTTCAGTTTTGACGATGTTCTTCGGGGGTGTCCCATTTAAGAGTGGATCCTTCACTTTTAGGGGGAGGCGCACCCCAATCAATCCGCCAGGTTGATAAATCGGGGGGGTCGACATTGGGAGCATAAGATGCATTGCCATGTGTTGCAAAGTCGGTGTTCATGTCAGTGAATCTGAGTTTTTGTAGGCTGCTCGTCAGCGTTTCAAACAAGTGCCGGGCGTTCTGGTTGAATGATTGCTCAGTTTGACCCTTTGTTCTTTGTTTGTGGGGGGCTCGTTAAATAAACCGAGCCACGAACTGTGGTTGTGTGTTTCCTACGGGCCAGCACTGAGCAAAAGTACAAGGGCCTAATCAACTTCTACCATTACAGTATCCCACGATGATGACTGTTGTGTTTTGTTACTTTAATTTGATTGCTTGTTCTCAATCCCTTGAGGGGTTATCAAAACTATGACCCCCTTTCGGACCCCGGTGCTGCCTTATGCCACCTTTTGAAGGGAATGCCAAAACAGACCAATAAGTGTTTCTCAAAGAGGTAGGCCCACGTTTGGCACCATTGCCATTTAGGGGACCACTATTTTGAACAATCAGTCGCCCTTTAGTTGATGACTTTTGGGGGGTTGAACCCCATTCCCATTTGCAGGCAAATGTGGGGAGATACCCCTTAACATTCAAGCCAAAAAATGGCGCTAAGGTGAAATAAGTTTGACAACCCTTCCTTTAGCCGGTTTGGGTGTGAGCCCCAGTTTCAACCGTTGGACGCTTCACCTTGAGGCTTCGTGGCCGGTCGTGTGCGCCGGATCAATGGCACTGCCTTGGAGGCTGGAGCGGAGTTGATGTTCTTAGGGCAGGTGGGGTATTTGAGACATGAATCTCTAAATGATGTCCAGGAAAGGATCCCAGTAGGAATCATCCCCAAATGGACCAGGATCTGAAAGTGT
This sequence comes from Effrenium voratum, assembly GCA_963377175.1. Classification (NCBI taxonomy): domain Eukaryota; class Dinophyceae; order Suessiales; family Symbiodiniaceae; genus Effrenium; species Effrenium voratum. The sequence continues at coordinate 89,912 of CAUJNA010000405.1, read as the reverse complement.
ATGTGTTGGTGGGCCCAACCCCGTGCTTGTGGGTTCAATTGCAGTTTAAAGCTACCTACTTTCTGTACCAATTGAGACCCTTGAGAACGGTGCACTTTGATCCATGGGTGTTGTCTTTCTTAGCCTCTTACTAGCAATCATGCAAGTGGACTTTCAGATGATGGCAGTCCTCAAAAACCTACGTGTCCAGAAAAAGGGGGTTGAATATCATGTTTACTTTTCCAACTGCTTTTTTTAACGTCCGAACATGGCAATGCATAGAAGCCCAAAAGGACCCCTGTCTTCCGAAAGGGGTGCGGTCACTTCCCTTTTTTGTTGGTGGGACATTATCTCAGGCTATGAATTTTAGCAGGGAACCACCTCAAAAGCGGTTAGTGGACATGAACCCTTACCTGAATGGCGTCCATCAAACTGTGCCCCATTAAGATTCGCACCCATTTCAGAATATATAGGTTCCACGAAGATTCGTTTACCCGGAATTGACCTTTTAAGGAAGTTGCTTAACATCGGAACCCGTTGTGTCCCTTTTTCCTGGGTGGCTTCCCTACTAAAGCTGGTCAACCCCAAAAAGGGTCTCTTGTTCTTACCAGGGTCACTGAACAACTGGGAATGTGTGTAGCAGAACAGTACCGGTTAAGCAGATGGAAAGGCATGAATTGTTACGAGACACCACACAAGCCCATCCCCCTCTTGGTGGAAAGCCGCTGGTTGCAACTAGTTCAAAAGCCCTTGTGTCAACAAAGAGACACCAAAGGTTTTCCCATGATTTTATTTGCTATCAAAGAGAACCCAAGGTTTTCGCACCATTACTGCTTTTGTCACTACATACGGACTTACTCCTATGTTAATATCCCTTTGAGGTCAAGCTGCTCGGTTGCCCCGGAGAACCAACCAAATGGATCCGAATCGGCCGCCAGGTGGCCGCATTTGCACCAACAGGCTCTCGAGTCGCCTGGGGCCCCAGAGCTGGGTGGATTTACGCCAGGACCCAAGACCAAATTTGTCCATCGCCCCTGAACCACACATGGCAGCAGGGTGCTGATCGAACTGTGTCGAACTTAGCATATGAGCCAGGGTGTCTAAGCGATTCTTGCAACGTCGCCCACCTTGCCTTCAGGCTGGCCCAGCATATGCACGTATTGGCCCTTTCTCTTGCCAAGCGTGTCTACAACGGGTCGCACACCATCGCAGCCCATCTTTTACTGTGTGCTGTTGCTACTGTTTGGCAGAGCGCACTATGCGGATGGAAGACAGCATTGCAGCAGGGTGTTGATCGAGCTGTGTCAAACTTAGCATGAGCCAGGATGTCTGAGCGGTTCTTGCAACGTCGCCCATCTTGCCTTCAGGCTGGCCCAGCATATGCACGTATTGGCCCTTTCTCTTGCCAAGCGTGTCTACAACGGGTCGCACACCATCGCAGCCCATCTTTTACTGTGTGCTGTTGCTACTGTTTGGCAGAGCGCACTATGCGGATGGAAGACAGCATTGCAGCAGGGTGTTGATCGAGCTGTGTCAAACTTAGCATGAGCCAGGATGTCTAAGCGGTTCTTGCAACGTCGCCCACCTTGCCTTCAGGCTGGCCCAGCATATGCACGTATTGGCCCTTTCTCTTGCCAAGCGTGTCTACAACGGGTCGCACACCATCGCAGCCCATCTTTTACTGTGTGCTGTTGCTACTGCTTGGCAGAGCGCACTATGCGGATGGAAGACAGCATTGCAGCAGGGTGTTGATCGAGCTGTGTCAAACTTAGCATGAGCCAGGATGTCTAAGCGGTTCTTGCAACGTCGCCCACCTTGCCTTCAGGCTGGCCCAGCATATGCACGTATTGGCCCTTTCTCTTGCCAAGCGTGTCTACAACGGGTCGCACACCATCGCAGCCCATCTTTTACTGTGTGCTGTTGCTACTGTTTGGCAGAGCGCACTATGCGGATGGAAGACAGCATTGCAGCAGGGTGTTGATCGAGCTGTGTCAAACTTAGCATGAGCCAGGATGTCTAAGCGGTTCTTGCAACGTCGCCCACCTTGCCTTCAGGCTGGCCCAGCATATGCACGTATTGGCCCTTTCTCTTGCCAAGCGTGTCTACAACGGGTCGCACACAATCGCAGCCCATCTTTTACTGTGTGCTGTTGCTACTTTTTGGCAGAGCGCACTATGCGGATGGAAGACAGCTTTGCAGCAGGGTGTTGATCGAGCTGTGTCAAACTTAGCATGAGCCAGGATGTCTAAGCGGTTCTTGCAACGTCGCCCACCTTGCCTTCAGGCTGGCCCAGCATATGCACGTATTGGCCCTTTCTCTTGCCAAGCGTGTCTACAACGGGTCGCACACCATCGCAGCCCATCTTTTACTGTGTGCTGTTGCAACTGTTTGGCAGAGCGCACTATGCGGATGGAAGACAGCATAGCAGCAGGGTGTTGATCAAAGTGTGTCGAACTTAGCATGAGCCAGGGTGTCTAAGCGGTTCTTGATGGTTCTTGCAACGTCGCCCACCTTGCCTTCTGGCTGGCCCAGCATATGCACGTATTGGCCCTTTCTCTTGCCAAGCGTGTCTACAACGGGTCGCACACAATCGCAGCCCATCTTTTACTGTGTGCTGTTGCAACTGTTTGGCAGAGCGCACTATGCGGATGGAAAACAGCATAGCAGCAGGGTGTTGATCAAAGTGTGTCGAACTTAGCATGAGCCAGGGTGTCTAAGCGGTTCTTGATGGTTCTTGCAACGTCGCCCACCTTGCCTTCAGGCTGGCCCAGCATATGCACGTATTGGCCCTTTCTCTTGCCAAGCGTGTCTACAACGGGTCGCACACAATCGCAGCCCATCTTTTACTGTGTGCTGTTGCTACTGTTTGGCAGAGCGCACTATGCGGATGGAAGACAGCATTGCAGCAGGGTGTTGATCGAGCTGTGTCAAACTTAGCATGAGCCAGGATGTCTAAGCGGTTCTTGCAACGTCGCCCACCTTGCCTTCAGGCTGGCCCAGCATATGCACGTATTGGCCCTTTCTCTTGCCAAGCGTGTCTACAACGGGTCGCACACCATCGCAGCCCATCTTTTACTGTGTGCTGTTGCAACTGCTTGGCAGAGCGCACTATGCGGATGGAAGACAGCATTGCAGCAGGGTGTTGATCGAGCTGTGTCAAACTTAGCATGAGCCAGGATGTCTAAGCGGTTCTTGCAACGTCGCCCACCTTGCCTTCAGGCTGGCCCAGCATATGCACGTATTGGCCCTTTCTCTTGCCAAGCGTGTCTACAACGGGTCGCACACCATCGCAGCCCATCTTTTACTGTGTGCTGTTGCTACTGTTTGGCAGAGCGCACTATGCGAATGGAAGACAGCATTGCAGCAGGGTGTTGATCGAGCTGTGTCAAACTTAGCATGAGGCAGGGTGTCTAAGCGGTTCTTGCAACGTCGCCCACCTTGCCTTCAGGCTGGCCCAGCGTATGCACGTATTGGCCTTTTTTGTTGCCAAGCGTGTCTACAACGGGTCGCACACAATCGCAGCCCATCTTTTTCTGTGTGCTGTTGCAACTGTTTGGCAGAGCGCACTATGCGGATGGAAGACAGCATGGCAGCAGGGTGTTGATCGAGCTGTGTCAAACTTGGCATGAGCCAGGATGTCTAAGCGGTTCTTGCAACGTCGCCCACCTTGCCTTCAGGCTGGCCCAGCATATGCACGTATTGGCCCTTTTTGCTGCCAAGCGTGTCTACAACGGGTCGCACACAATCGCAGCCCATCTTTTACTGTGTGCTGTTGCAACTGTTTGGCAGAGCGCACTATGCGGATGGAAAACAGCATTGCAGCAGGGTGTTGATCGAGCTGTGTCGAACTTAGCATGAGCCAGGGTGTCTAAGCGGTTCTTGCAACGTCGCCCACCTTGCCTTCGGGCTGGCCCAGCATATGCACGTATTGGCCTTTTTTTCTTGCCAAGCGTGTCTACAACGGGTCGCACACCATCGCAGCCCATCTTTTACTGTGTGCTGTTGCAACTGTTTGGCAGAGCGCACTATGCGGATGGAAGACAGCATGGCAGCAGGGTGTTGATCGAGCTCTGTCAAACTTAGCATGAGGCAGGGTGTCTAATCGGTTCTTGCAACGTCGCCCACCTTGTCTTTAGGCTGGCCCAGCATATGCACGTATTGGCCCTTTTTCTTGCCAAGCGTGTCTACAACGGGTCGCACACCATCGCAGCCCATCTTTTACTGTGTGATGTTGCAACTGTTTGGCAGAGCGCACTATGCGGATGGAAAACAGCATAGCAGCAGGGTGTTGATCAAAGTGTGTCGAACTTAGCATGAGCCAGGGTGTCTAAGCGGTTCTTGATGGTTCTTGCAACGTCGCCCACCTTGCCTTCGGGCTGGCCCAGCATATGCACGTATTGGCCCTTTCTCTTGCCAAGCGTGTCTACAACGGGTCGCACACAATCGCAGCCCATCTTTTACTGTGTGCTGTTGCAACTGTTTGGCAGAGCGCACTATGCGGATGGAAAACAGCATAGCAGCAGGGTGTTGATGAAAGTGTGTTGAACTTAGCATGAGCCAGGTTGTCTAAGCGGTTGTTGATGGTTCTTGCAACGTCGCCCACCTTGCCTTCAGCTCTGGCCCAGCATATGCACGTATTGGCCCTTTCTCTTGCCAAGCGTGTCTACAACGGGTTGCACACCATCGCAGCCCATCTTTTACTGTGTGCTGTTGCTACTGTTTGGCAGAGCGCACTATGCGGATGGAAAACAGCATTGCAGCAGGGTGTTGATCGAGCTGTGTCAAACTTAGCATGAGCCAGGATGTCTAAGCGGGTCTTGCAACGTCGCCCACCTTGCCTTCAGGCTGGCCCAGCATATGCACGTATTGGCCTTTCTTTCTTGGCAAGCGTGTCTACAACGGGTCGCACACAATCGCAGCCCATCTTTTTCTGTGTGCTGTTGCAACTGTTTGGCAGAGCGCACTATGCGGATGGAAGACAGCTTGGCAGAAGGGTGTTGATCGAACTGTTTCGAACTTAGCATGAGCCAGGGTGTCTAAGCGGTTCTTGATGGTTCTTGCCACGTCGCCCACCTTGCCTTCAGGCTGGCCCAGCATATGCACGTATTGGCCCTTTCTCTTGCCAAGCGTGTCTACAACGGGTCGCACACAATCGCAGCCCATCTTTTTCTGTGTGCTGTTGCAACTGTTTGGCAGAGCGCACTATGCGGATGGAAGACAGCTTGGCAGAAGGGTGTTGATCGAACTGTGTCGAACTTAGCATGAGCCAGGTTGTCTAAGCGGTTCTTGATGGTTCTTGCCACGTTGCCCACCTTGGCTTCAGGCTGGCCCAGCATATGCACGTATTGGCCCTTTTTCTTGCCAAGCGTGTCTACAACGGGTCGCACACCATCGCAGCCCATCTTTTTCTGTGTGCTGTTGCAACTGTTTGGCAGAGCGCACTATGCGGATGGAAGACAGCATGGCAGCAGGGTGTTGATCGAGTGTGTCAAACTTAGCATGAGCCAGGGTGTCTAAGCGGTTCTTGCAACGTCGCCCACCTTGCCTTCAGGCTGGCCCAGCATATGCACGTATTGGCTTTTTTTTCTTTCCAAGCGTGTCTACAACGGGTCGCACACCATCGCAGCCCATCTTTTACTGTGTGCTGTTGCTACTGTTTGGCAGAGCGCACTATGCGGATGGAAGACAGCTTGGCAGAAGGGTGTTGATCGAGCTGTGTCAAACTTAGCATGATCCAGGATGTCTAAGCGGTTCTTGATGGTTCTTGCAACGTCGCCCACCTTGCCTTCGGGCTGGCCCAGCATATGCACGCATTGGCCCTTTTTCTTGCCAAGCGTGTCTACAACGGGTCGCACACCATCGCAGCCCATCTTTTACTGTGTGCTGTTGCTACTGTTTGGCAGAGCGCACTATGCGGATGGAAGACAGCTTGGCAGAAGGGTGTTGATCGAGCTGTGTCAAACTTAGCATGATCCAGGATGTCGAAGCGGTTCTTGCAGCGTTGCCCACCTTGCCTTCATGCTGCCTCAGCATATGCACGGATTGGCCGTTTTTCTTGCCACGCGTGTCTACAACGGGGGGGGTCGCACACAAGCGCATCCCATCTTTCACTGCGTGCTGTTGATTTTTTGGCAGAGCGCACCATGCAGATGGAAAGCATGGCAAGATGTTGCTTGAGATGTGCTGAACTGATCATTTTCAGGTCGCAATGCAGTGTTTGCTTGCGCCAGCTGGCTATGAGTTTGTCATGGAACTACCTCACAAGTGGTTGGCAGACATAACTTCCCACCTAAGGATGCCCACGTGCGCCATGCCAGTATATGTTAGGAGTTCTGGCACCACATCCACCTGTTGCAACTCTGTTATAAAAGTCGGACATGTGCGATGTATCCCTTCAGCCAGTGGGCTCGGCAACCAAACATTGGAGAGTCCCTAGGTTCGTCACACAGCTCATGTGCTTGCCGAAGATGGATCTTGTGCAAGTGACATCGTGTCCCAAGCTGGTTGACCACTGACCACGTTACTTTGACCATAACCGGAAGGGAACTAGGGCACATCACCTTGGCTGACAATCATCCAAGGCGGGGGGGAGGGGGATTCAGGGTGCTTTTTGCGACCTTGGTGATATGAGGTGCCGCCTAACGGTCTAACGGCTCCAACCTGCAAGTCTGCTTTTGCTAGGCCAGCACCTTTCTCACTGTGGGGCCATGAGACAAAAGGTCCCCAAAGCAGGTCAAACCGGGAGCCCGGATTACGTCCTTGCCAAAAGAAGCTGTCTTCCAAATGGGTTTGTCTATGTTTGCTGATCAAATGCACTTCGCGCTGGCATAGCACCCAGAATATTTGGGCAGGTACCTGGAAGATCAACTTCCTCTTGCAAAAAGGGACCCCCTGTCAGGTGCCATGTTAGCTATACTCTGTTTTCCTTTGTGGCATCAGGTGCGCCAACGTGTGCATGCGAGCACCCGGCACTTCAACCCCTTTCTTGGGGGCAGGCCGGGGGGGAGTGGGTTGGGTGAATGCTTTGAAAGCGAGGCCCGTGTGATGTTGCGGGCACGCGTTTTGGGGCTGTGTTCTAGTGACATTGGGAGGAAACCACCCATTCTATTTTGAGACCCTTTTTCACCCAAGATGTAACCATACTTACGGCATTTGTTCATGTTGACCGGCTTGAGGCTGGGAGAAGGACTCTCCTAAAGGCGTGTTTTGTTGACAGAGAATCAGTTTAGTTTTAAGCAGGAAACTGGACTGATGGATATGAGGTGGCCTTGCAGGTTCAAGGTTTGGTAACATCTGCCATCTTCGCCTTCGACTAGAATGATGATGGTAGAAAAAATTGAAATCTTTGGTTCGGGGTTGAACATGCACCAAGGTTGTGGTTTCATTCGATGGAGCCCCCGACGCTGCTCTTGCATTCACGCGTCCGCGAGGTTTGCCAAGAGGATGTCCACTCAAGAGTGCTGCACAAGGTGACATCAAGTTTCTAATCTCGCGCGGGGGAGGCTTGTGGGGATGCAGGTCTGGGGTAGGATTGGCGGGGTCTAAACACCTCTTGGGATTAGTATTGGTCATGAACCCGCTACAAGGTTTTTTGCAACAGTTCGAAGGCTTCCCCCCAAAGATCGGGCCCAAAGATCGGGAGAGTTGTCCATGGCACAATGGACCATGTAGCGGGGCCGCATTTGCTCGTATGTTCCGGCAGGTCCCCAGGACTGAGATGACAAGAGACCATCTCCAGCCTATCCCTCAAACTTGCTGCATGGGTTCGTGCGCTTTGCAGGGTACCCTGATCAGGTTGGTTCAAAGGGAAACATAAAGACGGAGAACCGCCATTTTGGGGGCCCAGATCGCTATTACAGCCATATTGACATCGCAGAAGGCGTTGCCCCCCCCTTTTGCCAGCAGAGTGAGCTACGAACTTCTGGGACCAGGTTGCTTCCTCCCAGCAGGCCAAGAAGTTTCAACTTTCAGCCGGACCACTCCGCGTTTGCATGCGCTACCTCCCCCTGCCGGGCGCTACGCAGATGTGTTTCTTTTGGCAGGAAACAAAAGAAAAGCCAGGCGAGGAAACCCTAAATTGTTTTTCCAAATAAACAGCCTCAAATCCGGAGACTTCCAGTGTGGTCTTTGCCAAGCGCGAGCCATGGGCCAAACGTGCCGGCGAGCGAGCAGCGCCCGACAACCGCTGGTAGGAGGGGGTTTGAGCGGAGAGTCGAAAAGGGAACAAAAAAGTGTGCAGCTTTGACAAGTTGGGCATCGGAGTGCTTCGTCCCACAAGAGGTGAAGCAACCGAGAAAGGGTTCAATTGGTTCAGCTTGTTGTTTTGGGCTCCGCTAGCTTCAATTGCCTCAACCCAGAAATCGTGCTTCGCACGTTACTCGATGGGAATGAAACCGGGTTTAGCAAGGTTTTTCTTGAAACCGGGGAACCTGGGTCGGCCTGTAAAAACAAAAACTACGAACAACGGGTACCCTCAAAAAGACGCACCCAGCAAATGGAAGCCGCTCGGCGAAGCGGAGGTGACAGAGGCGATGCCAGCAAGCTCTTTAACTGCCTGGGCCGGATCTGGCAGTTCTTCCGCCTCTTGGATTGTTGATGGATGACTTCTACGGTGGACGTTAGCAGTTGGTAGGTGGTTTATCCCATGTTTCTTTTCTTGTTTTTTCTTTCTGGGGTTTGATGCATCCATGGGCCCTTTAGGTCCTGTAGGTCCTTTCCTTGCATTGAGATATGAATATGAAGGGGACTGCCATTTGGTTTATGTGGTTGCATTTTTGGTGACATTTGTACTTGTCAAAGTCCCGCGCCCCTTCTCTCACCAAGTCGTGTTGTCCAGGCGAACCTGTGTCAAACCGCTTAGACAACAAACTCTTCCAAGGAGCGGCGGGGGTAGGCTGGGTCCGGGGCCTTTTGTTGTGGATGAGTAGTTTCCCTGTGAGATTCAAATGATTGACCAACAAACGGCTAGTTGCAATGCCAAGGACCTCAGCTGGAAGCGAAGAACGAGTGGGCGGTGTGGGTGTCTGTGGATCCCCGGAACGGGCAGATCGCTGCCTACCCCAAGGAGGCGTGCGAGAAGTGGGGCCTTGTTTGGACCTTCTCGAAATGGACATCTCACGTTTGTTTTGAGGGTACCGTGTTTGGGTTAACAAAAAGGAAGATCACTTGTGGGGTCCCCTGTTTTGACACATATTCAAATGTGTTTTGTGTTTGTCGCAAACCCTCGGCCCTCAACTTGGGGTCAAAAGGGAAACCACGTGGAAACAGCCATGTTCCCGACTTGATCTGCTTTTGATCTGCAAATGAAGGGGTGTAAGAAGAAGAGCACTGCCTTAGTCGCGTCGGCAAATCCTTTGTTCACGCAGCCTCCAAAAGTAGTCAACCCTCACCAACAAAGATCCCAGTGGAGTCAATGCAGTTCCTTCCAGATCTGTGGTTTATCGCTCGATATCGGTATGATGTTTGATTGGGTACCCTTTGGAAATCAGAGATGGTCAACAGGACCCGCTCACTTGAGGTTACAGCCAATCTTTTTGGGAACTATGACCCATCAAGTGTTCACAATGCGCAGGTGTGTTTTTGTTGGTGCTAGTTTTTGGGGTTGTTTAAAAGGAAAACATGGAAACCGCCACATTTGGGGTTCCTTCGAGTGTCACGTTCTGAATCGACTTGGGAGGTTGCGGTTCGACTGGAGCTCGCCTTGCGGCAGGGACTGGCCTCAGTGGACCTTGGCGCCAGGCGGGTCATGGGTATTGGTAGGTCAGGGCAAGCCTAAGTATATAAACCTTTCCTGGGACCCCATATGGCCGTTTTGTTTTTTGGGTCATACGCCTTTGACCGAAAAAAATGCCATACAGTTGTTTACGGCTTTTTTTCAACAACATGTCGAAAAAATATGGGTTTCATACGGGTGATTTACGCAAATGACCGAAAAACAATGGCCATACGGGCAAATATGGCCAAATACGGGAGTTTGACCGAAAAAAAACAGCCATACGGGGTGCCAGGTTATAATTATGTAACCAAAAGTCAATGGAAACTGGCCCCTTCTCAAAAAAATTAGATTCCTAGTGGCTGGTTCTTTTTGTTTCCCTTGTAAGTGCACTCAGGGCAAGATTCGCAGTAGTGGGCCTGGATAAAATAAGCACATGTCCATCCGCATTTGGTTTCCAGGGAAAATTGAGAATTGTGTACTAGTCAGCATCCAGAGAGACAAACCCACCTTGCCCCAAAACCATTTGGATTCCCTTTTCAACACCAAGAAGGTAATCTCAAAATCTGACATGTGCCACGGTGTTCCAAATTGACCTGGTGAATGTAATTTTCACTATGGCCAAATTCTGCGCTGATTGAAGGCCGAAGGTTGGCGCGGGGTCAGAAAATTGGTTCTTTCTCCAAAAACCAAACTATTCTGACCCACTGACCGGGTGGAGCAGACAATTCGCCAGCTTCTTCGGCGCCACGGTGGCGCTGACGGGCCACGCCTCGCGCTTCCTGCAGACCACGTCCCGCGGCTCACGGGACGTGGTGCGCGTGGAGCTGCGGAGACGGCAGGACGTGGTCGCGGTATCGGTGAAGTCGGGGGCCCAAGGCGCCAAGGGGCTGGGCCCCAAGGGGACCCGGGGCGTGTGGGGTCATGCCTTGGGCTCTCCTTCGAAACCGCTCTTTATAGAAATTGTGTGTGTTCCCCAAAAAAGGGCTACCCTAAAATGCTAGGTTTGCTAATTGGCTTCCCTTTGACCAGCCAACAATGTCCATTTTCAGAAGCTCCCACGCGGGTCTCCAAGATGATTCTATACTTAAGGTTCACCCAACATGAAGCAGAATCTGAGTTGGGCCATTGACACGTTTTTAGGAGGGGAGGTGAAAACAATCAAGACTAAAGGTAGGGGAAGGCTGAAATGGGGGTTTTCCCAATTAAAACAAGCACACAGAGCAACCCCCCAAAACAATCACCCCCATTTGTCAAACAGGGTGAAATATGCTTATCACGATAGGGGGCAGGGGTTGGGGCTTGGGGGGGGGCCTGGGCTATAGAGATTCGGAGTTGACTCCTTTCCCTCCAGGTCTCCAATTCGTTCTGCAATGCTGTGACAAAGTTCGTTGCGCGTCAATGTCGGTTGTGTGTGTGCGTGTGTGTGTGTGTGTGTGTTGCTTCAGGTGCCTTTGTTGGGTGGGTTGAAAGGGAGACACAAAGGAAAGCCACAATTGTGGGGTCCCACCAATTTGACATACGCCCATTTCGGTTGTGCTGACTGACCTGGCCCTGAGGCAAGGCAGACATCGATGGAGCGCGGTGGACCCCACGGACGGCGGCAACATCGTGGAGCGAGCTGTGAGTGGGCCAGTGTCCTACGTGCGAAAAGTAAAATTTGGCCATGTCATGAGTTTTCAGAGGATGACACCGCAATGTCCACCAGCGATGTCCACCAAAGAGTCGATTCCCATTTGAGCAACTGATAATTTGTTGTTTGTTTGCTGTTGGTTTGGGGAGGACATGGGCGGACAATCCACAAAAGCTACGGGGACAACCCAATTGTCCCATGTAGGTCACTTGCTTCATGTGCACTGTATGTTGTGTATGTTGTTGCGTGGGTGTTATATAGAGACAAACTGGTCGAGTCATGTCTACTAGAATGTAACATGATTTAGTGCCACTTGACGAAGAGGGCGCGGATGGCGTAATCTTCCTAGAGCAAACGGTAATTGATGATTGCCCTTCTGTCAGGGATCCCACACGTGTTTAGTAAACGGCGTCCGATCGCTTGCACAAAAGGACCGTCAAGCAATGTCAAGCAGCTGGAAGGAACCCCCTTTATATAATATGTTAGAACCCACTCGGGTCACCCAATCTATTTCTGTACCTTGTAAGTGGCAAGTCAGGTGCCCTCGCATAGCCACAAGAATTGTATTTTGCCATCTTACTTCTCTTAAACAAAGCACTCTCAAGCAGACCTGCGCGGTTCATGCAGCCAAGTTGCACAGACACGTGTTTTGTTGTTTGAACGCCCACACTGTACTCATTTATCTCATTTCCATGGAAGGATTCCAAGTCTTCGGCAGCATCGATCCCTGCCCAAGCCAACTAGTACCCCGGACCACAATCAGCACGGGGGCAGACAGTTTGTCAATGGTTGTGGAGAGTGCTGGAGTTGGTTTTGTTTTTTCCGGCCCCAAAAGACACCAACTCGTTTTGAGTGTGCAGAAGTCTGAAACGCCAGGAGCGCACGGCGCAAGTGCCGGAGGATGCCATTCGCTTGGACCGCTTGGAGCTCGCAGTGCCGGAGGTGCAAACCAACGCACCACTGAGGCATGGTGCTGGGTCCGGCAGGGTTCCTTATGATATGTGTCACATCATAGAGAAACTCAATTGGAGTGCAACTCGCAAAGCGATTCGGTACCGCGGATCCGGTATATGAGAAGCCAACCCCATTGCTCAGCCAAGTGTGCAATGTTTACCCTTGACTAGTAACTCCTTTGCTTGGCAGTAATCAGGAGGGATTATGAATGTGGTTCCAACATGATTGATCATGGATTCCATTCAGTTCCCAATGGTGTGATCTTCCTCCGCCCAGGGACGGTGACGGCGAGGCGCTGTGGCAGTGGTGCCAAAGGCTGCACGTGACGCCGGCGCAAGCGGAGGGATTGCAGGCGCAAGTTGGGCTGAGGGCGGAAATCGCCCTCTTGTTTTTCTCTTCTTCTTTTTTTTTGGGGGGGGTTGTTCTCAAAATAGCAGTCCCCAAGATGGCTGGTTTCCTCTTGGTGTCCCTTTAGATACCAATCAAAAGGCGGTACACCATTTTCAGAAGCCCTCATTTGACCTTGAGAGGGTTGCAAGATAGTGGATGTTTGCTGGCATCCATCATCCAAAGAGCCCAGTTTGCCCATGGGTTTGTCTCAAACTTGGGGACCCCTCACCTAAAGAACAAGTGTCCTTTCGCTTTGCCTTTCGCTTTAGGTCCCGTAAAGGAGACATACCATGACATACCCACAATGGCATCAGAGGTATCTACTTTGTTTGGGAGCCTTTGGGCGTTGGCCAAGGGAAACAGGCAGTTTGTTGTTCAGCGCGGGGAGGCGGTCTCCCGTCTCCCGCTCAGCCAGGATGAATCAACCCCTGGTTGATTGATAAGGCTGTTGGAACCAGTCAATGTAGACAATACTTGAACGACGGGATAGTCATTGCCGTGCGTGAGACGATGGGATAGTCATTGCAGTGCGTGAGACTACAACTTAGAGCCTCCGGCTCACTCCACCGACATTGGCCTCTCCCGTTTCTCCTTCTTCCTCTCTCGTTTCCCTTTCCCGCTTTGTTCCCTGCTTTCTATGCCTCTCTCTTTCTCTACCTCCTCGCTATGCCTCTTTCTCCCCACCTCGTGTCTCTGCCGCCTTCCCCCCCCCCTTTCCCCGGTCACTGCCTCTCTGGCTTTCCCTCCCGCTCTCCTCTCTCTCTCTCTCTCTCTCTTTCTTTCTCTTTCTCTCTCTTTCACTCTCTCTCTCTCTCTCTGCCTCTTTCTCCCTCCCTCCCTCCCTCTCTCTCTCTCGCTCTCTCTTTCTTTCTCTTTCTCTCTCTTTCACTCTCTCTCTCTCTCTCTCTCTCTTTCTCCCTCCCTCCCTCTCTCTCTCTCTCTCTCTCTCCCTCTCTCTCTCTCTCTCTCTCTCTCTCTCTCTCTCTCTCTCTTTCTTTCTCTTTCTCTCTCTTTCACTCTCTCTCTCTGCCTCTCTCTCCCCCCTCCTCGCTCTCTCCCTCTCTCTCTCTCTCTCTCTCTCTCCCTCTCTCCCTCTCTCTCTCTCTCTCTTTCTCTTTCTCTCTCTCTCTTTCACTCTCTCTCTCTCTCTCTGCCTCTCTCTCCCCCCTCCTCGCTCTCTCCCTCTCTCTCGCTCTCTCTCTCTCTCTCTCTCTCTCTTCCTGCCTCTCTCTCCCTCTCTCTCTCGCTCTCTCCCTCTCTCTCTCTCTGTTTGCATTGCAGCGTCATGTCCCCCTGAGTTACCTGTGCACTGCCCCTTCATGACCCCTGAATGTCTGCTTACTACTGGCGTTCCCTTGATTTCCCCTTCATGTCCCAATCATGTCCCGTTATTTCCAATGATTTCCTCGTCATGTCCCCTTCGATTCCTTTCAATTCCCCCTACATGTCCCTGTCATTTTCTCGGTATGTCCGCTTCATGTTCCATGTATGTCCCTTTCATTGGCAGTCATTTCCTCACATCTCCCTTCGTGTCCTTTGAAACCCTCGTCCTTTGTTTCCCCTTCATTCCCCCTTCACTCCCCCTTCACTCCCCCTGCATTTCTCATTCCTTTCCCCTTCATTTCCCATTCAGCTCCCCTTTGTTTCCCTTTCATTTCCCCTTGCTTTCCTGTCATTTCCACTTCCTGTCCCCTGCATGTCCTTGCATTTCCCTTTTCCCCTTCCCTCCCCGCAATTTCTCCGGGAAAAAAACTTTACTTCGAGTGATCCCCGCCTTTGAAAAACGCAGGCAAATCACTGGCAGGCAAGCTCTTTTCTCGCCACCAAAGGCTGCGTGAAAGCCACCGCTCAGTTATTGGGAGCTAGCCTGGCAAGTTCGCACCAAAGCAGGCGTTCACTCTGCACAAGGAAGCTTGAGCTTACACGCAACCTGAACCTCCACTATCTGAATCTTGTCCACAACTAGAGTCAGCGCAGGCAAGCACAAACATGCCAGGAACACAAAGAAGAAGGTCTCAACACTGCGCTGCAGCAACGCGCGCCCCTTCGTAGTCTGAACTGCAGCCGCTCTCCCTGCAAATAGCAGTTTGAACCTGCAAAAGCTGGCAGCACGACGGCCTTATCATTTGCTTGCGTCGGCATACGCCTTCCAGTCTTTGAGATGGCGCGCGGTCGCCGCAGCTCTTTCCTCCAATTGGTTTGTAAGTTTTCTCAGGGGCGGAGGGCCTCTTTTCAATAGTTCCTCCACCAGTTCTGTAAATCCAAGCAAGATCAAATTCTGCAGCTTTCTGGCCCTTGTAAGCATGACGTAAATGGCCAGCCACCAGTCATCATTGTCCAAGCCGCCCCTGCGGCGAAGATCCACCAAGACTCCATCGTACAGCGTTTGTCCTTGAGCAGCATACGCGGTGCGCAGCATTCCATGCAGCAAAGGAAACTGCCTGCGAATCCCTTCAACCTTCTCGGTATCATCGCCGACTTTTAAGTCGATTTTAACTCTGCATGCACCAGCTCCACAAAAAGATTCGATCAGCGTTTGCTTCATCCGCAGCCTCCGCTCCACGCGCATCTGCCCAAGCTCGCAGCAAGCCATTCTTCATTGGGGCATTTCTACCTTTGAGCAATTCTACCCAAACACCTTTGGCCATGTACTCTGGGGCAAAGTGCCGGAGTCCAGCAGGCAAATTCTTCAATTTCTGCTTGTCTTTGTGATGCAGATCGATTTTCACAACTCTCGCAGCCTTGTCTTTCACAAGGCCGAGATGCGGAGCA
This sequence comes from Effrenium voratum, assembly GCA_963377175.1. Lineage (NCBI taxonomy): Eukaryota > Dinophyceae > Suessiales > Symbiodiniaceae > Effrenium > Effrenium voratum. Next base: position 74,472 of record CAUJNA010000405.1, on the reverse strand, counting down.
AGTACATCGGATAAGCACACCACCATGTTTTCATGCAGGAGAAGCATGCCCTGCAGTTTGCCAGTGCGATGCGGGTTTGGCACTGTCAGCAACTGGTGCGTGAGCTTTTCTTCCAATGCGTTGTCTCGCGTTCTGTGGCGCTGATCTGCGGCTTGTAGGCAAAATAAAGGCACATTCAACTCTTTAGCGTCTCGAGTAGCCCTTTCCACAATGCTCCGAGCGATGTTCTCCCAATACATGCCAATCACATGTCCATGCCTGAAAAGAGAGTTTTCCAGATCCTTGCGGCAAAGTTCCAGCTTGCGGCTTCGCAGCTTGGCCAAGTGCTCTTCGGAAATAGGAGACTCTGACGAACTCATTCGAAGGCTGTTGTAATCGCCGACAGATGCTCGTCCAGGAAACGTTTGGAAGTCTTCAAGCGAATCACAGTGGCAATGTTTAATACAGCGGATTGCGAGGCAAAATGTTCTGCGTGAACCCGCTTGGGCCAAGTGAGCGCGAGGGAGGCAGGCAAGACTGCTCACATGGCGCAGGATTTCTTCCATCAACAGTTGGTTGCGATGTAGCTTCGGACACGCATGTCGGCATGCTTTCTGACAGTTTCTTTGACATTTATTCTGACCCATTTCCTGGCGTGTGCTCTGGCATGCTTTCTGACATTTCCCCGGGCAAATGTTCTGCCAGTAAAGCTGACATGCTTGCTGCCGTAAATTCAAACAGAGCTTCTGACATATAGGCTGACATATAGTTCTGGCAATTCCTCTGACATCTATTCTGGCATTTCTCTCTGACATACATTCTGTCATACGCTCTGAGATGTTCTGCATATGAAACAACTTCTGACAAAGATGCTGACCCATCGTGCAATATCAAGTCTGGCCCTTTGAAAAGTCCAGCGCAGCACACTCCGCAGCCAGCCCCGCAAAAAGTCCAGCACAGCACACTCCGCAGCCGGCCCCGCGAAAAGTCCAGCACAGCACACTCCGCAGCCAGCCCCGCGAAAAGTCCAGCACAGCACACTCCGCAGCCAGCCCCGGTGTAGGGAGTAGGGGAGGGACAGGAGCACATGAGGCACAGAAGGAAAGAAGGGGAGGAGAAGGAAGGGGAGGAGTAGCAGGAGGAGAAGGAGGAGAAGGAGGAGAAGGAGGAGGAGTGGAAGGAGGACGTCGCTGACACAAACATCTCGAGACCCTCACCTGAGAGGTGGGGAAAAAAAACAACACGAACCAGCAAAGAGCCGGCAGGGGGATTCGAGCCTGGGACCCCTGTTTTGCCATAGAACGTCATCAAATTGCCACGCGGTACGTGGGCGACCTCCCCGTATTTGACGTGTCCGGGGGCGGGATGGGGGGGGTGTTATCCTCTATCCCCTCTTAGGTTTCCGACACGTCGGCGGATATTGTGGAGGAACTACACTGTGTAAATTTGACCCATTTTGGATGGGAAAAAGATTGCTGTCTCCCCGCTAATCCACCAGATTGATTAATCCGGGTCGACATTCGGTGGAGAGTACCCTCCAATCAGCCATAGACCTCTCCTTCTACTAGACCCTCTAGCAAGGCCTTACCAGGGGCTTATCCTCTGCAATTCACCACCGCCCCCGTAAAGGGAATCCAAAACAACCCACTCTCCATTGTAGCAACTTGTGGTTTGATCAGGCAGAAAGAACCCTTGACCCAACGCCTCGGAAAGCCAAAGCCAGACCAAAATGCGTGGTTCCTTTTTGCTTGGACGAAACCTTGTATTGGTTGTCTCTACGCTTCCAATGCTCTTCTGTTAGTCGCGTTGTAGCTTGGAACATGCCCAGGCGTTGCCAAGTTTGCTCTTGTTTCGTGGTTGTTGTTCTTTTCTGGAAATTTGTTTGTTCGGTGGAGTTGGTTTGGCTGAGTTTGTCTCATTGGTTGCCTGCTTTTCCTTCGGGAGAGACATGAGTGGGGCTCAATCAATTATCACACACATTTCTCGAGAAGCGAAGGCAGGCAAGCTGAACGTTAAGGGTACACGGCGACCAAAACACAAACAATGGTGAACAGCTCAAATAGCGCCACTAGCTGCCATATTAGCCCAAGTGCATGCAAGGAGTTTCGCACCATCCACCGGGTCGGGCTCGTCAGTATGACACCCGTGGGCTGTCACAGACTCCACAAAACCCAAGAAACAAAAAGGTCGACGAAGATAGCTGAGAAGTTTAGTGCTTTGTGCCTTTCTCGAGTGAAGCTCTTTGCCTGCATGTATATAGAGCAGTTGAAAGTGTGCCCGCCTAATCCGGCAGGTGAGAAACAGGTCAACAGCCAGGTCAACTGTCCAGATGGGAAGTGGCAAAGGGTTCGCTCATACAAGCAACCACGCGGACTACTAGCCACATGACATCCCGCCTTTGCGGCCCGAGCATGATCGTTGTTTTTTGTGGACCCACTTTTGTGGCACGACTCAACTAGCGGGTGCGCGCACTGACATGGTCGGCTTCCGCTGAAGCTACTTTAGACATCACGCTCATTGATTTGTGGATTAATTTCACACTGCTGACACAGACGAACGTCCCAACACATGTGGGTCCCGCAAGAAGACCCGTTTACAAAACAACAGACCGCGACCCGGCTTGCGGGCTTTCGCCAAAAGCGTAGAATCTTGTTCAACTTTGAAGGCGCCATGAGTACGCTTGCGCTTTCCTTGCAAGGCCTGCTCTTTCCCGGAAGCTTCATCCACAAAGCGGAGCTGAGTCTGGCTCAATCATGCTTCGGCCAAAATTCTTTACCAGGATGAGACTTTCCCAATTTGTTCAGGAGTCCGATTGGGGCATCTACAGCGAAGAGCAGAACGCTGAGATCGAAGCGGCTGCTTGGAACCAAATACATTTGCACCAGATTCCATTTGCTCCCTCGGTGCGTGAACTCTTGCAAACACAAATCTGCACCCCAAGCCATTCAAACGTTTGACATGTTCACCACCACAACCCTCATACTGCTCTTGTTCCTCCCAACACAGAGTAGAAAATAAAAATGCAAATCTAGGGGGTCAGCGAAATGGTCGGTAACAACAGTTACAAGAACGAGTTGTTTAACCGCAAGTTAAGTGGAACTCGCATACCATCTAGTTTGGCTCGGGGAGAGGGCGTGTTCACAACCTTCAAACAACTGCCTTAGCTTCATGTTTGGTAACGCCTTACATCGTTGCCTTTGGTTACATTGATGGTAGACAAACACATAAATCATACATGTAAGCAAACGGAAACTGATCCATTCAGTCAAGACGAGCTGAGGCGTTTCAGGCTGGCCAGTCACAGCTGGAGATCACCGTCGGGGTACGCAGCTCGGCTTCAAGCCTTGGGCTCCATTTTTTTCCAACGCAGGGTCAGGCGGCTTGGGTTCTTGTAGGGGCAAATGGGAAACCACCCCCTAACCTGAAACCACCAACTGGAGGGAAGACAAAATCTGGCCATGAGATTCAAGAACCACTTCAAAACTTGGTGGACGTGAAGCCCCACCTAAATGATGTCCACAGCCAGCATCCTCCATTAAAATTCATGTTGATATTGCCTCAGATGCCCAGTGGGTTCCACCCTTCTCTCGTTTTTTGGAGAAGGCTGCCCCTAAAAAAAATGTGAGTGAACCGGGTGTTGAAGCATTGCAAAGAGCCACTGTCAAGCAACAGCTTCAGGGTCCGTGGCTGGGTGTTTATTTTCTTTCCAGCAATCATGGCCACTGTTTGACCATCCACATCCATCGCCGGCAAATCACTTTGCTTTGCGGCCCCTGGTGCCCTGCGGAGGACAGTACCAGATCATTTTCGGGCCAAGCCCCGGCTTCGCGCGGCAGGAGGCGCAGCGAGGGAGGGTAGGTGTTGTTTTCGGAGCTTTGCTGGGGGGTATAAGGGAGGATCCGGTATTATTTTTACCAGGGCTGGTGTTTCACTAGCGTTCGTTGGTTGGTTGCTTGCTTGCTTGCTTGCTTGGTTGGTTGGTTGGTTGGTTATTTGCTTGGTTGGCTGCATCCCCAGCATCACCATCCTCATAGGGTGGGTGTTTATTCTGGCTTAGGTCTTGATGAGGGCGGGTCTTGGGGCTTCATTTATGCGCGCAAACTGATAGCCAGGCTGTTGCGTGGGTTCGGGGTTGGCTTGGAACTGATTTGCGCTGGGCGTGTGGCTGGTTTGGTTGAGGGATGCCGGGGGGGGGGGGGGGGGAATGGTGCCAGTTCGACCAACCACCTGTTGAGCATTTAACCAAAGTTGCTTAAACAACTTGAGGTGTGTCCTTCACAGAAGGTTCTGTGCTAGGGAACCGCAAAAAACATGAACCCAGATGTGTGGTTGGATTTCTTTTTTCCGCCCGGTTTGCGCGATCACGCATAGCCGGTTGAGCCGAATTGCCACAATTTCAAGGCCCGGAAATCTAAGAGGTACAGGTTGAGTCACAAAAATGGACTGAAAAGCAAAACCTTCCATGTTTACGGATTTAACCAAGTTACATAAATATGGATCAGAATCTGAAGACCAACGCACCAGTTTTGGCGTAACACATACCAGTCACGCCGGCAGAGCCAGGGTGGAAGTTTCAAAAATATAAGAGCTTTAGTTTGCAGCACGCTTCTTTTCCCCCTTCTCTCTCTCTCTCTCTCTCTCTCTCTCTCTCTCTCTCTTGCTCTCTTTCTCTCTTTCTCTCTTTCTATCTTTCTCTCTTTCTCTCTTGCTCTCTTTCTCTCTTTCTATCTTTCTCTCTTTCTCTCTTTCTCTCTTTCTCTCTTTCTCTCTTTCTCTCCTTCTCTCTTTCTCTCTTTCTCTCTTTCTCTCTTTTCTCTCTTTCTTTCTTTCTTTCTTTCTTTCTTTCTTTCTTTCTTTCTTTCTTTCTTTCTTTCTTTCTTTCTTTCTTTCTTTCTTTCTCTCTTTCTCTCTTTCTCTCTTTCTCTCTTTCTCTCTTTCTCTCTTTCTGTCTTTCTCTCTTTCTCTCGTTCTCTCTTTCTCTCTTTCTCTCTTTCTCTTTTTCTCTCTTTCTCTCTTTCTCTCTTTCTCTCTTTCTCTCTTTCTCTCTGCCTCTCTTTCTCTCTTTCTCTCTGCCTCTCTGCCTCTCTGCCTCTCTGCCTCTCTTGCTCTCTTGCTCTTTTTCTCTCTTTCTCTCTTTCTCTCTTTCTCTCTTTCTCTCTTTCTCTCTGTCTCTCTGTCTCTCTCTCCCTCTCTTTCTCTCTGCCACTTCCCTTCTTCTCTTCCTCTTTCTCAGTGTCTTTTTTAATTAGTGTTCTCTTTTTCCCGCTGTATTTCATCTTTCTCTTGCTCTTCTCTTCTTCTTCCTCTTTCTCTTTCTTTGAACAACGCAGAACATCACGAGTTGTTTAGGGTCGAGCCACCAAAAGTCCGCAGGGTGGCGCAAGCTGAAACATGTTTTAAAGCAGGTCGACCCCCCGAAAGCGCACAAAGGGTTGCGCGAGCTTGTCACAAAACAGCCACAGTTGTTGCTGGTCGACCCACCCAAAGTGCGCAGAGGGTTCACTGATTGAAGGCCGCGAAGCAGTGCACGCGGCCGCGTGCCAATAGGCCAATAGGCGAGCCTGTTCCACATGCAAAAGAGTCGATGGTGTTCTGCCCGTTTCTATTGCACAACTCTCATGTTTTCCGCCTTTGTCGCAGCTTTTTCACACGGGGTCCATCTAGCCAAAAAGATCACCCGCAGGTGCAAGTCTTGGAGAGAAAGCTAGCTCAATTAATTTCAGCACTGTACGACGGAAGTTCTTGTTGAGTTGTTTGTTTTGTTTTAGTGTATCCTGCGTTTCTCTGTTCAGATCGCTTAAACACCTTTTGGGCCACGTTCTTCGGGGGGGTGCTCTGTTTTCGGGGAGATACATGGCCATAAAATTTAATAGGAAACCCTTCCAGAACAGCTGGGCATCAGTCCCCATGATGCCCGCCAAAGGGTTTCTCATCAGAGAAACAAACACACATTTGTGTATGCCTGTATGTGTATAAATATATATATATATGTGTTATGGATACCTGTATACATGTGGTGACATGCAAGCACCCATACACCCATACCTCCAAAACCCAGGACCAGCGGCTCCGCAAGCGGCGCCTGGTGCGCCGCCTTCTGGTGGCGCCCGGCGAGGTTCAACGCCTCAGCCAGGCGCCAGCCTTAGCTCTGGACATCCGCGGCGGGCTTCCCGTGACCTATGGGGAACTGGACCATTTGCCGTAGCCGCGCGTTTAAGAGTTTGTTTGTTGTTGTAGTTGTTGTTTTCTTTTCGGGGGGACTTGCTGGACTCCCTGAGATCCTGGACTTTTGCGTTTATGTTCAGTGCCCAAGGATGTTTGATAATTTGGTTTTGACATACCCCACCCCGGTTTAATGAATTTGCCCTTGACATTACACAAACCCATGGTATATTCCTGAAAGCAAAACATGGTATGTGTCCTTTGGTTTCCTTTTAAGCACCTTCCAAAATGGGTTGGCCTCCCACCAACCCACATGGAGCCCACCAGAGGGTGCCTTTTAGAAGAAAAGTGTGCAAACCAGGACCCTTCAGCCAGCTTCCATGCTAGTGGGTTTTGAGGGCACATGTCAAAATGGGCTGGTTTCCATTTGAAGTCCTTTTAAGACCACTTCCAAAAGGGTAGCCTACCCTCGCAAAGGTTAGCACCCACATTGCTGGCTTCCAGGGCAATCCAGAATCCTTGTCAAAAGGGATTAGGGTTTGGTTCACTTTGAATGCTGGTTCCCAGCAGGTTTTTCCCATTCTGTGGTTGGTGACTTGAACGGAAGGACTTCCAACATTTCCATGCATTCCCCGCTTTTTGTGGGACCGAGATCAAGATCAAGCTCATTTTTCTCCCTTTCTCCATGCCAGATGATCAAACGCCCAAGGGTAGAAGTTTGTTTTGATTTCCCGGTTTCTTCGCTTACCCGTTCCAGGTGCTCAAATTCCACCCTTGAGCCGATAGGTTCAAGTGAAAGCAACCCTTCGTTGACTCACTTTCCCAGTTTCTGGACTTTGTACTTTTTGTGAAGATCCTTTTAGTTGGAAGCAAAAAGGCCCAGGGACCTTTTCTGGCCCCACAAGGAAAGGCTGGGAAGAAGTCGTCAGAAACTTCGAGTCAAGTCAATGCACTAAGTGAACGTCCCCAAAAGGAACGATCCACGCAAGTGAGTCACTAAGACCTGTGTAGATGAAGGTGAGGGATAGTCCCAGCCACAAATAGGAGTGGAGATCGGCCAAACTCATTTATTTGACTCTGTACATGATGGGGGCTCCGGTGTTTTTTTTTTCCTAGGGCTGTTTTTTTTAAATACTAGGGCTGGTCCCCCGGTTTGGTTGGTTGGTGGGTGGGTGGGTGTGGGTGTGGGTGTGGGTGTGGGTGTGGGTGTGGGTGTGGGTGTGGGTGTGGGTGTGGGTGTGGGTGTGGGTGTGGGTGTGGGTGTGGGTGGGTTGGTTGGTTGGTTGGTTGGCCGCATCCCCGGCATCACCAGCCTCACTTGGCCCTGGCGCCGCCTATTGGCTCTGATTTAATGGCAGTTGGGGGTTGCTGGGGGTTTGGTTTCAGTTAGCGGGGGGTTGGCTGGCTTAGATCTTCATCAGGGCGGGTCTTCGGTGGTTTGGGGTTGATTTAGGCGAAGCGAAGGCTACTGTTGGGTTTAGGGTTGAGTTTGAGTGGGTGGGGTTGATTTGGAGCTGATTTGTCCCAACTGCCACCCAATCAGAGCCAATGGCCAAGTGATGCTGGTGATGCCGGGGATGTTCCCTGCGGAAAACCAGCCCTAGTAAGAAAACAAAACACCCTTACCACACGATGGGACCATTTTAATGCCAGGCTTTGATATGACTCATTTGGTTTGCCTCAAAACAGCGGGAGAAGCCAGTAAGCTTCCGCTTGCACAGGCAGAGGCGCCCATCACCGCCAGGGAGCAGGAGGAGGGGCTCTCACAGGTTGCCCCCAAGACACCCAGACCTGTGGGTTAAACTTCCTTGTGCTCAACTTGTTGTTGTTTGTTTGTTTGCTTGTTTGGTTTGTTTGTTTGTTTCTTTGTTTCTTTGTTTGTTTGCTTGTTTGCTTGTTTGCTTGTTTGCTTGTTTGCTTGGTTGGTTTGTTTGTTTGTTTGTTTGTTTGTTTGTGTGTTTGTTTGTTTGCTTGTGTGTTTGTTTTTGTTTGTTTGTTTGTTTGTTGGTTTGTTGGTTTGTTTGTTTGTTTGGTTGCTTGCTTGCTTGCTTGCTTGGTTTGTTTGTTTGTTTGTATGTGTGTTTGTTTGTTTGTTTGGTTGGTTGGTTGGTTGTTTGCTTGTTTGTTTGTTTGTTTGCTTGTTTGCTTGTTTGCTTGTTTGGTTTGTTTGTTTGTTTGTTTGCTTGTGTGTTTGTTTGTTTGTTTGTTTGTTTGTTTGTTTGTTTGTTTGTTTGTTTGTTTGTTTGTTTGTTTGTTTGTTTGTTTGTTTGTTTGTTTGTTTGTGTGTTTGTGTGTTTGTGTGTTTGTCTGTTTGTTTGTTTGCTCGTGTGTTTGTTTGTTTGTTTGTTTGTTTGTTTGTTTGTTTGTTTGTTTGTTTGTGTGTTTGTGTGTCTGTTTGTTTGTTTGTTTGTGTGTCTGTTTGTTTGTTTGTGTCTTTGTTGTTTGTTTGGTTGTTTGTTTGGTTGTTTGTTTGTTTTGTTTGTTTTGTTTGTTGTGTTTGCTCGCTTGCTCGCTTGCTTGCTTGCTTGCTTGCTTGTTTGTTCATTTGTTTGTTTGGCTGTTTGTTTTGTTTGTTTTGTTTGTTTGTTTGTTTGTTTTGTTTGCTTGCTTGCTTGCTTGCTTGTTGTTTGTCTGTTTGTTTGTTTGGTTTGTTTGTTTGATTGTGTGTTTGTTTGTTTGTTTGTTTGTTTGTTTGTTTGTTTGTTTGTTTGTGTGTTTGTTGTTTGTTTGGTTGTTTGTTTGTTTGTTTGGTTGTTTGTTTGTTTGTTTGTTTCTTTGCTTCTTCGCCCCTTTGCTTCTTCGCCCCCTCGCTCCTTCGCTCGCCCGCTCGCTTGCCCGCTTGCTCGTTTGCTTGCTTGCTTGCTTGCTTGCTTGCTTGCTTGCTCGCTTGCCTACGTTGTTTCCTTCATTCTTTGTTTCTTCGTGTGCTTGCTGTTTCTTTGTTTGATCGTTTCTTTGCTTCCTTGTTTCCTTGTTTCTTTGTTTCTTTGTCTTGATGCTGCCCATTTGTTTAGCTTTTTGTTTGGACACACGAAAAATGCGGTCAACCTGGTGTTTACCTTGTTCTTCAACTTGTTTGGAACAAGTACCGAACAATGTGCTTTCTATCCCGTTGACGTCAGCTGGATGTTTGGGTTAAAGTCAAGATTTCGGGAGGGCTAGGGCCATGGTGTAGATAAGAGGCACTGGTGAATCAAGCATCACCTGTCACCTGTTTTCCCAATTTGAAGTGAGTTCGCTCTTTGGCGGAGTGATGTTTGAAGGGGTGAAATATGGGGAATCAAGAATCCAAACAAACAAATGTGCAAGCTGACAGGACACTTTGGTGATTCTCAAAATTACAGTTGTGGGTGTCCCTTCATCACTTTGGTGGACCCGGCTGGAATGTCACTGGGTTTGATCCAGAGTCGGACCAAAAGATGTGGATGAAACGGAAACCAGCAATTTTAGGGGACCCCCAATTTGAGAAATGTCACCTAGGTGTCCCTTGCGGGACAGTTTGCGCGGAAGTCAAAGAAGCTGGTTTGGGTTTGGTTCTAGTCCTTTGCCCTCCCACCAAACCTGGAAGTGCCTGGGCACCAAATCGTGTTTGTTTCTTTGAGGGTGACAGAACCGGTGTCACCGTAGTTCTATGTAATCATTCACCTGTGGAACATGCTTCAACGTGTTGCGTTTTCCAAAAGGTCAGGAGCAGTTTGGTCATAGAATTCAAGCCCCTTTCCCCATAACCAGCCCCCCTCCTCCCCTCCCCTCTTTCCCCCAAAGCCCAGACTTACGGCGTTATTACGGCCTTATTTGGAGTCCTGCCAGGGCGTGCCCCTGGGCTTTTAGAGTTCGGAAATATATATATATATATATATATATCTACTCGTATGACATATCTCACCAAAGGATCAACTGTTCACAAGGCATCAACGGACCCTTGCCCTCGATTCCGTGGAAGTGGAAGCTCGGATTTCTTTGAAAGACTTAGTTCCATGTGGCCTGGGAGCTAGGAGTGCATCCTTTGCCTTCAAGACTTTGCAGAGACCCCGCACCTGCCAGCCGGGACCCAGAGTCCCAACCCGGGGGGGCTCAAGGTACCTGGGTACCAACTCCCACTTTTAGGGCGCCGATCATGCTTGTTTTTTGATTGAGTGAGGTAGTCCAAAAAGAGGATCTTGCAACAAGTGGATGTGGATCGGTTTGAACTTTGGGCGGCTAAGGACAAACATAGAAAGTAACATGTCTAGTGTCAAAGCCGGACCCCTCTCCAAATAGTTGATTTCAAATCTGCTTTTGCAAAGACCGTCCCAATGAGGGCCTCACCTGAAATCTCAGTGTTCTTGTTTTGTTTTTTTTAGAATCCGTCAATTGTCTCCAGGACTCAAACTTGAGGTGTTTGGAGGGCTTGGAGCCGGGACAAGGAGCCAAGAAGCCATCCAACAAACGAACAAATGGGGAGATCCAAACATCGGGCCGCATGTTGCAGCTTTGCTGGTGGGCTGCGAGGTCCAAACCCATCCAGATCTATGGACCCTGTCAACGGAATGACCCCTCGTACTGGGAGTGTTCCAAAAAGACACGCCAGTGCCGTTTCGTTTTCAAGCGCCTCTTTATTCTCGTTGGTTCAATTTTGGCAAGCTCCTGTTGTTTCTGCCAGGTTCTCAAGGTAGTCGGGACTCTTTTCAGGCTGGTTTAAGGGAAGACCAAAAGGAAACCACTATTTTGGGAGTCCCACGTTTTTGACACATGCCCATTTACAGTGTACGCTACTTTCTCGCGTAAAAAAGTAATGAGCGTGCAGTAGCGAACGAGCAACGCATTTGTCCACCGCTAGTGCTATCCCACGTGCTGTCCTGGCTTGAATGTGCAATGCTTGGCAAGCACGTGACAGGTTTGCTGTTGCTGTAGCCCTGTTCAAAGGCAATCCACAAGATTCTTGTTTGGGGTTATGACAAAGGCCCCGTTTGTAGTTGTTTTCCAATAGGGACTAATTACATTGGCCAATGCTCCATTTTGACCAGCCCATTGGGCTGGGCTGCCAACATCGTCACTGTTGTCGCTTGGGGGGTGGCCTTGGAGACCATGAGATTGATACACCTGCTTTCCACATCTACATCTTATGGCGGCATTCCAGAAGCAATTCTCAGCACAACTAAGTAATGTGGCGGCCTAAATCCAAATCATTAGAACGGGGTTGTAAGATACTTGCCTCAACACCAAACTAAGTCATGCTCATTGGGTTGTAATTAGTGCAGTTGTTTTAGCCCCTCACAATATCGTGCCGTGGTCAGATGGTTGGGCATCAGCAACTTCTTGAGCTCACGTGTAGTCCTGCTTGACTTCGGCTGCTCACTCTGAGTTCTTCAATTCTGGCAAGCTTGGGGCTACCAACATCGAGAGAGGAAGTTTCCATGAAAGGCAGCACCGTCATTGCTAGCAGGTCAAGGGGACCGAGACCAGGGCGAAGTCTCCTAGTCAATCCCAGAGTCAGTAAGTGAGAGAGAGAGAGAGTGAGAAATTGCATCTCACCCGTGTCCTGTGTAACGCGGAAGGTTCCCCCTTTAAAATCAAGCGACAAGAAGCGTGCCGCCTTTTTGCTTGTGGCACTGGGCTGAGGGAGAGAGCTAGCAGAGAGTGACTCAGGTGATCGAGCTGCCAGAGTGCAAACATGTCTTCCACCGTGCATGCGCGGAGCTTGGCATTGAATTGAAGCTTTGGAGCCCAAGTTGGTGTTTGGAGCAGCCCTGTTTGGTGGACCCAGTTGATAAATAAGCCGCATGAAAAAGCCAACCTCAAGGGGGCGTATCCATCCTGGAATCTGTCTGGCAGAATGCGATGCACTTTGATGTGTTGTGTGTTAATCGAGGTGACTCACAACCGGCGTTTTCCTGTGTTTTTTGCCGTTGTGATGTCTTTGACGACATGAGCTCGGAAAGGGTTCCCCCGCCGCTACTAACACGAAGGATTGCAGCCCAGTTGGGCGGAGTGGCACAATTGGGCCATAAACTTCACAAGGAACCACCGTGGTGGTTTATGGTGGTTCCAAAGGAGAACTAGTTAGCATGTTGGGTCTCTAATTTAAACACACACGCACACTTGAATGGGTCAAAGAGTTACGCGCACACTGCCAAACATTTGGCGGTGCGATGATCCATGTCGCCGCCAATCCCGGCAGCTCATATCGAGAACTGCAAACAGCTCAATTGAGAACCACAACAGCTAGCAACAAGCAGCGGTAAACTGCGCCAACACACACATACACCACAACAACAAAAGCGGCCAGCAACAACCAGCAAGCAACAACCAAGAACAAGAACAAACAAAAAGACCAAGCAACCAGCAAGCAACAACCAAGAACAAGCAGCAATCGGAAAGTACCTAACAACCAAACATAAACAACCAACAGCCACCATCACAAACAAGCAAGCGAGCAAGCGAACAGGCAGACAAATTACTGACCAAACGAGCAAGCCAACAAACCAATTGCTAACCAAACAAAGAACAGCCGACAACACTCAACGATCAAGAAATTGGAAAAAAACAAAAGAGCCCCCCGCCTCAGGAGACAACCAGCAATCAGCACACAGTAAACAAAAAGGATCATGGCACAGAACCAAAGAGAGCATGCAAACAACAGCCAACGATCAATACCGAACAGCCACAGAACCGACGACGACCACAAAAAGAACCACGACGACCACCACCACCACAACCACACCACAAAGCAGCAGAGCAGCCGCAGCAGAAGCAGCAGCAGCAGCAACAGCAACAGCAATAGCAACCACCACCACAACAACCACTACAAACAGCACAGCATAGCACAGCCACATCAACCACAGCAACCACAACAACCAACCGCCAAGAACCAGGAACCAACAGCCATCAACAACAGCAAACTCAGCATCATGTTGACCTTGTCAAGCCCAGCTCAGGGATTGATTCTGCTGGTCCGCTCTCAACAGGTGCGCAACAGCTGGTAGACGCAAATGGCAGGCCGGTGGGTCCCCGGGCCACTTTCGATGATGCCATGCGAATCCCTTCTAAATGGAATGGCCCCTGCTTGTATCGCAACCATGTTTTGGGTTCCATGATCTTGACAAACTCCAGGCCAAGTTCGCCACGTGTTTGCATGCCAGTTGACAAACATTTTGCACAAGTGTTCAATTCAGAGAGCGCCTGTGCGGCATATCCGGCCGAGACAGCGGTGCCGTGCCACTAACACAAATCCGGACTGGAAATTCCAGCAAACCATGTTGCTTCTCAAAGGCATCCATGTCGGAGGGCGTAACGGAGTCTGAGAGGAGCAAGGCCCGGCTTCTCCTTCCATTTGAGGGTATTGCAAGAAGCACGACCGGACTCCTTCTGAAATGCCCTGCGAAAATAGTATGCCAAGTGGGAATGCATGGTTGCCCCTTTCAGTGAAGTATTCGTCACGAGGCTGTTTCCAAATATAGCAAGCTTTCGTGATGTTCATGTTGACGAGGGGTGTCGCGTGCATGCTTCCAACCCACCACACATGTGCAAGTCCTCATGGTTCTCATGAATAGTTGTTGCAAACACCGGACTGACAGAGAAAAGACCCTTTGAAAGCGAAGCTCAGTTGCTTTCAGACGTTTCTGGGATTTGCTCCAAAATGATCTGGTATGTTGGTATGTTAGGGTAGTCCTAAGAGGGCCAAAAACCGGAAAACCGCAGTTATTTCCCCCCCAGATTTCGGCCAAGACTTTGTCTTGGTGACGCGGCGCCGGTTTTTCTGCAGGTGTCCTTGTTGCCGGCGGGAGGTGGATTGGCCGGATGCTCAAGAGGATGGTCAGTCAAATGAGATCCCTTTAACCGGAAGCCACGCGGAAAACCACCACGTTTGGGGACACCTAGCTTAAGACACACCCATTTGGCTGTTCGGGATTGTCACAGTCAGATTAGTTAGATCAGACCTGCCACTAAGAGGGTTAGTACTCCATAATGTTTCCAGACTCGTACGTTTCACCAAGGTTCCCTAAATTGCTAGGGGAATTAGCTGAGGGGGCAACCACGGTCTCATAAGAGCGCCAACCATCGGATGTCCACAGAAAGCGTTGGATGTCCACACACAAGCGCTGGCAACAATCCTCTCTTTTCGTGGCGGCTTGCCCCCTGCGCACAAAGCTTACCCTTTTTTGGGGTTAGTGGTCAAATACACATTTCCCAAGAAAGTAAAACAAGGATCCAACCAAATAGCGCCCAAGCTTGTCTACTGCTAGAAGTCACACAATCTGTTCTGCAATGTGTGGCAGAACCCAAAGATGTTTTGAATTCATATATGAGGGTCGTCAGAAAACCCCGTCTCTTGTATTTAGTCTATAGCGGAATATAGATATAAGAAATCTCATCCCAGACATATGAAAACACGACGTAGGCGCAAGAAGGCGCAAGGGCGGGCGCAAGTGCTGCCACTACTAGTACTACTTCTACCTCTACTACTACTACTACTACTACTACTACTACTACTACTACTATTACTACTACTACTGCTGCTGCTGCTGCTGCTGCTGCTGCTGCTGCTGCTGCTGCTGCTACTGCTACTACTACGACTGCTACTACTACTAGTACTGCTGCTACTACTACTACTACTAGTACTACTACTACTACTACTACTACTACTACTATTACTACTACTACTACTACTACTAGTACTACTACTGCTACTACGAATACTACTACGAATACTAATACTACTACTATCACTACTACTACGCGGTATTATGATTAAAAGTATTGCGAACTACTGCTTCTGCTGCTGCTACTACTATACTGCTATAACGCCCCGACCGCGCGCGCAGCAACCGCTAGTACTACGCCCGGAGGCATGAAGGACAATAACTGGACTCATGGCAAGGCTTTTTTTAACTGTGTAATCAGTAATACTAGTAGCACCTTCATCACTTCAGCGCACCAGTTGCCAAAGCCAACAGGTTTCAAGCGCAAGCTGTCTCACAAGCCCGCATGCTAGGCAAGGCTTCAACAGCCAGTCTGAAACAGTCTGAAAACAAACAAACGGGCGCACGCATTTTGCAGGCGGGACGTATGTGTTTAGGTGGCACTTAGGTCTGGGACCTGTGCTTCCGCCGCTACTAACGTGCTTTCTTGTTATTATTACTACTACTACTACGACGACTACTACTACTGCTACTACTGCTACTACTGCTACTGCTACTACTGCTATCTAGTACTACTAGTACTAGTACTACGACTACTACTACTACTACTACTACTACTACTACTACTATTACGACTACTACTACAGCTACTACTGCTACTACTGCTACTGCTACTACTGCTATCTAGTACTACTAGTACTAGTACTACTACTACTACTACTACTACTACTACTACTACTACTACTACTACTACTATTACGACTACTACTACAGCTACTACTGCTACTACTACTACTTCTTCTACTACTACTATTATTACTACAGTTACTGCTATTGCTACTGCTACTGCTACTGCTACTACTGCTACTACTACTACTACTACTACTACTACTACTACTACTACTACTAGTACTGCTTCTTCTTCTAGGCACGGCTCCCGCACCCAGTCTGAAACAGCCTGAAACCACACAAAAGCAGGGCTCGTGCCGGCCCCTGCCAATTGGTCAGGCTTTGCCTGCTCCACAGAGGCTGTCAGAGCTTGGATATCTTGCGACCACCTTGTAAGTAATGCCCACTTATTTGACCAAGCGCCCGCGTTGTGGCCAGGACTTGTTTGTATAAAGCCTGCCTTGCATGCAGAAGAGTGTCTGAATATGTCTGAAACACTCAATTTGTAATGCGCACGGGCTATTCCTGAACAGTTGGTTGGTTGGTTACTTGGTTTGCGCTTGTTTGCAAAAAGCCGGGGGAGACGTTTTTCAAATACCGGCGCCAAGCAGTGTTAATGTCCTGAAAGATAGGCAAAGCCCGCATTGCACTGACTACTTGTTAGCATGAAGCCCACCCTGCGTGACTAGAGGTGTCTGAAACAGCCTGAAACCTTCCAGCTTCGAGCGCCTACAACGCGTTCCTGACCTGAAGGGCGTTGCTTTGTCGCAGGTTTCGCCAGGAGGTTGCTTTTGGTACAGCTTAAAAGTCACATTCAGCACCTAGTTTCCCATGTTTCGTACACGAAGATGACGGCATAAGCAAAAACACACGTAGGCGCAAGGAGGCGCAAGGGCGGGCGCAAGGGATCCTAAAAGGAAGCCGTGCAACAATAATTTTCGACAACCCCCATATCCTAAACAATGCAAGTTCATGCAAGCTCCCACGAAAACCATAGGGAGGCCCTTGAATCGTTACAGAAGGTTGACCACTGGGGTGGGGAAAGCGGCCGCAGCTCAACCTAAGCTTAGGTCCTTCTTGGGCTGATGTGCTGACTGCGGCTCGGCTGACTTGTAAATGTTCGGGTTTGGAATGCTTAACTCCAGCAAGTCAGCAAATTGACATGACCTTTGGGCTTGTTAGCCATGATCTCGAATACAGGTATGGCCCCGCCGATCTTGGCGATTTCGAGTTATAAGGCTTTCAAAGTTTGGAAGTTTAGGGAGGTTCATGACATGCTCAGTGGGTATGGATGGCACGCACAAAAACTGCAAATCACCTACCAAACCTACCAACCAGTGCGAACTGGATATTATACGGTGTGGGGTTTATCCATGCCAGCTGGTGCAGTCCTTCCACATTTTGCAACCAGTTCCTCTAAACAGTAGCATTGTAGTTTTGCGACGGAATCGGCGAACTCCTGTCCATGGATAGAGCTCGTGCCCTTTGGTTGGTCACATGGATGGCCTTTCAGTTGCCCTTTCCTAGTTGCCACTCTTTCAACCAAGGTGTAACAACGACCATGTGGGTGTGGGTGTTTTTGAGGGCGCCGTTTTCAGGTGGGCTTAAAGACGATGACACCACCCATTTTGGCCCCCTATTTTGAGACCAACCCATGTGATCATGAGTAAAGGGCACCCTTTGCAAAGGTCACACTTGACACAAAGCGACTTTGGCATCCAAGTTTTACCTTAGGTAACAGGCCTGACTCATTTGCACCTGCGTGAAGGATCCCATTCATCGCTGACTTTCTGTGCTGAAAAAACCATGACTCCTTTCCAAGGAAAAAGTGGTTTTCTAAGAGGGCTTGCGCCCGTTCGTGTTTGGCGACTCGGTCTTTTTGGAAACAGGGAATGCGAAAAGTCGAGCATCAGAACTTGGACTTCTTGAGGCGCATAAGGCCCCCCTCTTTCAAAATGGCCCCACATGTCACGGCAAGGCGGGACCCAAAAGCTTCCCTCGCCGCACTGTTGTTTGTGGCTTCATCGCGTGATGTACCGCTTAAATGGGAAGTGCACAAATTGCAGGAACGTACTTAACCATGGATGTGGAAACTCAATTATATGGCCACCTTCTGAAATACCAGTGCAATTCCCTTGAAAATAACAAGGTAGTCCCATTTCGGTATCACAGAAAGGTCTATTTGTCGCAAGCGTGTACTCCACAGTTTGAGAAGGCGTTCTAGTGCAGAGTCTCGCGGTTGCTCCCTGCAATGGTTGGAATTGTGTGGCCGTGGCTGTCAAGTGAACAGCTATGTCGCTGTCTTTGACAAGGACTTGACAACCGCCCCTTCACGGATTGGTATTTGTTGAGATGACCTTTCTTCTCCAGGCTTGCAGTTTGTTTTCAGAGGGGGGTCCCTTGAAGATTCGGTGCTGTGCTCCCTGGTCATTTGAGACATGTTCAATGACAGGGTGCGCTCCCAGAAGCACGAAGTTAACACTAGGCCTGGCATCTCTGCTGATATTGTTTCGCGCTTGAGGTTCACATGGACAAGTTAGTTTCCTGTATGAGCTATTTGCGGACCTAGCAAAGCTGAAGATGCCATGAGAACATTGGTATGATTGCGAACCAAAATCCCATGTGAGTTGAACACACAATGAATACTGACAGTGTGGCAATATGGCCATGGAGCTTCATGGGGAGCGCCCACGCTTGAGGGCACAAATGCCCACGTGATTGATGACCACAACAGGACTGTTTGAAGTTCATGGGCCAACCACATGCTCAACAGCTTGACAAGCACTGCACTTATGCAGATCGTGCAGCCAAGGAGCCAAGAGTCCACTCCAGCACGTGTACAGCTGTACAGGAGGATCCGTTGCTGGCAACCAGCTGGATGTTTCCCAACGTAGGCGAGCGACCCTTTGCCTTAGAAATGGTTTGTTTGCGTGTTGCTTGCCTTTAAACCATCCAACAAGGGGTCCACCATGTTGAGAAGCCCCTGACAAGCAAACCTTCCGCTCATGGAAAACATGAAGCCGGGGGGAGTTCCAAAAAGAGTCCTGGCGGCTTGCTTGCCTTTCCCTTGGAAGGACACGAGTCTGTGCTTTCGGAGGGTACCCATTCTTTGGGGTTTCAAGGACGACCTAAAGTTGGATACATGTTGTTTGCTCAGGACAAGTTCATACCAACAGATACATACCTAGTTTCAGTTCTGACTTAGGCGGTGCGATGAAGCAGCGCACACATGCACACACAGGCCTGTCTCATGGAGCCTTGTTTTTCCATTATTGAGATCCTCAGCCGGGTATTTCCCAATCCCAAGTTTAGTGGGTATTTCCCTCCATACTCTTGAATCGGGTTTGACTAGAATAGGAAAGTCGTGTTTTGGTGCATTTCAGAAGACCCATGTTTTGCTTGACTCACACCCAGCTTACAATGCAAGCAACAGAACATGCGCGAAGTTGTTTCCAGGGCCTCCCCAATAGGGCCCAACACGTTTCTCTGAGTGGGCCGCAATCTCGAATCGGCCCTGGAGAAGCCAGAAGCTCCGGAGAAGCCCAACCCCCTTCAGCCCTGCCCTTCCTGTTCTCCTAAAAAGCGGTAGTTTCAACAACCTGTTTGAGTGTGTCCTTGGAGACTACTCTTTTCGGAGTCAGTTGGGAAGAGGAAGCCCGCGGATTCCCCGAGACAAACCCCGAGCCGCGCCAGGCACCCGGCCAACCTCCGGATCCTGCGGCGCCTAAAGCGCCTCGAGCGCGAGCTGCAGGCAACTCGTGGCGCAAAAACTTGCGTTATTTTCCTTGGGATTGAGGTCCTCCATTTGTTTGTGAGGATTGTGATTTGCACATTGGACATCCAACTATTGTCCCCCCGGTGAAATGTTTGTTTGCATGGGTTTGGTCCAACTTACTAGTCGCCAATGGTCCAATGAGAAGGTCACACACTTGCACTAAATGTCCCATGTCCTTTCAGGAGAGCAAATAGTTTTGACCATGGGCTCATGTCAAGCATGGCTTTGGTACGATTTAGAGCTGAATCCGATTGATGGGTAGAGAGCTTGGACCTGCATCTCCTAACCTGGTGGTTACCTGGCCGCCTCCTGTCACCTGTCGCCAGTTGGATGGAGCCACATCCATGCCCTTCACTGAGATGCCTTGGGCTGAGCGGCTGAGCAGCTGAGCGACAGATGACCACTTTGACCAACCACTAAGTAGCCCCCAACCAGTTATTCCTGTACTGTTGTAATCCTGTGAAAGCTAAGGTGTTTTGCGCGAGGCGTATTTTGTCCGATGCGAGTTGTTATTATGTTCCTTGTTTGTTGATTGTACTTGCTTGACTCATGGCTTGGCAAGGGTGTTGGCTTGCCCCATGCCTGGTGACCGAATCGCCCTTTAGACCCTTTGGAAACAAATGGTTTTTGCATGAAACCTACAAAAGGTTGGACTTGTTGCTCACGGGGAAGAGCAACCCAGTTTGTTTGGGGAGGAATCAACCAGTTTCCATGTTTCCTGACATGCAGTTGCATTGATTGGTGGGGGTGGGAGGGGGTTGCATTTCTCTGGCCAGCAAGCCGTGCTTGCGAGTCAGGTTCGGAGGGAGCCCTTTGATTTGGCCGTTGAACACGCATTTCAGACCAGGGCTTCCGGGGCCTTGGTTACCGCTGATCTGCAGTTGACTTAGCCCGGTACTCTGCACCTTGAACCTCAAGTTGTTGGGAAA
Organism: Effrenium voratum; assembly: GCA_963377175.1. Lineage (NCBI taxonomy): Eukaryota > Dinophyceae > Suessiales > Symbiodiniaceae > Effrenium > Effrenium voratum. The sequence goes on along the minus strand of CAUJNA010000405.1, from coordinate 54,337 downwards.
CTGGATGCATTTCGACCAGCAAAGGGACACAGGAGCTCGCGAGTTGCGCAAGTGGCCGACAGCCACCCAGCTTACTTCTTGTGTGCCTCGCATTTGCCATGGATCGTCTGAGGTTGCGAAGGAAGAGAAAGTGGTATGCACAACCTGGTGATGTGGGACAGAAGGTGCGGCTAAGTACACATGTGTTCGTTATTATGTCATTGCCAGTGACTTAGCTGAGCGTGTGTAAACGGTTGCCTTTTTGGGCGCCTTTACTTGCCCCTCTAAGCAACATGCCGACTTTCAGAAAGGGGTTACACCTGGCCAGAATGTTTCTTCAAATCAGGGCAATACTGGTGAGTTCTTGGTTAGGAAGAAGAAACATCGATAACACATCTCCATTTCCATGTTGCCACCGAATCGCCCCTTAGACCTTTTAGAAACAAATGGCTTTTGAAACCCTTGCATTGAACCTACAAGAGGTTAAACCGTTTGCTCCGGGAAGAGCAAACCAGTTACGACAGTATTCTTTGTCGTTGTCCTTATCATTTTTCCTTATCATTTTCAGGGACTCCACACGTTGTCAACTCCCCGTGACCCCTTGGCCGACAGGCATACAGGCGGTATGCGTGGCAGCCCAGCGGTACTGGGGTCCAAAATTTGTGGAGCTGAGGCATCGAAATGGCCCGACGTGTTTCCTCACTTCCAACTGCAAGTGTCTGGACTTTCGAGACTTGTGAAGATCAATTGACTGTCAAGCAGAAAGTCGATCCACGCGGGAAGTGAGTATTGGAAAGAGCGTACGGGCCCCCGCCCCCCGGTTAGGATTCCTGGAGGCGGTATGCTAAAACTTGCAAGGGCAACGACCACCCTAAGAAACTCTCAGGGTGGTGCTGTTCTAATGCTGAGTTGACACGGTGCATCCAAACTATTGCCCTTGCTGCTCAAAAGAATGAACTGCTTACTGAAACGACGCCCAGCATTCACAATTGAAGACTCTCCTGCACGACGTGAATACGGAGCTTAAAACGTGTCAGTTTCTCCCAACGAAATGCCTCTAAGAATGGCGGCTTTCTTGTTAGGTTCCATGTGATGCTGCGGACGCCCCGGAAGCACTGCAGGCTTCATAGGAGCCCGCCGAGGCCGACCTTCGCGCGCAGCAGTCCTTGCTTTGGCGGACCCTGAGAAGGCGCTTACCTAAACGCCCGGGCATCGCGATACACGCACGGGAGCCGCAGGAAGTTGGGGTCGGCCCTTGAGTTTCATTTTTTTCTCGGTGCCTTAAAGTGAACATTTTGAAGTGTTGGTCAACAATTCTGGGTGAGCTCAGAAGTTGTGGATTATTTGTGCACCATTCCAGATCCCCTGTTGGGCACCGAGAAACAGGCTTTGTTAGGGGAAGATAAAGAAGATATTAGAAAGTTTACCTGCATTGCGTCATTGGTTCGGGGCTGATGACGAAATCACCGCTTTGCTGTTGCCGCCGTTTATGAGCCAATGAGGAGAAGGAGGAGGAGGGGATGCCCCCTAATTTGAGCTGACATAAGAAGTGTGCTAGCACTGTGCTGTTTTGTTTGTTCATGTGTTGACCCCGTATGTCAGAGCTTCTAGGAGACTGTGCACGCGTACATGTATAAAGTGCAGTACATTGCATGGCTTGATGTTTGCCTTTGGACCCTTCTGAACAGAGAGCGACACCTCCACAGGTTTCTACACAATTTGGATGCGCAAAACCTGAGCGTTGCGACCTCGGAGCTCAGTTGGTCAAACGACCGCGGTTTTCTCAAAGGTTCTGGAGAATGGGTGTGTGTGGGGGGCGCAGGCCCTCAGACCATCTCAGACCCCTGTGTACAGCGCTGGGTGGGAAGTGCAAGATTGGGCCGAGGCAAAATCAATGTTTTTTTCAATCCGGGACAGCCTTCCTGGAGGGTGCCTGAAATTCCGCTGATGGCAGGTAACGTTTCCTTTGGTTTTTTTTTTGTGTATTGTTGCTTGGCTCATGTTCCTCAGAGGTGATCGCAAGTGTATGGATATGTCTCGTTTTTCCTCGGATTCCCTTTCCAACAGCCAGAGAAGGATGCCTCATCATGGATCAAGAAGCTGGATTTGCTCGCACCCAGCAAGTCTGTGGATTTTGTGTGACAACTCGCACAATGATCATTGCCCTTTCTGACTTTCTTCCTCTTTGCTCTGCTGTGTGTTGTCTGCGCTGCTCAATCCAACTGTTGGTTTTAGATTTCAATTATGCCCTAAGTGTTCCTGCTGCTCGGGCGTTTCCTAAATGTGATGTCCCTGGGCTGTCATGGGAGTTCTACGTATGTGTACAGGGCGCTTTTCAGAATAGAACCAAACAAGGGGCAACAGAGATGCACCGTGCATATTTGGGGTTGATAAAGATAGGATCTCTTTTGGAACATGTTAGAACTGTGGTGTCATGTTGTATCCTTTTGTGAACCCCCCCCCCCTTTTTTCTAGGGGCTATGTTCAAGAGATGTTGCTGTCAAGCTGTGCCAAGACTAAAACCCTGGATTCATTTCAAGGGTCATTTTGACAAATGCATAGAATGCCAAATACAAGATCGGCCCGCCAAATGGGTTGGTCACTGGTATGGGCAACCAAAGCTCATGTATTGACAGAGTCGTCCGAAAGATCCTTGGCAGGTACCGCCTGGGCGGCTTTGACCCAGAGCTCGCACGGGGGCGCTTCGCCCTGGGGCCGAGCCGGCGGGAGCGGGTGAAGTGGGGAAGGAATGAAGCAACGAGTATGTCTTTGTTTGAGGGGTACCTTTCGGGGTGGTGTAAATGGAAGCGATGAGCTACGCGTTGGATCGTATGCTATCCGAACAGAATCCTCCCTCTCACTGACATGGCACCTGACAGAATGCTTTTGGAGCCCACTTCCATGATGATTGAACTTTGGGTAACTGACAGGAAAGTATGAGTCGTTGGATGTTTTGGACGACATGGTGACGCAAGGTAGTCTATTGCTGGAATTTGATTTTGGGTGCTGCTGTTGGGGAAACAACCAGTTGTCAGAAGTGGCCCATTTTGACGCAGAACCGTTTAGTAGGGATTGGTCATGATGGTCATAGACCATTTGGGAGGGGGATTTTGACAAAGATTCACCTAAAGTGAGCCATGACCATTGCACATGTTTAGGTTCCCGATCCGCTTTGGGAAGCCTGGAAGCAGCTGAGGGATGCCACGTTTGGCTGAGTGGCATCCGTTGGACAACGTCATTTGGCAGAACGTCCGCGAAAGAGGCGGCAAGTAAGAACAGTTTTCTGGATACACTTAGCCAACCCACCGTGGCCGGGTTCAGCCAAGCCCTTGCTCAGCAGCATGTTAAAGCTATTGATCTTTAAACGACTAAGCTTCTTTTGGGCATTGCTGTCCGCAGCCCTTGCCTTCTTTAAACAACCCTTTTGGTTTCCTTTTGTTCCCCGTTTGGCAACTTGTCCACATGTTTGTTTTGCATGTTTCCCCTGTCAACTGGGTATGTTACAACCTACACCTTCTTTCAACAACCAAAACACCCAGCTGTGCTTTTTCCAAAAAGAGGGCCCGTTCATCCGTTCAGGTGTTTGGTTTCCTTCTGGTTTCTCCTTGAACCCATCCAAAAGAGGAAGCTCAATTTTGAGGCACACCCACTTCCGCCACTGTGCCTCAAGGTCACAGCTTCCAGCTCCACTCCAATTGCGCTACACCAGGCCAGGGTCGGTGGAGTCATCCCGTGGATTCGAATCCTGGGGCTTTGGAGTTGATTTCAAAATGGATGTTTTTCCTTTGGTTGCCCTTGGAACGCCGCCAAAGGCTTGGTACAGTCTGGGGATGATTTTGTGTCCATTCTTTTCAGCCACTGGTCTTGTCAACAACCCGCTGTTTCAGGGTCTTTTCAACAACCAAAGAAGGATCCTTGAAAAGAAGAAGGAGTTCCTGTTTGGCAGTTTGACATAGACTGCCTCAAGCTGTAGCTTTATGTACGCTCAGAGGATGTGTGTTCTTAAATGAGCGACGATGAACAGCTGGCTGCTGCCGCTGCTGCCGCTGCTACTGCTACTCATGCTACTTATGCTACTCCTGCTACTCTTGCTGCTCCCCGATTTGAGACAAGTCAGGCCGGTGAGTCTGTGAATGGCAGCCAGCCAGCTGCTTGGCGCCAGGTGGCGTTTTGCGTGCTTGTTTGATTATATGTGGGTACCCTGTTTGGCTTGGTTAAAAGGGGAGTCAAAAAGAAACCTCCCAATTGGTCCCGCATTTTGGGACAAACCCATGTGCGTCTGTTTGTTTGGAATCCTTTAGGCTAGGGCAGGTAGGTGAGGTTTCGTTGCTTTGTGAACATGCAATGCATGCCTGCCGCTATGCCATTTTAATCAAGCCCAAAATGGCCTGGCCGGCCACCGGACCAGACAGGTTCTGACTGGCTGTATCCGTTTTTCCCCCCGACCCACCCTGGACCCCCGTGGGTATCCTACGGTGGTTGGGCCCCTGTCTGGGAGGCCAGCGGGCCCGCACATGGCCCACTTGTTTCGGGAGGCAACCTGCATCAAGTGTATGTGCAATCGGTCACCGGTCAGGTGAGACCCTTGTCAAGGGCATGTCCGGGACACGGACCCGGGAGGAACCCGGAAGACCCAAAGCATTTTAATGTGTGAATATTAGCAGGGACATCAAGAACACGGAGGCGCGACCGTGGATCTCTCGAAGAAAAAGGAATGCTCATTGCTTCGACAAAGCGTTTGTTTGTTTGTTTGTTTGTTTGTTTGTCTCCGCTGGTAGCCGACTAAACGTGGACCACACCGCACCTCGGCGTGAGTTGTTTTGCTTAGGGTTCCCCAGGGGTATTTGACGCCATGCATCTTCGTGTTTGCTAAACAGCACATAATGTTTAATTTTCCCGTAGGAAGCCAAAAGGCGGATAGAACAGTCTTTGACTTTTGTGGATTTTTTAGGGCCTATGGGTTGTCGTTATACTCCTGGGGCCGAAAAGGTTGCTTCTCAGTCTCAAGATCCTCAGAAGTTCATGAGCCCGAACTTGCCCGTTTGGGTCCACCTTGTGTCCTTTGTGCGGCCAACAAGAAGGAGCCCAGTCGGGGTTGTCTTCTAGCAAACTGCGTTGCCTGGGAAAGTTGCACAACACGTGCAGTGTAGCGGTGTAGCGCAAATGTTGCACGAACTCAACTCGTAAAGACACTAACGCAAAAGCCAAACCGACCGGAGCAGTGCGAGATGCAGTCACTCTGCGCAGGCATCTGTGCTAAGTTTGGACCAGTCCGTGGCTCGGGGCCTTAGAGGTCAAATGCGGATGCTCCACATGTTGTGGCCTACAACTGGTGTGATTTTTGGATCGCGGACATCCGAATTCGCAAAGGCCTGTCCACCAACCACTTTTGAGCTCGCTCCCTATTAAAAGTTGTAGCCAGCCGTGGTCTCCTCCAAAAGATGGCTATTTCATATTCAATTGCAACTCCAAGGTTCACTTTGGAACAGAATCAGGAAGTTCTATTTTCCTACCCTGGGGTTGGGCTAAGGGATCAAACAATTTGAATCCTCAAAAATGGGAAGTCAGGGGGACGAGGTTTCCCGAATTTGTTCATATTCATTCGGATACTACAAGGACCTAAAATGATGGAATAGGGTCGTAGCCCCTTTTATTCCGCGGGCTTCCCCAGTGCTTGGACTTCATGCGCACGTTTAGTCAGCCCTGGGGTTTAAGTCATCCTTGTATTTAAAAAGAGACCGTGATGACCGCTGTTTAGGTTTGGTTTCTAGACCGCTGGTCAACTTGAAATTCATACTTGCTTCCAGGGTGACTTTCCCATTCCCCCCATTCTTTCAAGGAATCCTTCATTCCAGTCAATCATCATCAGCTTGGGGGAAACTGCAGCTGTTGGCAAAGAACGGAGAATGACAAGAGCAGCCGGTTGAAACAAGCAAAACCGCTCATGGCCAAGCCAGACCAGACCTCCTTGTTGCTGCTGCGTGCCAAACGCAAAACACGTCTTGCCGAGAGTTTGAGACTTGGGAGTTGCAGGCCTGTGCCTCCTGACTGCTCCGTCCATATTGGTAAGTCCTGTCGCTTCCGTTTTCTTCGAACACAACTCCCCTCCAAATTGTGACCGAACCAGAAAGGGGGTACTGTGCCTCAAAGCATTGTTTGCAGGCGAGTATCCAAAACATGGCTCTCCCTGTTTCTCAACACTGCGGTTGTCTCCTTTAGTGTTCCGTTAAAAAGGCCAAACACAGTCCAACCTCAAACAATTACACACTCATTTTGGTTCTCAAAATTAGGGGACACTCCCCCCCCATCCAAATGGTTGGGTTCATCGTGGTTTAAGACTTTAACAGCTCACATAGTCTGTATATGGGTATGTGTATATATAAACATATATCTTATTTATTATTTACATATGTACATACACATACATATGCATATATATATTTATATATACACATATGTTCACATATGTGCCTTCCCTGGGACCCCCCCAAGCCAAAAAAAGCTCAACAACAGTGGCGAAAAGCTGAACAATCGAAGAAAAAACATGGTCTTCTGGAAGAGGAAAAACCAAGGTCCTATGGAAGCGAAAGAAACCAGTATCTTCTGGTGGACAGAAAAACCAGAGCAAAACAGAAAAACCAAAAAACCAGGGTCCTCATGAAGAAGGGCCCCAAACCAGAAAAACCACAAGAGAAAAGGAAAAAAAATGTCCTCCAGAAGAAGGGTGACCTCCATCATCTATCTCCTAGACCCTGGTTTTTTTATTTTTTCTGGTTGTTTCTGTTTTTTCTGGTTTTTTCTGGTTTTCTGTGTTTTTGTTTCTGGTTTGGGGCCCTTCTTCATGAGACCCCTGGTGTTTTGTTTGTTTCTGGTTTTGCTGGTTTGGGGCCCTTCTTCATGAGGCCTTTTTTTTGTTTTTCTGGTTTTTCTGTTGTTGTTCTTTCTGGTTTGGGACCCTTCTTCATGTGGACCCTAGTTATTGTTGTTTTTTGTTGTTTGAAGGGATAGATTTGAACAACCCAACAAAACTCAGGGAAAACCAAACAACAGAACACGGGCAAAAAACACCAAGACCAAGCCCATTTGGCAAAAACCGACGCTTCTCCTCTGGGTTGTGTTTTGTTGTTTTCTCGAGTTGTGTTTCTTGGCATATCCATATTTTTGGGCAGGTTTGGTAGCGCCATGATTGATTGAGCCTTCTTGGAGCCACAAAGAATGGGTGTGACCAGTGAACTAGATGTTCAATGTTAAGTTGGAATTCAACACTCCTTTTCAAGCTCCTGATGCAGCTCTTTTGAAGGCTCCTTACTGAAGGCTCCTGGTCCAGCTCCTTTTCACACTCGTTATAAGGCTCTTTGTACAAGGCTCCGTATAAAACTTCTCATAAGGCTCCTGTAAAGCTGCTTGTCGGACTCCTTTTAAAGCTCCTTATACAGCTCTTCTACGTCATGGCTCCATAGAAGGATCGCAGTATAAAGCTGCTTGCAAAGCTCCTTTTGAAGCTCACTTGGGTGCTTATAAGGCTGTTTGAATTTACACGACTCATCATAAAGCTCTGCTTAAGGCTCCTTAAAGGCTCCTTGTACAATTTCTTGCACAGATGCTTGCACAGCTCCTTTAAAGGCAAAGTTCTTATAAAGCTCCTTATACTCCTTGAAAAGCTGCTCGTGGGGCTCCATGTACAGCTCCTGTTAAAGCTCTGTAAAAAGAACTCCTTATAAGGCTCATTATACCAAATTGGACGCGAATTGAGGTTTAATCAGTGTTTACAGGAATAAAGTCTGGTAGGATTTCTATGTTGAATGAGCATGGAAAGGAGAAGCTTTCCATATGTGATGTGAAACTAACATTAACTAGCAGAACGTGCAAGTAGTTTAATAGGGCACGAGTTTCATTAGACTTCCATCTTCAGTTAGAAACTACGTAAGTAAAGCGTCCTATCCATGAATAGAACTTAGTAAGGGAATAGTTCGACTAAATTTGGTGTATCAGTTAAATAAGGCTTAAATCGACATCTAGTTAGAATTGTAATAGAATTGTAATAGAATTGAAGAACAAAACATGTGCAGTTGAATGTCTATTCTAACTGAGGATTAAAGTAGGAAGTACTTGTCGGCCTTAATGGAATTTGAATGTCTATTCTGATTGCTAATTTGAGTAGGAAATCCTTTCCTAACAGGACTTTAATCAAAGTCAATTGCAGTTTGGCAAGCACGTGGAAAGGTATATGGATAGCAGTGAAGCAGATTTGGAAATGTGGAGGATGGCAAATGAGCAAATGTGCAAAGCTATGGTAGCTTTTGAACGGACTTGCAAAAAGCGAAGATGTGCAAAGGAGGAAAAGTGGATCATGGGTGGGGTGTGAGCATACATATATATATATATATTCATAGCAAGTGCGTGGGTCCTGGGGGGGGTCCCGGGGAAAGGGGAAGCATATATATATATATATATATGTGTGTATATATTTGTATGTGTGTATGTGTGTGTGTGTGTTTGGCAGGTTCTGGCGCGGGCCCTCCAGGCGAGCGAGCTGCCAGGCGTGCGTATTTGACGACTCGCAAATGGTTTGCGTTTGGCGTCAGCTTCCCGGAAGGATGGGCGAGGTCCCTGATGAAGGCTCCTTTCAAAAGGTTCCCTGATGTTCAGTCTGCGAATTATCAATATTTGCCCATAGATGTGTTTTGAATTTGTTTTGGGGTTGACTAAGTATATGTTGGGTCCCCAGATTTGATTTTTTGGCCTTTGGACGCCCTTTTCCCTTTCTAATTGGTGGATTTCTTTAATAGGAATGGTCAATCCCAAAAAACCATCCCTTTCACTCCCAGGGTGACTCGGCAGCTGGGATCTGGAAAATGTGTGCGTGTTTCCCCATACAGCAAGAAGCTTGAACTTTTGCAGCGGGATCAGACCGCCCAACCCATTGGCAATTTGCCGACAGGAGGAGCAACCCAGGTGAAAACAGTTGACCTAGTGACACCGTCCTCGGCAAGTTATGCCACAGCCAAGTCCAAAACCTGTCCCGATCCGCAAAGTGAACTTATTTCAAGGCCATTCATGGAGTGAGAAAAGCAATGGCAGCGCTTCTCTCTCAATCTCTCTGTCTCGCTCTCTTTGTCTTCGCTCGAAGGTTGCACGGGAGTGTTTGAGAATTGCAAATGCAAACAACAAGGAAGATATACTTATGACGAGGAGAACCTGCAGAAGGTCAACCAGGAGAAGGTGCAAGGCTCAAGCAGCAGAATAACTGCGCTTGTGGAGGGATGACCTCCCCGTTTTCGGCCAGGTGCATCTCTCCGGGGTTAACATGTTTCCTCGGATAGTTGCATTTTGACAATTGCATTTTACTGGTACTCAACAATGAGGCAACAATTGAATATGCATGCGTATGTACAATACGGTGGATTGACGAGACTCTGTGCCAGCTATCTAGTAGGATGCATGAGGCCCTATGAATACGGGGACAAACTACCTTCTGCAGAATTTGCCATCCACTGTATGTAACAAGCTGCAGTTCTAATCTAACTTTGCACTTGCTAGGTTTCTTCATCAATTCAGTCAAGGACCAAACAGATTGAACCGTTTTTCGTGCCAGTCGCAGGTGGTCAGTTCCCTTAGTCAAGTCCTCGCGGGAATCAGAACTCAGCCTGTGGGGGTAGCTCTTCCAGACGGCAGGCAGCAAAGAGCTGCTGCAGGAGCTAGGCGCACATTCGGGCCTGTGAGCCACAGGGAAAAACGAGCTCGGTACTGAAGGTCCTTCGATGAAGGTCCTTCACTTGGCGTTCTTCCTATTTGCAGCAACTGTGAGGTTTATGGCCGAGAAGAGGTTGTTTTGTCCTTGGGTGGGGTCCCCTTTGATCAGAAAGACCGAGAAGGGTAAGGAAGACTTCTCGTGGACCTGTGTATCCCTTTCTGAACTTCTTTGCGACCACCTGTCACAGGTCCTTTGATTGTGAGTTGAGTGAAAAGGGCATCTGTGTTCCAACAACCACCCAGATGTTCAGTGGCCCCCTTTTGCCAGTCTTTGATTGAATTAGTGGTCCCCCTCTAATGAAGATTGTCAACCCAAGAAAGGGTTCCCTTTTTATATCAGGGTCACTGGGCAACCAGGACAAGGGAAGTTGACAGAAGGGTCTTGGAACACTACAGCCCTCTTGAAAAGGCCGGCAGCTGTCCATGTCCAGTGACTGTTGGAAAGTATGTCAAACTGTTTGGTGGCTTTAAACATCACACGTCAAAGGAGGTTCCTTCAAGTGAGTGATGGCAGGTGAACATTCTGCCAAAGCCGCAGAGTGTTGCGTGACTCCTCTGGAAAAGCAGAGGCCGGACTCGGGAGCTTCCGGAAAGGCTGACCCGACGCAAAAGGCCAACGCAGTCTTCGGTTTGATTGGATTTGGACTCCTTTGTAGTGGTTTCCGAAAAGGGAATTTGGATTGGGATTGGCCAATCCTCCAGTTTGAATAGCCAAGTCTTGGGAGTCTTATACGGGATTAAGTCCATGTCGATGCAGACAAGTGCCCAGAGTGCACTGGCAGAATGGATGATACTTGCAAGTACTGCCTGTCTTGGCAATTGGGAGGCCAGCTTCCGTAGTGTTCATGGTTTGACCATGTATCCATTGGTTCAACAGTCTATTCCACGTCAATGTTTGTTTCCGTGCAATTTCTGTATGCACATGAATAACGCCTATTCCATGGCAGGATGCATACTTCTTGTGAACAAGTCTGGAATTGCACTGTTTGGCTGCTCACAAGAGTGGACACGAATGGATGTATTTTTTAAGGGTCCAAATTCATGTTTCGACATATCCATTTGTTGGTTCTGCCTAATGTGTGAGCACCAGTTCTCTTGCAACTCCATAAAGCTGCATCACACATCCAGCCCCATCAAGGGCTGCCATACCGCACCTTTGAACGATACAGTTCTCTGAGTTTCATGTCAATAGCGGTCACATCATTGATATTGCCGATTGTTATTTTACAGGGCACGGGGTCCCCAGAACCCACGGTTCCCCTTCAGCCCCGCCCAGACACAGAGCCGCACTGGCAATAATGCTGTATCTGCACAGATACAAAGATACAATTGTGTGATACATGCCAAGAAGTGTATGTATATATATATATACAATATGCATGGCTATGTATAATTCTGTGATCATGCGAATGTCAATATCAGTAAACATGTATGTAGATGTATTGATGAGCAGAACACATGGATGTTTGGATATACGTATACAAATACATGGGTATATATATATATATACATATGAGTACAGCAATCCAGGTACACTACATTGACATGCTATGTAAACTAGTCGGATTTCCACCTCCCAGCCCGTGCCATGGCGCTGAGGGCATTGTTGGCGCTGAGCCGCGTGACCTCCGCGCTGGCGGAGGCAAAGCTCGGCAGCGTGCGGCTGCTGATGGCCTTGGAGGCCTTCGAGGTCTCCCTGATTGGTCAACTTGGATGGAAACCCAACCCAGTCAATTTGGTTGCGTGTTCCCCTTTAAACTCAACCAACCCAGTGTTCCCCTTTAAACTCCAATTGGGGAGAGTGGGGTTTTGAGCAATGTGGCGGAACCAACCCAAAAAGGATGCCCTTTTTTACCCATAGCCACTGCGCATCTGGGCAAGAGGCATTTTCGGGGTGACTTGGTTCGGGGCTTTCCTTTTGCCAATTGGATGGGCCGCCTCTGTGTTCGAGCGAAAGGGTTCGCCATTTGATGGCAAGGCCAAGCGCATTGTCGATTGTTCGCCAACGTCGGTTTCTCTTGGTAGGTGTCTTCATTGTTCGGATCAGGCCTCTAGACTCCAAATGTGGACTGTTGTTTGGCCAGCGCACTCGGTCAAGTAAGGATGTCTTAGCAGCGCCCAAAACCCCTGTTGGCCATTGTAATAGGTGTCATGGTTCTATCCAGTTCAGAGCCCCGCACGGCCGAGTGCTGCACTCTGGACTCAGGCTGTGAGTTAGCGGCATACAACTCAACCGTGGATGGATCGCCCGATGATCCCCTAAATTTATGGGAGGACAAAGCCCAGCGATGCCTTCAGCTACAGGGATTTCTAGGGGGAATTTAGCGAAAACCGTGTTTGGTTTGGACATAAAACGTTCATAGCCATGGTGTGTGTGTGTGTGTCATGTTGCTCTGGCATGTTTGGTTTTCATGGAAAGCGGCATGCTGGCAACTATGTTGAATGAACCCAAATATAATTACGGGCACTTGGCGATCCTATATCAGACTGGACACATTTGAACCGATATACAACATATATTTATAACTAAGTCATATATATATATATATGTATTTGAGCTCTACTTGGTTTTGATGGGTTACGGTAAGGCTTGTAGAACCTTGATACTGTAAACCCCATATAACTCTAAAACTGGGACGCCCCGAGATTGTATACAAAGCCGGGGCTCCCATGAAGCACGTTTGTTTGCACCCATCCTCTACATAGCCATGTTAGGTGTCTGTGGTATTTGTTCATATGTGTCCATAAAACCATTGGCAGGTTGTTCAACACAAACCAACCAACAAGCGAACAAGCGAACGAACAAACAAACAAACAATCAAACAAACCAACAAGCTACGGACGGGCAGGACGAATGAACTAACAAAGCACGACCAAGCACCAAAAACAAGAAGGAACGAACAAAACAATTGACCATGTTGCGTTCGCATTGGGTGAAGCTTTCCGCTAGGTGCAGATGCTCCGCGCGGAAGTTGGGGAGACGCGGTCCGTGAGGCCCAGGGCATGGCTGGGAGGCCCAGGCGATCGTCAAATGAAGGGGAGTGAAGGGATTCTGAATTTTGGGCCTCGGTGGGCCTAAATGGGCTCTTGCTATTCGAAATCTGTATGTGAGATGAGGTTCCCCTTGACAGAGCGATGTCTTGTCTTGTCTGTCCGCATGAGTATTGGGCCTTGCATTTCAAACACCACAAAGGACTGAACCAACGCCTGCAACCCAGCCAATGCTGGGGGTTGGCGACAGGGGTGCTCATTCGACGTCCCCGTGTTCGCGCTGCCCATCTAGCCTAGCTGACGAATGAGAGGATTAGGTGGCGCAGCTTGCGTCTTGATCTCACCGCCATCCCTGACCACAATCTCACTCAAAACTGATGCTGCCTCCTTCCACTCACGCTGCCTCAAACTCTGCGGACGGATCTTCAAGAGCACTTTGTGATCCCGAGTGTCTTTGGCGACCGCCAGTTGAACGGATTGCTCCATGTCAGCTGCGCTGAGAGAGACACGTGAAAAGGCACGAACGTTGTGAGCTTGGCCTGGAAACCAGTTTCTATCATCAAGACTTGAGCCGCGTGCCCGCCACCGTCCATCAGGGCGCGCCCAGCGGATGAGTCTCGCTGGCTGGCACTTTCGACTTCCAGATCTGCATGGCCGAAAAGAGTTCCTTCCCCAGAGTGCTGTTTTTTGTTGCGCAAAAAGGTGTGGCAGCTCTAATCTTCTAGCTCTCTCATGTCTCGATCGTGCTTGCTGCACTACTTTCACGACTATTCGCGGCTGAGTGGTCAATTGCTGCGCCTCCTACTCCCGGATTGAATCTCCGCGGAGCTCGGCCATGAAGGCAAGTTCCGACATCAGGCTGTCGCGAGGTGTGAGCTGCGGCCGCGCTGGATGCTGAAGGCGCTTGAGCCGGGGCTGCAAGGCGAGCCTTTCTGCCAGCAACCGCTCCTGCCCACCCATTATTGTTCCCTAGGCTACCGCAAGATTGACGAGCAACATGCCGGCGACATGCACTGCCGACCACACTGTATGCAAACATTGCTCTGCAGCGAGAAACGCAGTGAATGTCTCTTTATCACATGCTGGAGTAGAAAGCCGTCTGCCATCCACGCGTCAGCACTACCTGCTGCCAATCTCTCAAGACACAGAGCTCAGCTGCCTTTGCCACAGGTGTTCCAGGAGGGTCTAACTGCTGGGGAGCAGGGGCCAGTTGGGTCGGGCCACATTCAGCTGCCTTTGCCACAGGTGTTCCAGGAGGGTCTAACTGCTGGGGAGCAGGGGCCAGTTGGGTCGGGCCACAGGTATCCTTCCCACCTGCCCTTTTTCTTGCTCTGTGGTGTGGCTTTGCGGGTCTCCATAAGTATCCTTTTTGGGTCAGTTTGGTTCTCGTTTGCCAAGAAGACCTGTGCCGGACCTATTTAAGCATTGAACCAATATTGTTCAAGCATCCTATATTGGGTTTCCCTTTTAAGGCTTCATTGTCTCGGTGTTGAAACCTATCTTTGCCCCCCCCCCCAAAACAAAAAAACAAAAAAACTGAATAGACCCTTTCCGTGGCGGTATCCCCTCAAACTAGAACCTTCCAAAAAGGTCCAAAAAGATGTGTCCGATTTGGACAAGCACCCCTGTCATGGGATGCCGAATGACAGGGGTATGTCGTGTTTTAGCGGATATCATTTACTGTTCTTAGCAATACACCGGCTTATTTGGGGATGGTGCCATGACTGTTCACTCGTAAGACGTGCGAGTTGGTTAAGTTCCAGAGCTGGCCTCCCGGAAGTTTGGAAAAGTCCTGCCTATAATCAATGCGGGCTATTTGGGGCCCATGTAATTTTAACTGTCAGGAGAGATACTGCTGGGAAGGCAACTTTCCTGTACATGGGACCCTATTTCAGCTTCCAGGTTTGTTTTGGGGAGGGTACATTACCCAACCACGGGGAAGAATTTCCAGCTTAGCGCCCCATCGCCCAGGCCCAGGGCGCTGCTGGCGTACCTTCGCATGGCAAAGATCTGCGGGGGGGACAAAGGCGCTGAAGTCAGTGCGTTTTGGAGAGACTTTGGAGAGTGGACCAAAATAGGGATCCCCCACAATGGCAACGGTGTCCGTTTTGGTTTTAACCCTACATACCAGAGGGGGGTCCACCACTTTGAGAAGCTGGGGGGCAGAAGCTAGTAGTGGACAATCCCAGCAATAAAAATGTGGCTGACCTCGTGTTTTTTTGTATGGTTTCGAGTAGACTCCAAAGGGAAACCAGGTATTGATGATGACTCAAATGAGTGTTGCCTTAAAGGGACCTAGTCTTGCTTATTGGGTGGTTCTAAACATGTGTTTGATTGGTCATTGTTTTCTAACACCAAGCGTGGGCTTCTTTCGCCTCCCTCTGAAAACTGGCTGGACGGGAGTTGGATGACGAAGAGTTGAGAGGAGTCAAATTCAAGCCTTGAGTTGTCGGTGGAGGGTTGACCCCAAGCATGAATAAAGGCCTGGGGTATTCAGTGCGACTTCTACATGTTTCTAGATATACCCCTTTGGTACAGATTGGCGGCAGATTAACGTGTTTGAGATGTTTTGGGGCGAAGAGTCAGAGGCGGACAGCCAACCGACCAGTGAAGGAAGAAGCGGCTTTCGCTGATTTCCGTTGCCTTTGCTTGGCAAAAAAGCTACAACGCGCAAAGTGGTTGATTCTGTGCTTGGCGTGTATTCCTGTTGACTTGCCTGTTTGTAATTTGGACGCGCACGCCAATCTACTGCCAACACACGGATGCTCAGTTTCTCCACGGCCACCTGATTTCTGGTGAAGGGAATCTGGTGTGAACTTACGACCAAATACACAGCTGTAAGACAAAGACCATGCGCGTCAGAGACAAAGACAAAGTCGCGAGCTTCGTTGCCCTTACCCCTATTTTGCTTGTCACTTTGCTTTTGATGTGATCAGCGGGGCCATAGTTCTTCGTAGTTCCTGGAGGTATGCTTTCTTACATTTCACAGACTCTCATGACGGGCATTGATGCTGACCAAAAGAAACCTTGAATGTATGTTGCTAGCAGGCTTTGTAGGAGTACCTTGGCACTTCTGCTGACATGTTGCTGTTTTAGAGTTGATGTTTACGTGTTACTAGTCTCGGCTTTGTGAGTAAACTGTATGCCTTTTTTATTGGCAGGTTGCTTCACCATTAGAGTCAAGGACCAAGAGTTTCAACTTGTTCTGGCCAGTCAGCTGAGCAGGTAAGTAGAGTTGATGTTTACGTGTTACTAGTCTCGGCTTTGTGAGTAAACTGTATGCCTTTTTTATTGGCAGGTTGCTTCACCATTAGAGTCAAGGACCAAGAGTTTCAACTTGTTCTGGCCAGTCAGCTGAGCAGGTAAGTCGCAAAGTGGTGTATTTGTTTGGGCGGATGTTCCACATTGAAAACAACACCACTTGTGACCTCGCTTCCTCCCACCACCATGTCAAATACTATTTTCGGACGGACCCTGTGGTTCATCTATTTCCCTCACAAACTCACAGACTGACAAGCATCCGTCTCGGTCTATCGCAGACAGCCACGCTCGCACAGCCAGCGCCCAGCCTCCGGGCCGCAAGAGTACATTGCGAGTAGATCCCAGTGCCACAAACTTTGCTGTTGCCCCCGGATTTCAGTGAAACCTAGCGGAGGGGCAACAATCCGGTCCGTTTCTCCCACATGGGAACATGCCGCAATGGTTTGGCCCAACCCGACTGCCCAGTTCCCAGGCTTCTAGTTGGTATTTCAAGGGACACTCGCCAACAAACAGTAGGGCCCACTGGCCAAGGCGTTGCTGACCCCGGAAGTAGAACCAGGCGGATCAGTAGTTCCTCAAGAGCGAAGGATCCCTTTCAAAAGGAGACACCCCCTACCGATCAATGGGTCTGAAAAAACTTGGTAAGTTGTGCCCACGGGTATATTATTATGATGTGTGTGTGTGTGTTCTACATGGGTCGATAGTGCATGACTAAACTTAGGGGTATCATTCCATTGGAGATGTATGGTGTTTGTGTTTCATGTACCAAAGAGCACACATGAAATGTAACATGTGTAGAAAGCCCCGCGATGTTGCATGATTGTAGCAAGCTTTGCCGATGTGTTAGTGGCCAAGAAACGGTGTGATATGGTGTGGATGAGCATCACAAAGGGATTCTATTTGCCTTAGCCATTACCATGACCCTCACACGGGAAAAGAAAAAGACAACATTGACTATATCACGCCTTCCTTCCTCACCCCGGAAGCTGCTGTTGTGCTCGATCAGACCCCTTGTGAAAGGTTGTGGGGGGGGGGGGTTACGGGGGGGGGTTACGCACATTATATGAAGGTATCTCAAGTTTGGATCGGTCTTGCCTTATTCTTTTTCTGCTGCTTGGATAGCCATCTCGACTAGTATGCAGGCTCTGAGGTTGTCCGACATTTCGGCGTGCATGTTTTGGCGGTACTCTTTTGGGCGCGTTATTTTCAGGAAAACAAGCAGGGGGACCACCATTTTTGTTTCGGGGGGTCCCGTATTCTAAGATGGGAGCCTCCAAAAATTGTTAGGTTCCTTATTGTTTCCCTTTGAAAAAGGCTCAACAAGGGGCAGCCTCCAAAAAAAACCGCCCATTTGAGGTCTTTTTACGAGACGGCCTTGAAGCCAAGGCTTGCCCAGCTGTTGCAGATCGGCGCGGATGGCAGAGCCTTGCAAAGCATCGGAAAGCCTCGCCCACAAGCGGTCTCAATCTGGGTTTAGGGTTTAGGGAACTTGGGATAATATGGGTATCAAAATAGGGGGACCCCAAGAACGGAGGCTTTCCTTTTGGCATTCCTTTTAGCCACCCCACAAAGGGCACCTCCAAAATTTACATTTGGGGAATGTAGAAAATATGGGGTTAGGGTGTAGGGTTTAAGTTATGCCACTTGTGGGTCAGCATTTGAATTCATTTACCCTTTGCTAACATGGTCCCGAAAATGAGGTTTTGAGCTGAATATTGACCAATCAACTGTCCTGAAGATTCCCTTGGTGTCCCATTTTGTTTGGGAGGGGTGTCCTTGCTAAAATCAGCCACAACACATTGCAACTGGTAAAGCGAAGGGCATGTTACTTTCGATGGGGAAGTGAAGGCTTCGCAACAGAGTCATACACATCAAAAATAATGCACCATGAGCTGCCATTTTGAAACAGGGCCAAGGAATGAAAGTAAGGCGGTCAAACTACAACTGCGTCAACATGGGATCGACCCCAGGATTCTTCACATTTGGTATCGGAGGTACCCTTTTGTAGGTGGGTTTAAAGGGAAACCAAAAGGTTTGACAGCTCACGTGCCCAGGTCATTGAAGAAACCGACTGCTTGAGGGTCTCCCTAGTTTCGGAAGAAAACCAGGGGGAGGGGAGGAGGGGAGAAGGGGAGAAGGGGAGAAGGGGAGAAGGGGAGAAGGGGAGCAGGGGAGCAGGGGAGCAGGGGAGAAGGGGAGCAGGGGAGAAGGGGAGAAGGGGAGCAGGGGAGAAGGGAAGGGGAGGAGAGGGGAGGGGAGGGCACCCGCAAAACGGGGCCGTGACCGTGATAGCACAGCTGGCGCAAGCTAATGGCTCACTTTGGAGGCACCTGGAAGCACGTCACGCGCATAGAAAGGAATATTCCCCCTCCCCGCCCCCCGCAGTTCAATCGAATTTGCTTCCCCCTAACGACCAAAACTCAGCCCGAAGCCGCCTTTCATCTTGCGAGCTTGCGTTATCCTGTCGCAGATTGACCTTGGCAGGTGAGAAGGGGGAGAACAGAAACATCCCTTTCCCAAAGCAACCCACCTTGGCCAGCATGTTCCTGGGTCTCCCAAAGTGAAAAACAAAACGAGGGGTTCTTAAACCTGGTTGTTATTGTTGAGGATGTCGCTTTCATGGACCCAGCATTGCCCCTTTCGCACTGAGCCACGTCCCCAGCCTTCTCTCAACGGGCTGAGGAGCGCTGCTGTGGAACTTGTCATGTGAGGACTTGGTCGGGCGGCCTAGCTGGGCAGGGGCTCTCGCCTTGCCAAGATTGAATTGAGTAGCGCCCAACCCTCTCCCCCGCTTAAAAACAAGGAGGTGGTTCGGTTCCTACCAGTCTACTGTTACTTGGGGGAGCACGAGTCGAATCTTGTCCGTGTGCCAGATTTTGTTTGGACAGCGAACCTCTCCACGTCGACACATCGACTCACTTTCCAAGATGTTGTTTGGGAAAACCATTTAGTGATGAACAAAGCTGCGATCTCTTTGGATATGACTTTACATGTTAAGGCTCACTGACCATCAGCCAGGCTTAAACATTGTTCTGAACATGTTTGGCAACATTTAAAGTTTAGACATGATTTGTCATTCTGCTTGGGAAGTAGATCAGCCCATGCTTAATCCTTATGCCAGATGGTAGTGGTTTCTCCCGCTGAAGCGGTTTACCCCCATTTTGACCAACTCAGTCAGATTGTGGGACTTCCAAAATGGGACCTTTAATTGAGTGACTGTTCAAAAGGTGAACAAGCTGGACCAATCTTTGTGCCGTGGTGAGACCCCTCCATGTTGAACAACCTGGGAACATCCAACATCGCACCGTTGAGTGGCTTCCCACCGGAAAAACTGATTGTGTTGCGCCCGCTTTTCAGGCCAGCTTCGTCACAGCGCTGGCAGAGCTTCTGGGTGATGCCCAGCTTCTGGCGGGGATCGATAAGTTGGACGGGTGAGTCGTACCCTGGACATTGCCTATTTCTGGGCGGGTGAGCAATGCGCCCCAGACGGCCGGGGAGACCTGACAATTGAACCAGAAGGTGATCGACCTTTTGCTGGGGGCTTGGAAGCAACCCCGTTATGGCATGCTCGCCAGGGCGTAAAGCAAGCGATTAGACAGGTTGTAGGTACTTGGGAGCAATGATCTCAAACTTGGGAAGGATTGTAAAACTTGCACATACAGACGGGTGGGTGTTCCCTAGAATTGAGACAACCTCCTTTTGGTTGGTTTTAGAGGGGGCTCAGAAAGCAGCATCCAAGCAAAACAGGGGGACCAAGGCAAACCAAATGGAACAGCGCATTTCAGGCCCAGTCAGGCAACCATGGCTGGTTTGAGGAACGGCTTCCCCGCAGCGTGTTTTCGTGAGCAACGTGTCAGGGGTCCGATCCAAAGCAGATGCCTTCGCAAATCGGTTCTGAGGCCCCAAAACACGAATCTTTGGGGGTGTACTTGGGTTGTGTCGAAACTGGGTCAACCCGAGCCATTGGCTTCACGAAATTTGATGTTGTCAAATCCCTTTCTGGCTTGTTCTCCGGACCAAGAGTCTTGCGGTACACTTTCACTTATT
Source organism: Effrenium voratum (assembly GCA_963377175.1). Taxonomy (NCBI): domain Eukaryota; class Dinophyceae; order Suessiales; family Symbiodiniaceae; genus Effrenium; species Effrenium voratum. The sequence continues at coordinate 34,306 of CAUJNA010000405.1, read as the reverse complement.
TGCAATGAGGGTGCAATCCTTGAACAATGGCAGCTTGGTAGGGAGCATCATGGAGCATCCCAAAGTTTTGGAGCGCGAAAATGCCTCTTTGTTCTGGGGCCCTGCCATGCCCACACGAGGACCACAAGCTGGAGTTGTTGTCAAGTCAATCGTCGCTAAGCTTCAATTGTGAAGATCCAAGGCTGTGCCTTGAGCAGGGTTGAAGCGAGGCACCAAAATGAATCAATCCGTACTTACATGGCCAAGCTGTGCTGCGTTTTGCGGCACTTCTCAGTCATTTCAGCTGGTTTGCTTTTGTGACCTCAAAGCTCGCCATACTTGAAGAGCGCATGATGGGTTGAACACACCGCCACTGTTGGAGGCTTCAACAGCCTTTGCACTGACATTGGAATCAGGCTTCCGCTATGATATGATGCACGCGTTAAAGGCGCACCTTGAAAGGAATGTTCTCAATTGGAAGAGTCCGGCCCGGCGTTTGGTTTGGGCGAGGAATAGAAGGCAAACCTGTTTGGAACTGCTCTGCCATTTGCTCAAGCACCATGACTTTGGCATGTTTTTGTTTCTGGTTCTCACCACTGGCCATTCTTTTCTCGCGTTTGTTCACAGGCCCCCCGGAGCCGCTTTCGGCTTCGCCGGGGCTTGCTAGCAGGCGCGATGGAGTGTCAGGGGCCAACGCTGGGTCCCCAATTTCAGCTCGTGTTGGCCTCAAAAAGGGACTCCTTTTTAGCAGACCCCAACAGTCAAAAGATATTACCGGGGCTCCAGATACTGAACTTGATGGAAGACTTCGAGCGGAAGAATCAACGCCTGGGGACCCAAGTTGCGTTGCCAGGTCCAGAGAGCCATCTCCGTGTCAGAGGGAAAGGCCCTGCTTTCCACTTTCAAAAGGTTGTTCTTTCTGTGGATGTCCCTTCAAAACCAAAGGGTGCCCTCAAAAAACAACGCCAGGTAAGCCCCACCTAGAAAGGGGGTGGTGCTTTTCGAGCAAAAGGCGCAGACAAACAGCCGCAAAAGCTAGCAAGCCAGAAAGACAACGAGCATACAAGCAAGCGAACAAGAAACAAGCAAGCCAGCAAACCAAAACCATCCAATCAACCACCCAACCAATCGACCCAACCCAACCAATCCACCCAACCCAACCTAACCCAACCCACCCAACCCAACCAACGCCATTTGTGCAACAGAAAAGCACGGAGTTTGCACAAGCCATGCAAACTAGGCAAATCATGGCCACCTTGCAAAGGAGAGTTGCAACTTCAGTTATAAGTCAAGGTTCCTGTCACAGGGATCCCTTTTTTGACTGGTGAGGTATTGTAATTTGTCTATACGCAGGGCATCCTTGATGCCCATCAAAGAAGCACACGTGGCGATACGTTTTGGCCAGACACGCAATCCTGCAGATGTGAAGCGCGGAAGATGCAGATTGGATTTTGGCACAGCTTAGCCTCGCAGAGATGACGTGGAAAGGCTAGTTGAATTTGCGACCCGGATCATGCATTTCGCTGCCTGCATTTCGACAAGCTCACTTGCAGCAGACCCTTTTCCACCTAGGCGCTAAATAAACCGTGATACGGGAACAGTGAGCGGCGTGCCAAGTATGTCACATAATGGCTCGGGTTGCCCTGGTCGAAGTGTTTCATCATCATCTACATTCATTATCATCATCATCGTCATCATCATCATCATCATCATCATCATCATCATCATTGTCATCCTCCATCACGCAGACGCACACGCACGCACACGCACACGCACGCACGCACGCACGCGCAAGCACACAAACACACAGACGCGGGCGCGCACGCTCACACGCGCACACACGCACACGCGCACACACACACGCACACCCACACACACACACACACACACACACACACACGCACCCACACACACACACACACACACACACACACGCACGCACACACACACACACACGGCAGCGGCTCAAAATTTCAAGAGCTAGGGTTACGCAGGTTTTGGTCCATGTTTCCACTTACCAGGGTTCCATTTTGGTACCGGGTTTTTGAGCCATGCCCACACACACACACGCACACACACACACACACACATGTACGCACACATACACACACACACAGAAACTCACACACACACACGCAGGCACACAGAAACTCTCACACACACACACACGCAGGCACACACACACACACACACACGCACCCACACACACACACATGCGCGCACGAAAGCACGCACACACACACACACACACACCCTCACACACACACACACACACACGCGCACACACACACACACACGCACACGCACACGCACACACACACACACACACACACACACACACACACCCACGCACGCACGCACGCACGCACGCACGCACGCACGCGCGCGCGCGCGCAAACACACGCGCAAGCGCACGCGCACACGCGCACGCGCACGCGCACGCGCACGCGCACGCACGCACGCACGCACGCACGCACGCACGCACGCACTCACACGCGCACACACACACGCAACACACACACACACACACACTCAAACGCGCACACACACACACACACACACACACACACACACACACACGTTTTCGCGCACGTACGGTACAGCTGAACATTCGAGGGGTAGTGAATGCATCATCCGTGAACGAGGAAGGTTCACACACGCACGCGTGCACGCACGCACACACGCACACCCACAAACACAAACACACACACACACACACACACACTCACACACACACACTCTTGCACGCATGTACGCATGTACGCATGCGCGCGCGCGCCCACAGACACAGCTTCACTGTCAAACAAGTTGGGGTTGCCACAAGGGAAGGGTTCACTAGACTTTCCATAGCTTGCGCTGCAAGGCCCGGAAGAGAGCGGAGCTTGCCTACAACTCACCAGCATTTGTCGCGTGTTCGCAAGATTCACTGGAAGCTTGATGTCACATTCGTTATATAGCACTGATGAATCAAGATTTGGGTATTTCCGCCCAAGTTCTCTTTCCGGAACCCCCAACACTGAGTTTTATTGATCACGTGCTGCTTGTTGACCCGCCAGGCCTTGGCAGCCTTGATGCAGAGCTCACAGGAGCGCCCTTGCCCAAGGGCTGGCAGAGGCGGGGCCTTTGGGAGGGAAGGCCAGTTTGACAAAAGGCAGAGGAGTGGAACCATCTCGAGTCACTTGATACTGCAGATTTACATGGAAAAAACTCCATTGAGGAATCTCCTTTGGCAGACCCTTGGGGGTTCCTTCCGTTAAATTCGAGTATCCAGAAGGGTGCCAGCGGCTTGGGTTGAATGGTCTTCTTTGCCTTGGAGTAGATGGGCATGTTAATTGCCCGTGGCAACAGCAATGGAAGCTGAACGACTAGCCATGACGTAGGCCTTTTTACTTGGAGACCTCAATTTCAGGTTGTGGAATTACGGTAGAATTTGCATATACATGGTTAAAGGCCATTTCCAAGCAAGATAAGCAAGCACGCAAGAAACTCAGCTAAAAGAACCAGGAACGAAAATTTCTGCAACCCCCAAATGAGCTCTTGCAAGCCGTTCATCGAGCCGTACCCACCGAAATACATTGCTTGCCCAGACCTTCTCTTAAGCATTAGTGTCTACATTTGTGTGTGTGTGTGTGTGCCTGTCGCTTGTCTCCCAGGTTTCCCTTCAAGCCACGAGGATATACATCCTCAAACTCAAAACAGGGGATGCCGTACCCATGTATCCCCTAAAAGGCGCTGGAAGAGGAGGAGCAGTCGCGCACGGACTTTCAATTCCATGGTTCCATGGTGGAACCTGGAACCTTTTCTGAGATCTCCATGTTCCCATCCCCAGAACGTCCGAACTTTTTTCCGGCGGGTGCCCTGCTTTGGATATCTTCTGAATGACTTGCTTTTTAGATGCACGTCTCAAGGTCTCAAACTGGGGTCTGTTTCCCTGCCTACCCCTTAGCCCTTGACGTCCATGTTAGTTCCCTGTTTCTTCTTTTTGAAGCATGAAGCCCATCCTCGTGAGAAGGCTGCAAACGTCCACTTCCATTTTGTTCAATATCAAAATGAATGTATGTTCAATATCAAGCAAAAAAAATAAGGAATGAGAATCAGAAGAAATTGCTTCCTACACGGCGCCTTTGGGTGTCTATTCGCTTTTCTTCAATGGATTTTGGTTTTCTAATGCAATGAGATCTTAGGCCCCTGGAAACGAGCCGCGGAGCTCCTCCGCCCTCCTCGGCCTTGCTGCCGCCCGGGCGCCTGGATCGGATTGGTCTGGGAAAAGTCTGGCGTTGCGCTCGCCCTGACATTTAACATGTGTTGCTCCCAAACCACTACCCCCCTAAGGGAAATTGGAGTAGGTCATCACTTCGATGCAATTCGTGATGCAACAAATCAGGACGAACTCAAGGGTTCAAAGGTTCGAAACCGCCCAGCTTGAAGGTTCTTTGCTGAGGGGGTTCTTTGAAAAGCGGTATTCTGGAAAAGTCACGCCCATATCCCTGTTCTTTCAGTCGCAGGAGTGTCCATTTCTGCACACCGCCACCTGAGCTGAGGCAAGCCGAAAGCCCCCCAAGCCGCACGTGACAGGTAGCATCTGCAGTTATTCATATTGATTTGCTTTCCAGACCTCAGGTCCTAGGTGATTTCCTTTCATCACTTGAATCAGCCACCCAAAAAGGTGCCCTCAGCTTGTTGTCGCTGTCATCCCATGCAAGCTGAAGATGTAGGAGATTCTCCTTTCCTTTTACCAAAAGCGTGCCCCGCAAGAACTGGCAACAAGGTGTTTCTGGATGTGTTGGATCCGTCCTTGACGTGAAAACAGATGTGACACTGGAAACGAGCCAACATGCATTCATCAAGATGCGGGAGTAGGGGATCTAGTGTTTCCACGGCAATGAATTTTGTCCTCTGTGCCTAGACAAGATGGTTGTTTCCGCAACGTTTGCTGGTTTCCTTGCTCAGAATTGGAACCCAGCATCAATGCATATCCCCCTGGCTGCTGCAATTGGTTCCCACAGGAACGTGTAAGGCTTGAGGGAAGTTGGGTTGGTTGCTGCTGGGACCCCGTTTCGTTGGCCCAGAGCCGAAATTTCAGGCACCTGAGAGCCATACTACTGTGTGCAAGTGGGGTTGGGTACCTACATGGGTTGCAGTGAACATTTCCCCAAAACAAAATGTTGCTCAACTGTGAAACCGCTCTAAACCACAAGAAGCCCAAGGTCCCATTGTGGAAGCCCCTTTTAAGGCTACTTCCTGGCACCTCAACGACTGGACACTCGGCCCAGGCTTGCATCTGCGACCTTGTGGCTCTCGTGTTGCTGCCGCGTTTTGAGAGCCGGGGAAAGCAGAGCTGTGGGTGCATTCTGGAGTTTCTGAAAATTACTTTGAGGTGTCGAAGAGCCGCCATGGCAACCACGCTGACAAGTTCACTTTGCTGTTCGCGGTTGTGTTTCTTGTTTATGTTGCCAGCTTTGCGGGGGCACGCCAAGGGGTGGGAAGCTACATAATGCTCTTTGGCACGCCCTGGGCTCAGAAAAATCGCATTGCCACGTCTTGCAGACAGCTTTGTGGCAGACGCATTACTCGCTTGGATGTCCGATTCCCGTGTCACGAAGCCCGAGGCCTGCGCTCAGAAACAACAAGACCAGGAAATGAGAAGACCACAAGGTGTTTTTGGCTCCGCAGACATCCGTTGTTCAACAGTGTTCTCAAAAGGTATACCCCTTGTTCGTACCCTTGGCTTGCCTTGTTACCAACCAAGATTATAGGGGCATATGTCAAGATGTCCTTTTGAGGCAGCAACCTGTTGGTGTTATTTGCCCTTGGCGTATGTACAAACACCCCTAGATGTTCACCACGTCGCCAGGCGAGAAGGGTCCACGCAGGCTGGGATGAGCTCCACGCTTTGCCCAGCTCAGTTCGGCGAAACTTTTTCCAGGGGTCCCCGTATTCCATGATATCCCCTTTTTGTTTGATTCAAGCCTTCTGGCCGCTTAAGGTGAGTTTCCGTTGGGAAGGGTGATGGTTTAGGATGTTTTAAGAGGATATGTAGGGAACCCTTATGTTGAACTGGGCTCTTAGTTTCCTTTGCAGCTGTTCGGGGAAGCCAAAAGGGGCTGGATGTCTTTCTAAGTTAGCACGAGCTATCAAGATCCCTGGATGCGGTTTCCGGTATTTGGAGGTTCGGGTCCCAACCAAAAACCGGCTTTGCGTCCAAATGGGCGTTTCTCAAAATTAAGTTGCCCTCCAGCCGGTTGGTTTCGGTTTCCTGTTGGAGTCCCTTTCAAACATGTAATTGTTCTGGTATGGGTTTTGGTTTCTTTGCCACAGCCACCCCATGATGCGGCCAGGTGTGCGCAAAGCTGGGGATCCCTGCGGGAGCTCCAAGCGTGGGAGGGTTTGCCCAAATTGGTTTTTGGGTTGCAGGCTGGTCCCCACGGTTCGCCGTGATCCCATACAGTTTGTGGTCTGTGGATAGACAACATCCTGTACCTGGGCGGGGGGCCTAGCAAAGGCAGCTTCGGGAATTTGAGGAGCGGTCATCTCCTGACATGCCTTGGGTGTTTGGCCTTGATATCAAGCATCTATGGCCTTGTTATTCTGATGGTGCCTTGGTGGCCAGCGGAAATTTGATGTTCCAGTTTAGACCGGTAAAAACCCAATGTGCCTTGGTGTTCCCCATGTTGAGAAATACCCCCGATTCACACGCACACAGATGGTCTATGGACGTCTATGGTAGTCTATAGTCCCATCGGGCAGGACGCGGACAACTCTCGAAATAAACCCTTTGTAGTAAATTGTAATGTTGGATGTTGCTCAGTTAGGTCCGTATATCGTGTAGGGTGCGAAAGCCACTTCCGGTCCTGTTTTGAGAATCCCCAAAGACACGGAAAGTCTTTGATCCATGTGTGATGATGATGCATGAAAATCACAGGTGGTCCTTCTGAATTGCATCAGGCAACCGGATGGATAGGAAATGATTGCAATGCCCTGTAAGCGGTCTGAGGGCTGTATTGAGATCTGTATTCAAATCTTGCAGGGGCTTCAAAAACCGGGCCCCACATGTTTGTTTGATCATCCTCAAAAACTGGTAGTCAGATTGCTTCCCACTCGGGCACCATTGAAGTCCCATGTTCAAGGGTACATTGGCTCTCCCAAGCTTTAACAGTCTTGGAATGCGGCTGGGGCGAGTTTGTCCAGCATCCTCTATTCCGGAGGGTGTTTCTGTTGTTTTTTTCCGTTGACACACTGGAATCAACCGAGCTCTTGCCCCCATCAGAGAACTGGTACGAGCGCATGAAAGATCCATATCTTATCGTCTCTATGTTACTTGAATTTGCTTGTTTATGTTCAGCTTTTGGCTGCCTGTAGCTGCACGCAAGCAGTTATGTTTGCGTAGGAACATAGCAGCTGCCCGGTTGTTCAATTGGGTAGTGGCATTTTGATATTTTTCTCGTTCCGCTGAACTGGAAACCCAGAAGAGGGTTCCATGGTCCCATGGAACAATGTCCTGCCACCATTTCGCGCCCTTTACAAGGGATGCAACAAGGGCTAACTTTGACAACCCACACACCCGTCTTTCTGGGGCCGAGGCGCAGAAAGTCAAGGATCTCGCCTATGCCTGGAGCAGGGGGCCCCATATGCCCGGCAAGCGCTAGTGGATGGCGACCCAGCAAATAGCTTGGGATGTTTCCTGGGGCCTGTTGGGATGGTGTTGGAATCTGAAAGCAATAAACGAACATTGGGAACAGCCATATCAAGCAGACAAACTGTTCAATGAACTCGCCCAATACGACATCAGCTTTTGCAAACGGAGCTGTCAACTGCCTGTCGCACAGGATTCCTAGCTGTCTCATGAAAGGTTGCCTTTGCGAATGTGAAGCTCCCAGACAGTTCTTGAAGACACTTGACATCATCGGTTCTAAGAAGGGAGCGACAAATTGAACATGTTTGGGTAAGCACGTGTTCAAAACGTGGCTCTTTGCAGGCTGGACTCGGCAGCGTATGCTAAGGTGGTGTGCGCTATAGGTGATTTGCCCAAAGTTGGCGCAATAACACCAATGTAGCCTTTGAGTGATAGATTTAAAATTGACATTTGAACAATATGTTTATACACAGGACTTTCTAAATTTTGAGATTAATTGATATAAAATGATTTAAATATATGTAATATATGTAATATACAATATATATATATATAATATATTTATAAAATAAATTATATATAATTGATTTTTAATACTTTTGGGAGGAGAAAATGAAAAGAAAATTGAGGAAATTATTGAATTAGGATATATTGGATTATTTGGAAATTTTATATTTAATATATTTATGCAATGATATTTTCTTATTTGATGGTATGGTTTTGAGGTCGTTTTTTTTGTGTATTGCTCAGCCGTTGTAGCGGTATTTCGGTCGAATTATACGGATTCGCAGTATAAGCTTACGTTTTTTCGCACGGTTCGGACGGCTCCGAAATTTCGAGGGTTTTGAAGATTGCTTAGAGTTTTTGTGGCGTATGCTTTCGGCGATATGATTTGGATATTATTCTCGTAAAGTTTTGCCGAATTTGATGAATTGTTTAAAGGATTAATAGGGGGGCAATTTGGAAAAATTTGGCGTTGGGTGTCTATATATTTTTGTTTCTCTCTTTGTGTTTAGCAATTTGTTTTTGTGTTGGTGTTTGTGTTTGTTTCTTTGTCTCTATTCGTTTGTTTGTTTGTCTCTCTCTCTCTTCATTTAGGTTGTTTTGGTTCGTTTCTGTTTGTCTTTATGTGTTCGTGTTTGTCGTTTATCTCTATTTTTTTGAGTCTTTTTGTGTTTCTTTGTTTATTTCCGTGTGTCCGTGTTTGTTTATTTGGGTAATGTCTGTCTATATTTGTCTTTGTCTTTATCTTCTTGTTTGTTTGTGTTTGTTTCTGCGAATCGGTTTATGGCATATTTCCACGTTGTTATATGCCATATTTCCCTCTTTTAAGCATTGCAATTTTGTGTTTATTCTGTTTTGTTTTTGTTTTTGAACATTGCTATTATTGGTCTTGCTTGCTTGCCTACTTGTTTGCCTCCCTATTTCTTTCTTTCTTTCTCTTTTTTTTTTCTCTTTCTCTCTTTTGTTTTTTCTTTGTCTCTCTCTCTCTCTCTCTTTTTTTCTCTTTTTCTCTGTATTTCTTTTTATCTCTCTCTTTTTCTCTGTAATTCTTTTTATCTCTCTCTTTTTCTCTTTTTCTCTTTATTTCTTGTTCTCTCTCTCTTCTCTTTTTTGTTCTCTCTCTTGTTTTCTTTCTCTCTCTTTTTCTCTTTCTCTCTCTCCCTCTTTTTCTCTTTGAGAGAGAGAAAGAGAAAGAGAGAGGTCTTTCTCTTTTTTTTCTCTCATTTTTTTTTCCTCTTTCCCTGATGTCGTTTTATCGCCCACAAAATGAGGGATAGTTTGCCTAGGTCTTGTTGGGGCATCGGCTGGTTTTTCCCGGGGTCGAAAGCACTTTTGGGGAACTATTGCCTCCACCTCGGGCATCTTTGCTAGCAGCAATTCTTCCTGCCATGAGTTTCTCTCTCTCTCTTTCTCTCTTTCTCTCTTTCTCTTTTTCTCTTTTTCTCTTTTTCTCTTTTTCTCTTTTTCTCTTTTTCTCTTTTTCTCTTTTTCTCTTTTTCTCTTTTTCTCTTTTTCTCTTTTTCTCTTTTTCTTTTTCTCTTTCGTATTTCTCTTTTTCTCTTTTTTCCTTTCTCTCTATTTGTGTTTATTGTTTTTCTCTATTTTGGTGTTTGTGTTTTGTTCCCTTTGTTTTTTCCTTAATTTGTTTTTTTTCTTTGTTTTTTTTGTTCTCTTTTATTTTTTTCTCTTTCTCTTTCTTTCTTTCCCTTTCCTCTTTGATTTTTTTGTTAGTATCGTCGTTGGTGGAATTAACCGGGTCTTTTTAATATATTATAAATATAACAATATAATTTAATATATATAATAAAATATTGTAAGATATATATATATATATACTATTCTATATATTTATATAATTTGGTAAACACAAAATAATAATTAAAATATATGGGAAATTGTAAATTGGATTGAAATATATATATATATATTATATATATAAATGATATATATTTAGGGAATAATAATTATAAATTATTTCTTATAATATATTATATATAATAATATATATTATTTAATCAAAGGAAGTTTAACAAGAAACTTCCGTAGTACTGGAACTACCGGACTGTGCGCAAACCACCTCGGCTGCGACGCCTGTACGGAGGCGGTCTCGGAACGGTCTCGGAACGGTCTCGGAACGGTCTCGGAGACGGGCCCATTGGCACGGCCGCGCGAAGGTTTCGCAAGGTTTGAATTGCGTGGCAGGCGCAGCACTTTCGCAAGGTCAAGTAGATTTCGTGGCAGGCGCAGCACTTTCGCAAGGTCAAGTATAGATTTCGTGGCAGGCGCAGCACTTTCGCAAGGTCAAGTATCGATTTCGTGGCAGGCGCAGCACTTTCGCAAGGTCAAGTACAAAATTCGTGGCAGGCGCATCACTTTCGCAAGGTCAAGTACAGAATTTGTGGCAGGTGCAGCACTTTCGCAAGGTCAAGTGCAAAATTCGTGGCACGCGCAGCACTTTCGCAAGGTCAAGTACAGATTTTGTGGCAGGCGCAGCACTTTAGCAAGGTCAAGCACAGATTTGGTGGCAGGCGCAGCATTTTTGCAAGGTCAACTTTCGCAGCCGGGGCTCGAAAATCGCAACTTTTAAGTACGAAAGTAGTACGCGAAGTCAACTTTCGCAGCTGGGGCTTGAAAATCGCAACTTTTAAGTACGAAAGTAGTGCGCAAAGTCCACTTTCGCAGCCGGGGCTTGAAAATCGCAACTTTTAAGTACGAAAGTAGTACGCAAAGTCCACTTTCGCAGCTGGGGCTCGAAAATCGCGACTTTTTAGTACGAAAGTAGTACGCGAAGTCCACTTTCGTAGCTGGGGCTCGAAAATCGCAACTTTTAACTACGAAAGTAGTACGTGAAGTCCAGTTTCGCAGCTGGGGCTCGAAAATCGCAACTTTTAAGTACGAAAGTAGTACGCGAAGTCAACTTTCGGGGATTGAACATCGCAACTTTTAAGTGCAGAGAAAGATGGGTAGATAGATAGATCAATAAACAGATATAGAGATAGCTAGAGAAATAGATAGAAAGAGATAGAGAAACAGAGATAGACAGAGATAGATAGATTTGTAGATAGATAGACAAATAACTAGCTAGATAGATAAAGAGATAGAGAGATAAATAAATAGAGAGGTAGATAGATAGATAGGAGATAGAGAGGTAGATAGATAGGTAGATCTATAGATAAATCGCAACTTTTAAGTACGAAAGTAGTACGCGAAGTCAACTTTCGCAGCTGGGGCTTGAAAATCGCAACTTTTAAGTACGAAAGTAGTGCGCAAAGTCCACTTTCGCAGCCGGGGCTTGAAAATCGCAACTTTTAAGTACGAAAGTAGTACGCAAAGTCCACTTTCGCAGCTGGGGCTCGAAAATCGCGACTTTTTAGTACCAAAGTAGTACGCGAAGTCCACTTTCGTAGCTGGGGCTCGAAAATCGCAACTTTTAATTACGAAAGTAGTACGTGAAGTCCAGTTTCGCAGCTGGGGCTCGAAAATCGCAACTTTTAAGTACGAAAGTAGTACGCGAAGTCAACTTTCGGGGATTGAACATCGCAACTTTTAAGTGCAGAGAAAGATGGGTAGATAGATAGATCAATAAACAGATATAGAGATAGCTAGAGAGATAGATAGAAAGAGAGAGAAAGAGACAGAGAAACAGAAAGAGAAAGAGAAAGAGAGAAAGAGAGAAAAAGAGAGAGAGAGAGAGAGAGCGAAGCAAGGGGCCAAGGACAGTTCTCCAAACTATAGTTGTTCACTGCTTTGAAACTTCCGCCCCCCGGCTCTGCCGGACCTTACTTATAATATATATTATTTAATTAAATATATATATATATATATTAATATATTTATAACAAATATAACTAGATTGTTTTTTGTTTCGAGTACTGTTTATCCTTTTCACGTGCTTAAAATTATGATAATTCTTCCGTATTTTAAAGATTTCGATTCCAAATTTTTATCGGTTTGTTCTTAATGATATTTGCCGCGCAAGAATGGCAAAGTATTGTTTTAAACTCTTTTCGATTTTATTGGCGAGTAATAATTACTTGTATATATCCGATCATGGAGGCAAGATATTAGGAGTATATATCTATAGAAGTCTCTGCTAGCTTAGTATATTATTGTAGGTCACAAAAACCGCTTGTTTATGGCTTCGATGCGCAAGATTGTGTAATCACCAAAGTCAGCCCTTTGCGCCAGGTCAAAAGCACGGAATGTTACAAATACATGTTTATATTATGGCTCGCCATCTGTGGGAGTTATAAAAGCTAGTAGTGTGCGCCCTGCAACTCGAGCTCAGGGCATGTTTCGCTGGTCATTACCTGGATTCTGTATTGGATAACAAGAAGAACGGTGCGAAATTCGTTCACAGAGTTTAGGGACGCTGCATAAACGTATAAAGATTAGCCTTATAGTAATTATTTTGGTTACCGCTAAATTTAATTTATAGGAATGTTAATTCTTAACAAGAAGCAGTATTTAGGACTTTGTTTTGGGCATAAAGGTTATTGCTAGATAAATTTTGCATTGATAATTTTATCCACCTGTTTGCGTGTTAAATTCCACTTGTTTGCAAGCCGATTTCGAGGATTCAATTATCGGTTTTGTTAACAGCCGAGCCCTTTCCAAAAAGAAATCCGACAGGAGATTAAATAAAATTGTTTATTCATAACCCAGCCCAACGCAAAAATATTACCCTTTCCGAGCCCAAAATACACTTAAAATACGAAGATACCAATAAGAAATATAAACCCAACTATGCATCGGGCGGGACATTCAGCAAAATTAGATTGTGGCAAGTTATTTTAATGGGATATTCGGCGGGATCCACTTGCGGGCGGGATATTCGGCGGAATCCATACTCTAATCCACTGGCGAGCCGCTTTGGCGGGATATTCGGTGGAATCCATTATTGAGCTATTTGGATTGATTGACGGGCTACTCTAATGGGATATATAACGGGATTGATTGACGAACTTCTTTGGCGGAATATTTGACGAGATCTATTAAAGAACTACTCTAAAAATAATTAGCACTGGTGGGTTATTTTAGCGGGATGCTGAAGGGCTCCACTAGCGAATGCTGACGAGTCGCTCCGGCTCGACATTAGCCGGATGCTCGGCAAGATCCACCGATAAGGGATACTTAGCGGGAACCACTAGCGAGCTATTCGGATTGACTAGCGAGCTACTCTAATGGGATACTCGGCGGGATCCATTAACGAATTACTCTGGCGAAATATTTGGCGGGATCTATTAGCAAATTATTGTAGGATAATTAATGGGATATTCGGCGGGATCTATTAGCGGACTATTTTGGTGGGATATTCGGCGGGATTTATTAGTTAGTGGGATATTCGGCGGGATTCATCAATTAATGGGATATTCGGCGGGATTCATGCTCTGGTAAGATCCACTAACGAGTCGTTTTAGCAGGATATTCGGTATCCATTAATGAACTATTCGGATTGATTAGCGGGTTGGTTTGGTAGAATATATAGCGGGATTGATTAACGAGTTATTCTAACGGAATATTTAATGGGATTTATTGAAGAACTATTTTGAAAATACTCAATACTAACGAGCTATTCTGGTGGAATACTTGGTAGGATCGACTAGCTATTAAGATTCTCGGCGGGATCCATTGGCGAGTAACGAACTATTTTGGCATATTTAGCGAAATACTCGACGGGATTCATTAGCGGGTAAGATACTCGGCGGGATCTATTGGCGAGCCGCTTTAGCGGACGGGATCCACGGGCAAGTAGTTCTCGGGATATTGGGCGGGATCTAGTGGATCTACTCGTCGGGAGTCGTTCTGACGGGATATTTGACGAGATTTGCGGGATCCACTGACAAGCTCTGATGGGATACTAGGCGGGATCCAGTAGCGATTAGCTCTGGCGGGATATTCGGCGGGATCCACTAGCGAGTTGCTTTGGCAAGATATTGGGTGGGGGCGTGGTGTAAAAGTATTATAAATGCGGATTCCAACATAGAATCTAATAATTAAAGGTAAGGTTTTGAAATTTGAAATAGTTAATTAAAAAATATGGTTTATTTATAAAGTATTTAAATATATTTGTTAAACAATAAGTATTATTTATTAAATGAAATAAATTTATATATATATATGAATAGTAAAAAATAAAAATAGTATTATATAATAGATATATTAATTAATAATTATATTGAATAAATCAAACTTATAATTTTACAAAATTAAAAATATTAATTCCCAAATTTAGTTATAAAATAAATTCGATATTATTTATTCATAATTAAAGATAATATTTATATAATCTATTTCTGAATATAATTTTATATAATTTTTAGATATAAGATAATATAGAAAAATTTATATTTATATTAAAAAATATATCTATATTATTGGTTAACTAATTATTCTGAATATTATAAAAATTAAACCATTAAATTTATTAATTAATTTATTTACAAATATATTATATATTTATCTATAAAATTATCGGAAATATTGAAATTTAATAAATTAATTATAAAAAGAATCATTCTGTCTCTATACAGGCTTGGGCGTTGATCATATACCTTGCAATCGGCATAGCCAACATACCGGCAAGAATTATTTTATCTCTATCTAAAATTAATTATATTTAAATATCAATTAGAAAATGTACAAAATATATGTTGTTTAATTATATTTAGCTCTATATAATATAAATAAATTATTTCTAAAAATAATAAAATAAAATTTTGATTATAAAATATCAAATTATTTTTAATCTTTGTTTATTCCCATAATTTTTAGAAGCATATATGTTAATAAAATCAACATGTTTTATTTAATTTATTTGATATAAACTATATTTTATTTAATTTTTTATACGAATAAATTAATTATAAGGGTTTCCAATATCATAAAAAATATAGGAATATTATCCATAATATTAATATATATATATATTTATTATTTATTATTCAATTTAATATCAACTATAAGTATGATTGATATCTATAATATATATTTAACATATATATATATAGTTATGTATATAATTATATGAATTTATAAATATATATATATATAATTTAAATAATACATTTTAATATATGTATACCAACACATATTAATATATATTATGAATTTCAATTATTGGTTTCTTCCATATATATTATTACAGCCAATTACCTCTTAATAACATTTTTTTCCCAAATATTTTTGTATATTCAATTATTCATTCAATTATTTATATCTAAATCAAGAAATCCTCTAAAAATCGATATAATACCGTATTTATTCCATTTTGCTTCTTTGTTTTATTTGTTTAACTCCTTATATTACGAACCATCAGCCTCCTTATATAGCGAGCCTTCGGTGAGAAAAATAAGATTCAATAAGAATTCCCTAATAATATATTCTATTAATATTCCATATTCGTTCCTAATCATATATTTATCCAAGATCAATAAATTTCTAATAATGATTCATATAAATAATTATTATATATAATTTTAAAAATAATAATAATAAATATTAAAAATGAATTAAGATTCAAAGAAAAATCATAGATATATATATATATTATTTCAAAAATAAATAATAAATAATTTAATAAATATATATTAAATAAATATTAAAAAGAAATAATATATATGATTGAATATCGTAAATTAATTCCTTTTAATAAAAAGAAAGGGCTTATATCGAATACCATTCAAGTATATATAAAGCTCAACAGCTTAATTGTATTAAACGGCAAATTCCCTTCCATAAAAAATAATAATATATGTTAACCATATAAATTGGATATTAATCAAACAAATAAAATATAAAATATATCGATTAAAAGGCGAACCAAGGGGGAATCGAAAAAGAGCAGGAAGGAGAAGAAATGGGAGGAAAGGAGATTTAAGAACCAATATTTCATTAATTGTATAACCGAACCAATACCCGAAACCCCTTCAATTTAATTTTATTAATGCAAAAACAAAATCACATTAGCCTCTCTAAAAATACCTTTTGTGAACCATATTTTATTTTATTATTTCCAATTCTAAAAAAATAAATCGGGTCCATTATCAATCCATTCCAACGAGATATTCGACAACGAAATCCATTAATAGGCTATTCTAATAAATGTTCAATAAAATCCATTAATAAATTAATCTAGCAGGATATTCGACAAAATCTAATTCGACAAAATATTAATAATCTATTAAATAACATCCAAAAAAACCAACTATTCTAACGATAATAAAATAATATAATATAAATATAATATCGAATAATTCCTTCCTATCAAATAATAAAAATAAATAATAATCTTTATATAAAAAATATAAAAATAAATTAAAATCTATTTATATATTTATTAACATATAAATAAAATAAATATAATATGTTGTATATAATATACTATATTTATGTTTATATTTAATAATATAAAAAATATATATATATATATATATTTGTGATATATCTATATCATATTCCCCAATATTTTATCAACATAAATTTTCAATAAATTCCATCAATATAATTCATCAATAAATCCCATCAAATATCCCTAAATTCCGCTAAATATCCCATAATCCAATATCCTATCAATGCTATTCATCAGTAAATCCCAACGAGTATCCCATCAAAATGATTCACCAATAAATCCCATCGAATATGGCTGATTTTTTTAGGGGTCTATAACGTACGACGCGCCACGAATCTTGTTACAGAGGTCTATAACGGAGGTCCTTATTACGCAGGTCTATAACGGGACAAACATTTCCTAACAAGCAATATCAGTAGCACAATGTAGCGCAGCACAACAAGGTATGTAATGGCTATATAACGAAGTCTGCAACGAGGCAAAGCAAAGCGCAGGACGTAAAGCGCGTCTCCGTAGCTTTAGCTTGATTGCAGCTACTCACAACGCAAGCCAAGCTGCGGCAAAAAGCGGGGTCGCTGGCCCGGGCTAGGGTTGGATCTGTAAGGAGGTATGTAACGGCTATGTAACGAGGTCTATAACGAGGCAAAGCAAAGCGCAGCACGCAAAGCACCCCTCCATAGCTCTATTCAACGCAAGCCAAGCTACGGCAAAAAGCGGGGTCGCTGGCCCGGGCTAGGCTGGGTCTGTAACGAGGTATGTAACGGCTATGTAACGAGGTCTACAACGAGGCAAAGCAAAACACTTAATTGCAGCTATTCAACGCAAGCCAAGCTGCGGCAAAAAGAGGGCAGCCACGTCACTAGCCCGGTTTGTTCATCTAAGGTGTGTAAACGAAGGCGTGTATAACGAGGGTGTGTAACGAGGATGTGTAACGAAGGTGTGTAACGAGGGGTGTGTAACGAGCCAGCTGGTTTTGTTGTAGAGGCCTGTAACGAGGTCTGTAACGAATGTCCGCCGCGACTTTGTTACAGACCCCTTAAAAAAATTCACTGCCATATCCCGTCAAA
>CAUJNA010000405.1:2500-16673 GCA_963377175.1 Effrenium voratum | reverse complement strand
AAAACGAGCTCACCAATAAATCCCGCTAAGTATCCCATCAAAACGATTCATCAATAAATCCCGCCGAATACCCCGCCAAAGCGGCTCGCCAATAAATCCCGCCGAGTATCCCACCAAAACAACCCATCAATAAATCCCGCCGAATATCCCGCTAAATATCTCAAATTAGCTCGCCAATAAATCCCGCCTAGAATCGAAATCTCTAAAATACAGAAGCATTTGTTGTACCGGTCATAAGTTCGTAAGTGTGGAAAGCGAAGATTACTCGAAGCGAAATAATTTATTTTTATTTTTTATTCAAACAATATTTAATTTTAAGAATCAAATATATCAAAATAACAATATGTTTGTGTATTTGTAATTGTTCCCCATATCCCCCCCAAAAACAAAAAATAGAATGTATGGATCGAAGAAAGAAAAAAAAACACACGCAAGTCTAGAGTTCTTCGTTAGGGCAAATAACATTCAAATCTCAAACCTAAAGTGTTCTTCATCGTCTATATCACCACCACAACCGCCTCCCCCAACTCCGCCCACTTTAGAGAAATATTGAATCTACAATATCGAGTCCAATCAGATTTAAGCAAACGATTTGTTCGAGTACAATACACAGCTACACTATGCGTACTCAAAATATTCAAACCAGGACAACAAAAGACAAATTAATGAATTTTGGTGTTCAGCGAATATGCAGAATATCATGCATAGCGGTCGACGTTGCTTTCCAAGTAGCCATGCAGTGCGCCTGGCAAGGGGGTGCCAATGGAAGACTGATGCTTGCATCAGATGTCCACTGCTGAGACAGCTGTCCTACGTGTTTCAACAACTCGGCTTTCAAGATCCTTTTTTGGGTATCACCTTCAAGACGGTGAAAACCATTTGAACAACCTCGTGGTCGAGCCCCAAATCTTGCAAGGCACCGGGTCAACAATCCCCAACACTTCTCCCCCCGAAAGGTTAAGAGTCAGAGCATTTTGGGGCCTTGAGATGATGGCAAAGCAAAGTTTGGGCTTCATTGAGTTTTTAAGCTTTGTCGCGCCTGCCCTGCCCTGCCAACCGTGAAATTGAAATGTGCATGTTTGGAGGTCGTTTGATGAGTACACCTCACAGGTGGAGGGGATGCAATCAATTGACGCCAACTCCGGCCGTTTAACGAGCTCGGACTTGGCGGTGCTTCGTTTTTATGTTTATTTATTTTTTTGGAGGGGAAGGAGTTCAAAAATGCTCGAGGGGTCGCTCGAACCGTGCCAAGGTAGCAAGCAGGTCGTGTGAATTGAAGCGAAAAGCTGGCCCTCGACTGGTCTGGTGGAAGCGAAAATGAAAACACCTTCAAACATCACCCCACCAAAGGAGAAACTCACCACCATTGGCCCGAGAGGTATGTTTCACCAAGGACAAATCTAGGGACTGATTGGTTTGGAACCCTCAACTTTGTCCAAACTTCAACCTAAGGACCCACCGGTTCAGGTGCCCTCCCGCCCGCTGCACGTGTGGCCGCTGGGCCCCCCGCTGTGCTCCCCGGTGATGCGCTTGAAGGTGGCGCGATCCATGGAGAGCAAACACACCTAGAGGTGACTAGGGGCTTGAAGAGGTGGGTGTTTCTCAAAAGTCGGGATCTTTTTCGGTGTCGGGGAAAAAAAAACAAAAACGAGACCAACCACCCGGAGGCCCTAAGTTTGAGAAACACTCAGCTATGGCTTAAACAACCTCCTTTAGATTCACCACTTTAAAGGAACTAGAAAGCGTTTGTTCAAATGTGTTTTGCCCCCAACCCTCTTCGTTACCCTGGTAAATACACTCCTAGGACTCCTGCAAATTGACGTGTGACCCGAAAACAAAATCGTCATTTAGGACCGCCTCCCTCAAATAAGAACTTCTGGCAACGAAGTTTTGGCTGCGGTGTTGAAAATCTGTGATACCGCTGGATGAATCATGTCGTGTTCCCGATCACTATTGCAAAGTGTTGTCCTTGGGCCTACGGAAAATGAAACGATTTGTCGTACCAAAATCATGTCTAGTTCATTCACTGGTATAGCGTTCTTTGGTTTTTCGCAGAAATGGGGGGGGGAATATTTCAAAAAGGTATCACAGAAGTGAGACAAAATGATTCGCACAGCCCGGGTATGTGGAAACATAGCCCTGCTTCATACAAAAACAAGAGAGCTGGCTTGGATCGGAAACCCCTTTCTGGGTCCCCAAGAACGGACGATCTCCTTTCACCGTGAGCTTGCTCTATAACTGGTGCAAATAGGTCCCTCAAGTCTGGGTTGCTCTCCTCCTGAGAAAAAGGTCTGATTGTTTGCAGGGAATGAAGAAGCCATTTGTTTTCAATGGTGAGTCAAGTCTAAGAGGCCAAGGTCACACCGAAGACCAGCCAAGAGTTGGGTTGGAGGGTAATTATTAGTTGGGCAACTTATTCGCCAGGGTCAAGCACTAACTGGTGTGGTCCAAGCGGGAAGGGGACCTTCTCGCGTCATGCCACCTTATCTCTCCCACAGGAAGGATGCACCGATGCACCGAATTAGCCAGGATTTGTCTCATCCTGGAGCAGCTCAAGGGAATTTCTCTGACTATTGTCAACTTCGGATGAATCCGGACCCAACCACCCAGAAAAATCATTTCCACACAAGGGAACCAACCCTGCAAATCCGCTCGGCCTCTCCCCCCATTCGCCTCCGGCTCACTGCTTGCTACAACTGTGGCGGCTCGGGGCGCGTCCAGGATCAACGCGAGCTCCCCAAAGTAGTCCCCAGCCTGGTCGATTTGTCGAAACGTGTCGCGCGAATTGTGAGCGACCAAAGCCCGTTGACGTGTGGTTCTCCTGGCATGGTTGTGACTGTGCATATCGGCTTTACTATAACAACTACGCCAGGTAGAACCACCTAATGGTCAATGGAAGAAGTGGTTTTCCATGGGAGAACAGGACCTGTCCCTTTACCCAAAACCACGTTGCACAAAGGGTGGAATCCTCTTCGGCCATGTTCTGCAAAACGACTCCGGGGAGGCATAGGGAAATACAGCTAGAATCTATGGTCAACGCTCCTTGCCTATGAGGGCTTCAACAATCCAAATTGGGTTGTGGAATGCTATACAGACGATTTGAGTCACGATTATAGGATAATTATGTTAGGAAGTATGTAGCCACTGATACTGGGCCATCGCTATGGCTTCTCTTTCTTAAGGCATCCATGACCGCCCAAACAACTTCCATGACATGGACTTCAGATTAGCCTGGATCGGCTGCCAGCCCATCTTCTTTTGGTGCCCATCTTCCCAAGTATCCCGGTGCTGAAAATAGCTAAGCTATCAAGGTCCGCAAGCAAATCCAGAGCATGCCAAGTCTTTGGACAAAACTACTGCTCCTGGCATGCAATTGGTTCCCCCCCCCCCCCCGCCCCCTTTTAAATTCACGAGTTGAGGCTTGCATCTCAAACGCAACCTTGACTCTGGCTTCGTGCATGGTCAATGTCCTCGGCTAAGTTCTCAAATGTGCCCTCCAAACGCCTGAGCCCCCCAATGTTTCCATCCAATATTTAGATTCCACGAGATCACCCGGCACCCTCCCTCTACTCCCCGGGACCCGCCAGTCTTCAAGAGACCCAGACACTATGAGATTCTAATATACATATTTACACATTCCCTAAATACATCGGTGACGCATCTGTCTGCGGACTTTAACAATAATTCCAAAACCTGAAAAAGGGATCCCCAAGTAAACAACCCACAACATGGTTAATCACTCTTTTTGCCCATATGTGCAAATCCGCACGGAGCTTTCTAGCGAGGCACCACAACCCGGGGGAAGCTGCTGACTGCTAACATTTCAAGCACTGACAAAGGCGCCGTCAACCCAGAAAAGGGGTTCTGATCGAAGAGCCCTCAGAATCTTTCTAGGGAGTGGCGCCCAAGTGCTCAAGACGGAACGAACCCAAAAAAAGACCAGCCAAGCGCAAAGCACACATGCCAAAAGGCAGCGAAAGGTGGTTGTCTCAGGTTCGGGCTGGTGTGATAAGGGTCCCAACCAAAGTGAAAATAAGGGACGCTAGTAAACGACTTCACGAGGCCCGAGCTCGTTTCACCTCCAAGTCGGCGAGCTCGTTCTAATTGGCCCAGATGGATTAGACACTCGAAACCGGGAGAGTGTTTTGGTTTACTCCTGCAAATCAAAATTGACCCAAAAGGGGTCCCCTAAAAGGAGATTCCTCTAAAAAGGAGGATGTTGGGATTCCATATTCATCTTAAGAGGATTAAACTATGTTTTAAGCCAGGCTTAGAATTGCCCAACCCTTGAAACGTTTCAGAGTCTCACCCCGAGCCCGCGTGCCTCGTGGATCATCATCACAGGCTCTGAGTCAGTGACTTTGGAGGCCATCACCTCATTGTCTCCAGCGGCGACATTCCCAAGGGCGGTTGTCACCTACTCACTTCCAACCGAGTGGATGGGCGAAGTGAACTTTTGGATTGGCAACATGGTCTTACCAAAGAGCATAAACTCCAGGAGTCCAGGAGCTCGGGAAACTCCACACCAGGCACAAGTTGAATTTTGTGTGGTTTAGCAACCAGCTAACGCAGGATCTTGGTCTCTCTGTGCGAAGCTCAACATGTGAATGAATTCCAAAGAGAGGCCAGAAACTATGAAGCTTTGTTAACTCCCCGGTAAGGAAGACACAAAATACCCCTCACCATAACCCTGCGCAAAAGATAACCGATGACAAACCGCCAATGCCAACGCACCCAATGCAACTGGAAGTCGAACCTGCCCAAGGAGCTCAAGGGGTGTGGGCTCAAAATGCCCTCGACAAAATATACATTTTGACCAGCTGAAATAAGGACTTGACAGCACGAGGGTCTTTCGGGTATGGTTTGTTCGGCTGAAGTCTACCATATGGGTCGAACCATGCTATCACAATCCCTTGGTGTACCAAAAAAAACTCAAGTGGTTGACAGCAATTTATGGGCCCCGATCGATCGATCAACTTCTAGGGACCGGCAAATGCCGTCAGAGAGTTGTTTGTGCTGTCAGTCACCTGCCATAGCTAGGAATGCACAACATCAAGCAACGCATTCAACTCCCGGATCTGTCCAAAACTTGAAGTCGCTTGCTCTGGTTTGGGACTGTCTTTCCCCTCCCACTCCCTCACCACCATGCCTGGCCCTCGTAGACAATGTAAAAGTGATCTCCCACTTCGCCTTGCTGAAGCAAAGGAGAGGCCCATCTATGAGAATGTCCTTGCATTGCCCTCCAAAAGCCAAAACTTAATATACCCCTAGTACATTCCAAGGCTGAGCCTGGCCATTTCCACCTCTGGCTCGTTTGGAATGCAGGAATTTCATACGCGGTTTACAGCAACTTTGCAATGCTTAGTGTGTGTCAAGACTGAGAGAAACAAACATGAGCCCAGGTGGTATCCCCGACAGGCAACCCTAGGCCGAAGCCTCTCCAAACCACTCCGGAGCCTATCTGGGAAGAGACCCAAAGACTCCAGCTCCTGGAAAACAAAGAACAAGAGGGAGTGGGGAAGAACTAGGTGGGGAAAGGGGTAAATGGAGAGCACCAAACGTTACCTACCAAGGACCGAAAACAGCAAACAAGAGGTGTGGTTGTCAAACATATATGGCCAAATTTGGATCCTGGTACCGCCTTTTAAAGAAGATACTAAGCCAAAAAGGGACCCTGATTTGGACAACCCTCCAGGAGCGAACCCCAGTTGGGTCAGTCAAACAGCAAAATGCAGCTTCTTTTGAATCCGGGGCTTCCCCAAAACCATGTTCCAGGAACAATGCCACGATCAGGGACAAACTTTTGTGGTATCCTAATCAAACATTCTGGACCAATGGGCCATTCAACCCATGAAACCAGCCAGAGGAATGACACCTCACACACTTCAACAGCCGCAAGCGAGAACCCGCCAAGTTCCATCCAAAGTCGCCCGTTTGGTAGGATCGCAGCCAACTGGGAAGCTTTGATTTACCCTCTTCTCTCAGGTTGATTCCGAAAGCAACCCCCAAACACAAAGAGGGGTTTGATCTTACCTCTCAGTTGTTGTTGTTTTAAGACGCAAACGGGTAGGAAACAGCAATGGGCCGTTGCAACTGGGCCCCCTGCCTTGGCGAATGATCACGTCTCCTGGGCGCCGGCAAGGTTGACGTTTCGGCTGATTCGTTGGTTACGACTCCTTTTTTTTGCCAGGAAATCCCAAGATGCCAGTTGGGCAACGCTACCAACGCTTTGGATGTCGAATCCAATGGGCCCGGTGTCTTTTTGAGGGGAAACCAAAGGGAATCCGCCGACGCCAGCCGCAACTTGCTCTTTCGGAATTTTGCTCTAAAGCCGAAGGCTTTTGGGGAGGCCATTCTTGAGCAAAATTTGCCGGGTGTCCAAAACCCTGTAATTGCTTCAAACGCCTGAAACCGTTTTGTCTAGGTTTTTGGGGGTGGGGTGTTGTCTACGGTGGTAAGAATCTGCATTCCCTGCATTGTCAGGGCTGTCTTGGCGGCATGAATCTTGCCGATATCCATGGTGTCTTTCTATTTTGAGCGATGTTGCATTTGGCTTGTTGGGGGTCTTGGCGGGGGCAAGCGTAGTGACGATGCAAGAAACTGCTAAACTTGGAAAATTGTGTGTTTCTGCGAAATCCCAACCTGTATAGGACTGTCGCCTGCGAACATCACCAGCATTATTGTGCTTTTAGAACTCCATATTTTGGGTATTTGAAGGGGGCTGACATCCTTTTTGATGGTTGATTTTTTGGAAAACATCGAGAAACACCGATTTTTTGGCATCCCGCCATTGCCTGCATTATCTATTACCTACATGGAGCCTTTTTATGAAACATGCGTTTGGCATAGCATGTCATCTGCATACTGAGTTTTCACCTCCACGACGCGAAACCTGGACCTTGCTCACCCCTCTTGGCATTAAAAATATGCAGTCGCAGTCGTAGCACCAGGTGGCGTCGGCGCATCTCGTAGCGATTTCAATACCACACATTGATATAAGGGGCCGAGCTTTGAGCTCATCAGTTGCCTCATTTAAGAACGCTTTTCGCCATCGATCTCAGCACAGCCCCAAACTCAAACGAAGCTGCTCTTGCACCTGGCGACTGTCCCCACCATCTTCTGGATTGCCCCAGGTCACAACAGCCCCAGATTCAAGAATGGCAGCAAAAGCACCACCCGCAGTTGCTTGGATGTGCTGGACGTTCCTCAGCTGCTCTTGCACCTGGCTGCTGTCTCCGCCGAATCCTCGATCACCCCAAGTGACAACAGCCCCAGATTCAACAATGGCAGCAAAGGCATGGCCAGTTGCTTGGACGTGCTGGACGTTCCTCAGCTGCTCTCGCACCTGGCTGCTGTCTCCGCCAGCTTCCGGATTGCCCCAGGTGACAACAGCCCCAGACTCAAGAATGGCAGCAAAAGCACCCTCAGCAGTTGCTTGGATGTGCTGGACGTTCCTCAGCTGCTCTTGCACCTGGCTGCTGTCTCCGCCCCAGCCCGCACCACCCCAGGTCACAACAGATCCAGATTCAAGAATGGCTGCAAAAGCACCTACGTTTGCTTGGATGTGCTGGACGTTCCTCAGCTGCTCTCGAAGCTGGCTGCTGTCTCCGCCCAAGTCTGCACGACCCCAGGTTACAACAGCCCCAGATTCAAGAATGGCAGCAAAAGCACTGCGAGTTGCTTGGATGTGCTGGACATTCCTCAGCTGCTCTTGCACCTGGCTACTGTCTCCGCCAGCTCTTGCATCACCCCAGGTCACAACAGCCCCAGATTCAAGAATGGCTGCAAAAGCACCTACGTTTGCTTGGACATCCTGGACATTCTTCAGCTGCTCTTGCACCTGCGTGCTGTCTCCGCCACTGCGTGGATTACCCCAGGTCACAACAACCCCAGATTCAAGAATGGCAGCAAAAGCACCACCCGCAGTTGCTTGGATGTGCTGGACGTTCCTCAGCTGCTCTTGCACCTGGCTGCTGTCTCCGCCGAATCCTCGATCACCCCAAGTGACAACAGCCCCAGATTCAACAATGGCAGCAAAGGCATGGCCAGTTGCTTGGACGTGCTGGACGTTCCTCAGCTGCTCTCGCACCTGGCTGCTGTCTCCGGCGTAGTTTGGATCACCCCAGGTGACAACAGCCCCAGATTCAAGAATGGCTGCAAAAGCGCCCTTAGTTGCTTGGACGTGCTTGACGTTCCCCAGCTGCTCTTGCACCTGGCTGCTGTCTCCGCCAAAGCGACGATGACCCCAGGTCACAAGCTCGCTCTCCTGGGGATGAAAAGCAAAGGCTTCATCAGCGGCAGCCAACTTGCCAAGTTGCACAACTGCAGCCACCGAGTCCCCATCTCGCAATCCGGCCTGCGTCAGAGTGGCCGTCAAATCGAGCTGCCGGCCTTTCGCAACGAGCTTCAAGCGACGCTTAAAATGCTGCTGCACGGTATCCTTCAGCTCGCTGATGGGCGCCTCTGGTGAAACTGCTACGGAGCAACCAGCTCCGCTGGGCAAGTGAACATCCACCTTCATGGCGCCTTCGGAAGGTTCTGGGTAATTTCAAGCTGCAGACACAGAATGGAAGACTTGGGCCATTTTTCGAATGCGCCTCTCACTCGGCTGAAGTTCAGCTAAAGCCAAAAGAGGTAGGGCAGGATGGAAGCTCTGGGTGGATGGCTCACTGCCTAGCTTGGCAGCCAAAAAATGCCGAACGAAATACATCAACACGGAAGTGCAGTCTGCAGCGCTCCCCAAAGATTCTTTTCCGAGACCGCGTGAGTGGCTGAATTCCAAAATTTGAGGGCGGGCAGAGCTGCAAACACAGCCTCCGGGCTGTGTGTCATCTTTCTGCCGACCCTCATCGGATTAAGGGTATTCTCATACCCCCTTTCCCGCACACGTCCGTGTTATATTGAACCCTGGTCTTGTTAAATTGAAATCCGGTCGAGTGGTGACTCCAGAATCGAATCCGGATACCTAGCGAGGGTCACCAAAAAAAACAGCCCAGGTTCCCTGGGGTGGCGCAGAAAAACCAGACATCAGCAGAGCAACTGAAAGTTCAGAAGGCTCTCAGTAGATGAGGTCCCGGAGGGTCACAGTCGTCCACTCCAGCCCAACAAGGTCTCCCAGGCGACAATGGTCGTGCCAACCGATCTGTGGGGCTTTGCGTTCAGGGGTCCATCGTCGTGCCAACCGGCAAACCAAACGGAGGGGCTACCCTTCCCGCCTGCAGCTGCACATCCTGCATGTGGTAAGAGGCCCGAGATTCTTCGCCGCGAGCTGGTCTGCCCATCTGCTCCTGTCTCAGCTCCGGCAGCAGCGCCGAGCACCTGAAGGAAAAGCTCGATAAGCTCCAACCGATGCTGGTCAAGCTACATCTGGAGAACTCCACACGAGGCCACAGGTGACGTCTCTCCTTGGCCTTCTGCAATGGGTAGCCAAAGCTTTTCCCACCTTGTCACCGCCTCTCTATGGGAACAAAAACTGGTGAGGAAATGCAAGCCGGGGCAGCTGCAACGTTTTCTTGCCAAGCTGGCTCTTTCCATGGTCTTAGGGCCACCGGTGCTGGCTTGGTGACTCCGAACCTGGAGGTCCACATCCCCCTTAGGACGGACAACCAGGGCAATTGAGAGGTGGCACGCGAGCCGCCGTGTCAGCAAGGCAGCTACTCAGTAGAACTGGGCTCAAGCGACCCCACACGTTCCAATCTTGGACGGCGCGCCTTACTGACATCCTATCCAGCGTCTCCCGACCGTCCTCAACACCCCCAAACTCTGCCAGGATGGGGTCACCCGCCGGGTCCTCCATGGGTCGCTGCGCGTGACCAGCGCGCGGCGCGGCAAGCCAAGCATGAACATGATGGGAGACGCAGGTGGAGGTGAGTTACACCCCTCTGCTACGCCGGCGATACCCGTCCAGCTCTCTGTCACATGCCATGCGCGGAGTGACAAAGCCACCTTCCCGTTCACACCCCCGTGCAATGATTACCGCTGAGCATGGTTCGCTCCTGAGTGGAGATGTGCAGAAGACCTTCAATGGTGGGGGGCCACTCAGGTTCGCGCAATACCTGTTCCACACGGTTCCGAGACAACCTGAACTCCGAAGAACGAGAATGCGAGAGTTAAAAGGCAACCCGCAAGACCAGCCCCAAAAGGGGACCCCGGCAACAACGCGGAGCCGGTGTGCCCAAAAAGGCAGACGCTAACTCAGCTGGATACTCTGCATTGGTTCCTCACAGCGGCTCAGAAGGGGAATGCCCATCCCTTGGTGATTGCTCAGGTACTTTTTGGCCTTGGTCAGGCAGCGGATCTTGCGCCAGCGCTGGGAACTCCGATTTCAGGAGGTTTGGGTGGTGCATGGATGCGATGCGGTCTCCTTCGTGGATTTGCTGTATTCCCACTGCTGGACGAGCTTGTGAACCAAAATCACTTCCTCCCTGACCCGCTTGACCGCCGCCGGCTTTTGGTCCTGGAAAGCTGATGTGGGCCAATTCTCCCCCACCTTGTGAACTTCCATGAAGGATTGGAGTTGGACTCCACAGCTTCGCCGGCTGTTGGATGGGTGTCCAAACCAGGTGGTCCGTCTCTATCTGCATGAGCTGGTTGGTCTTCCGGATCTCCTTCTCCTTGGCATTGAAGGTGAGCTCCTGGGGCGTGAATTTTCTCTTGATCGCGGCTAGGAGCCCCACGCCTTTGTTCGTGCCGTCGAAGAGCTGTTGCTGGCGCTGGTTGGAAAGAGCGATCATGCGGCACATGCGTTCCTGCGAGAAGCAGCCTGAGCGCAGATCCGACTTCTTATTCGTCAAAGGCCGCCTTCTCCACCGCACTCCAAGCCTCCACCGCCTTCTGCTCGGCCGTTGGCTCCTTGGGGGGGCTTTTCTTCCGTGGCCCCGCTGCTGGAGCCCTCTGCCGGTGCATACTGCTCCTGCTGCTGTCCCACCGGCACAGGTTTGCACACCGAAGAGGACCTCTTTGCGGTCACCGTCCTCCATGTTTAACTCCACCATGTTGCCATGTGTGTAGTTGAAAGACCTTCCCCTTTCTCCTACTCTCGTCCCCTCCCGTCCTCCCACCTCTCTAGCCTTCCACTCTCTCTTTTCTCCTGCCTCGCCAAGCGGCTTAAGCCTGGTGTAAGTCCATCGGGCTAGAAAACACTGGAGGATCACGGCATCCAAAATATCGGCGCTCACCCAAGCCGTTGAACTCGTGGCGATTAGAAACCTAGTTGAACTAAGTTCTTCTGAGCCCCGTGGGGCATCCTTCAACCTACCTGAGTGCATCCCCCACGAGTAGCAAAAACACACTGCACCATGCCATATGAAACTACACACGCCCACACACAGTTCAGAGCTGCGCCGAAATGCCCTGGAGAAGAGTACGAACAAGCATCCTGAACATGTTAGACCCTTCAGATTTGACACGCGGTTGCGGGAAATGATCTTTTCTGATGCCTTGGATTGGCTTGAGATTTGAACCCCTTCTTGTTCAGGGTAAACACGAAACCACTCAACCTCCAAACCATCAATCTGCAGCAAAATGCTAGGTTTTGCGTTTGGTTTCCCTTTAGAGCAATCCCACAAACGGTACCAAGCCTCAAGGACACGACATACCCCATTCTGGGGCTTCGTGCCGTGCGGACGCCTCTCCATCTTTAGCGCGTCGATGATGTTTTCCAGCTGGCAGGCTTCCACGCGGACGCCGCGCCGCGCTGTTTTGTCCGGCTTCGGGCGGGGAAGGGGGACGGATCCAAAAGGCATGTAGTAGCGAACCCCCTTTCCAGCAGATGTACATGGGGGAAAAAGAAAGGCCTTTCTTGTTTTGATAGCTGAAATTCAAGGGACCATCCCCTGCCAAATCGCGTGGCAAGTTGCCATGATACGAAGGGGGAAAAGCTTAGAATAGAGTTGTGGGGTAGTTGGAACCCAAATCAAAACATGATCATAGCTAATGTGTGTGTGTGTGTAATTATTTAGCCCATCGTATCATGTTCCTGCCAGCAGAGTCAGAAGGTCGGAGCAAAAACAGTCATCCACCGGCTGTTTGAGACATGAAGAAAAAGCGAGCTTGGCAAGGAAGCGCGGAGCAAATAAAACCGCTTTCTCTTCAGTTGAGCTTGACTCGACAAGCCAGGCTCAAGAAGCCAACTTTAGTTTGCTTGAGGTGCCACAAAAGCATATAATGACAGAGTTATCACAAACCCCCGCTTTACACAAACCCCTTTATCTAACTGATTTTGGCCCAGAAAACGATCGTTCTCTGGCAAGAGGGTCTGGCAACAACCCTATGACATGACACATGGGTGTGTCTTGACAGAGGACTTGGACCCGAGAGGGTCAAGAAAACTCAGCCAGGAATTTTGAGCAAGGTTATGGAGTTTCATGCAGGTTTCTTGAACACCTGGACCAACTTTGCTAGGTTTAGAGGTGAGCTTCCATTTGGTGGTCGCATAGAAAGCCATTGCAACATCGGGAATACGCAAAGTTTGTGCGGTTTTCCCGGTTGGTTTTTGGAGTCGTAGCTGGTATGTGGAGAGTTTCGCGTCGAAACCCACCTGTGACCCTTCCAGGGCCAAAAGCGCTGTTCCGATTTCAGCAACTTGGGCCAATGGTGAAATCGGTGCCCGTGCCTTCAGGTCCTGAGTGGGTTGGACAAAACAAAGTCCAAATCGCTTGCGTTGCAGCAAAGAGGCAAGTGAGTTTTCCTGCATGTTTGACCAGGAAGCAACCCTGGTCTTTGTTGCCCAACCAGACCATGAGCAACCGTCAATACTCTCGTCCTGAAGCAAGGATGTGTGAAGTCTGGGGAGGCCCTTTGAGGTGGCTTCAAAGGGGGTCGGACCAAAAGCAAGGGTCCATACGATTGACACATTCCAAACTCGCGTAAAAGAAGTTGGAGCCATTGTCACCTTTATGTTTGCGGTCATTGAGCTCTTGTATGAACCGCCTATTTCGCGGCTTTCCGAACACAGTTGCCCAGCCACCCTGGTAGTAAAAACGGATGTGGGGAAGCCACCATGGATCGCTGAGCTGGGCGAATCCTGCAGCATTCCGAAGCCTTCCTTAAATGACCAGTTGAATAGGTTCGAACAAAGAAGGGTCCTTCGGTGCAACTGACTTCCGGCCTCAGTGCGGGAGATGTCGGCAAACATTGGCACGGAGGACAGCACTGAGAGGCACCTCAGAAAAATACATGTTCTTCTTGGGCGAGGAACAAACGGTAGGGACTTGAGTGGTTTGCCTTTGGAATACAAAGGGGTACCCTTGGGCTCCCATCCAACCAGTCTCCCAGGAGCAAGTTGTTCAAACAGCTTTTGCCCAAGCTTGGGGGATATCCTACCTACGTGGAGATCCTTCACCTACAACATGCCTTTCCATGGGTACACTCACGATAAAACTTGTGCATTGCACCCATGGACAAGGGCCACAAAGAGGGCCGATGTGGCTGTCGGGACCGCTGCTCTCTGATAACGCTCAAAGGCCAATTCCACCTCAACATGGAGAAAGGGTACTTTTTAAGACTGATTTTAGTGGTGATTGTGTGAGCAAGCAATTCAATTGGCAACTATGTTGCCCCTTATATGAAACTTCGACAAGGCACTTTGAAAATCCGGCGCGGGGATGAGACCATTTCAGGGTTGTCTTCCCCCCCTTCGGTGTAGGAAAGTGAAGACCCCTGCAAAGAAAAGCTTCTGAAACGGTCTGCTGTTTGCCGCGGTGTGGCGCAGAGTCTTCAATCCTGTATTTGACCAATCCATGTGTTCTGGGTGGTTGTACTTTTACATACCCCTTGGGGAAAATGACCCCACAAGGCAGGCCATTGATCCCCCCCCAAAGCAGGAAGCCGCTGCAAAGCGGTTGGGGAGACAGCAAACCAAGGGATACGGACGCATCTTTAGGCTTCCAGCGGCTGAATTTGGAAAGATATTGTCCTATTGGCAACCCTGAAATGCTGCTGGACATAAATCCCCATGCGGAGGTGTGCGATCCTTGGGAGCCGGCTGATTTCGTTTCCTTTGCACTCCTCACAGCTGGCATGCTCAAGTACAACTCATGTGTTTGTGTGTGTCGTTTTTGGGAAGATCCCCTTTGTGGTTGGTTTTAAAGGGCAAGGAAACCACACACATTCGGGCAGGTCCACCTTTGAGACAAATCCCCTATTGAATAGGTTCACATTGAGTCAATAAGAC
>CAUJNA010000404.1:196738-240414 GCA_963377175.1 Effrenium voratum | reverse complement strand
CATCAGAATCGCCTGTCACGTTGGCCGTGTACAAGTCGGTCAAAAAACACATCATACCGTTGCTTTCGGGCTCCAACAGTCCGGTAATGAGCGCATCCGAGTTGGTAACCTTGCTCGTGATTGGAATATAATCACGGCTATACCTAACTCCTTTAATACAGCATCGCTTGACCTTTGCCAGCCGGTATGCAACGGATTTGAAGCCGACGCGACCAATCCTTTCAGTCTACAAGTGAAAGGAGATAGGCGCAGTACTGAGGTAATCAGCTATCTCAGCAATGATAGTCTGGCGTGCAATAGTTGATCAGCTTGTCGATGCTCTATCGAACACCACTGGGGCTTGTGCGATCAGCCTTCATCAAGCATACATTGGCACTGATCACGGTGAGCTTCGGCAAGACTTAGTCGTATTTGTTGCTCAGAAACATAACGATCAATTGCCTAGCGTCAATGAGTTCCTGCAAGAGCAAGGTCTCCCCGTTGCTCCTTTCTATGGCTACCTCATTGCACAAATTTCGCCAGAATCATTTGAGTCCTTGAGGCTATTAGCCAATGAACGAAGATTTCATTCCCCAGCAGCTGCCAGAACGGGGTGTATCGCCTAGTCTTTGCTGGAAGCTTTGTGCAGCTTAACCACCCAGGAGTCACGGTCGATGCTACCCTTCAGTTCTCTTACCAAGCACCCACTCCATCATACCTTTACACCACATGTACTACGCTTGAGTGGCTCAGTAATTACGCAAGTGGCCATCGATATCGTGTAGTCACGGTGCAGGACGCCTCCTCACAACACCATTATACGGCACTGTGGTTTGATGTCTCACGTGCGCAAGCGGAGGACCTACTGGCCAAGGGACCCCATCATGTTGAAATCGGTGGATCACCTGGAACCATACGATGGCCCCTCAGCTCCGCACCCAGCACAGTGCCATAACCAGGCCAGTGTGGCGAACTCTCACAGCTTACAGCTGTGGAAGATTGGAGCGCCGATGTTCCCCATGAAATCCTCTGCTGGTGCTCGTCCGCGCTGCGCGGCGATCCCAACCATCCGGGCGGCG
Source organism: Effrenium voratum (assembly GCA_963377175.1). Taxonomy (NCBI): domain Eukaryota; class Dinophyceae; order Suessiales; family Symbiodiniaceae; genus Effrenium; species Effrenium voratum. The sequence continues at coordinate 239,356 of CAUJNA010000404.1, read as the reverse complement.
CCCTGACCAGATTCTTCAAAAGATGGCAGAGACCGTGCTTGCCCCCCCAAAAAACAGCGATGATGTCGTAGGACAAGTGATCTCTCTCATCCCGCCTGTCGTCCAGGTCTCGAGCACGCGAGTCCCCATTCTCACGGAGTGCGGAAGGACGGTAGACAGCACCAGGTTCGCTGCCGCCTCGCGCGCCTCGCGCTCGCACTTGGATCGAGTCGCCATCGCAGAGCTTGCTTCTCGAGCAAATAGTGACTTTGTTGAAAGCCAGCTGTGTTTAAACCCTACAGGCACCACCCCGCCCGCCGCGAAAACGCTCTGAGGGCATAACCCGTTTGAACGCACCCCGGAAGCTGCCCCCCTTCCTGGCAGAGCATGTCGAAAACCGTGGAAAAAGCTATTCTCCCCGGCCATACGTGCAGGTATGGCCGGGGAGAATGCGCCAACCAAAAAAAAACTGGCCCCGTAAAAAAAGAATGGCAAGTTGGGCGAGACAACGACAGCAGATCACGGAGGCCGCGGACGGCGGCGCCCGGGCTCGCACGGGGGTGGTGCCGTCGTGCTGAACCTGCGGCGCGGCCCGGGGGCCTACGCGCTGCTCTCGCGCGCGGACGGGCAGCTGACCCGGGCGGGCCAGCACTACTACTCCCACCTGGGCCTGCGCCCCCCCAGCAGGGACTTCGACTACAACCAGCCCCTTATCCGCGAGGGGCCCAACGACTACATCCTGCTGCGCAACGGGCAGAAGAAGCTCGTGCGCTCCCTGCAGGGCGGAGAGCACCGGCTGACCAAGCTGGGCAAGGGCTTCTTCCGCGACAAGTACTACGAGTACCTGGTCCACGTGCCGGTGATCATCCGTGGCAGGCGGCGCAGCGGGCGGAACGCGGGGGCGGGCTACGAGCGCAGGGACTGGCTGCCGGTGAACGAGCTGGGCGGGGCCATGACGAGGCACCCGGCGCACCTCACGGAGGAGCAGGTGGCGCAGCGGGTGAAACAACAAGTGGAGGCCTCGCTAGACCCGGGCGGCCCCATCCTGCAGCTCTCGGACGAGACCTACGTCCTTGACCCTGAGGGGCACTGGGTGGTCAGCACCCAGAGCACGCAGTATCGGAACTCCAGGACCGAGGTGGAGACGCTCCTGCGCCAGCGCATGAGGGGCCTGAGGAGCGTGAGCTTCCAGCTGCCCTGCGAGGAGGACGTGCTGCAGAGCGCCTTCGAGGACAAGCCGCACTGCGTGCCCCGGCAGCTGGCCGAGCTGCTGCAGCTGAGCGTGGAGGAGGTGTGCGCCGACTTTGACGCCATGCTGCGCCACGACTGGAGGCGCCTCGGCATCTCCGCCGAGGAGGTGCAAGAGTTCTGCGTGTGGCGCAACGCCCCCATGCGCGTGCTGAGCTTGCAGGGCGACCTTGTGGACAGCTACGACCCGGCGCTGAAGGAGCGCCGCACCGTGTGCTTCTTGGCCTTTGACGGGCACTGCTACATGTACAGGGCCGTGAAGCGGGTGCTGGAGCGGCAGGCGGCGCGCGTGCTCTACCGGGGCGAGGCGAGGCAGACCCTGCCGCCCATCGGAGAGTGGAGGCGCTTCGACGCCGCGGACGTGCAGCCGGGGCTGTTCTGGTGCGAGGACCTGCGGGAGGCGCGGCGCCAGCTCATGGCCGCCGGCGAGAGCCCCAAGGTGGCCATCAGTAGCCCGGCGCAGTACTGCGGGCTGAGGCTGAGGCGGGGCACGAGGCCGGAGGAGCACGAGGTGCTGGAGAGGTGGTGCGAGGCACTGGGGCAGGAGTACCGGGGCCAGCGGCTGGCCGGGCTGGCGCACGAGATCTTCCTGAAGCTGCTCAAGGCGAAGCGGGAAGTGCCCGGCGCGGCGGAGAGGCAGAAGACTTTGGCCGCGCAGGACGGCAAGTGCGCGCTGTGCGGCTGCGGGCTGACGGCCGGCACCTGCGAGCTGGACCACGTGGTGCCGGTGAGGCAGGCCTTTGCGGGCAGCGTGCAAACCCTGCAGGCGCTGTGCGGCGACTGCCACAGCGAGAAGACGCTGAGAGAGAGCGCGCAGCCCACCAGCCTGGAGAGCCGCGTGGCCCCCGGAGTCATGGAGTACGTCCGGAGCTCCAAGCTGCCTCCCCTCGTCTTTGAGGCGCAGACGTGCGCAGCGTTCCGCAAGAAGGACAGCACGTACGTCGGCGTGGACGTGGTGCGCTGCAGGCGCAACGGGCTGCCAACGCCCCCTTCCCCCTGCCCATCCTGTGCCCGGCGGACGGCGTTGAGCCCGTGGACGGCGCGCTGCCGGACCTGGGCTTTGTGGAGGGCTGCTGCGACGCGAGGCAATCCTGCCTGAACCTGTTGCCGTACGTGGGGCCCGGCTGGTACCCGAAGGTTTCGCTGGCCGCGATGCTGGACCTGGGCGTTTGCCGCTGGGACCACATTGTGTTGGGCATCTCCGCGCGGAGCCACGTGGACGCGGCGACGCTGCGGCGCGCGCTGGAGCGGATGGACGCCGCGTGGCCCGAGGGCGAGGAGCACATGGCCAAGCTCAGCGTGAACGCGATGATAGGCCTGTGGGCGCGCAGCACGGAGGTTGTCTACAGCGTGCGCAGCAGCAGCAGCGAGCTGGACGGCGCGGGCGCGGACTTCTCTCAGGCCTTCGCCTACGAGGGGGGCATGGTGTGGGACTTCGTCTACGCCAGGAGGCTGCTGAGCAACGGCACCCATCCATGACGCGGTGCTGGGCTTTGAGCGCTGCATGGTGGCCAAGGCCCGGCGCATCCTGGACGCGCCGCCGCGCTACCTCGCGCAGGTGAAGACGGACTGCCTGCTGACGCAGCGGCTGCCGAAGCGCTTCACGGAGCGGCTGCGGGCGCTGGAGGCGCTGCGCCACCCGGACGGCACGCCGGTCTACCGCGTAGAAGAGACGAGGCTGTTGCTGGGCAGCAGCCGGGCGCCGCGCATGGAGGCGGAGCGCCCCAAACAACGGAGGTGGAACGGGGTGGATGACCCTATAAGCCACTGCCTGGCGGGCAACTCCCTGCTGCTCACGGCCTGCCGGGCACCGGAAAGACGCACCTGGCCCGGACAATTGTGGTGAGGCTGCGAGAGCAGGGCGAGGCGGCGCACCTGGTGTCCAAGACGCACTGCTCCGCGCAGAACCTGGGCCTGGGGGCGCAGACGGCCGACCACTGGGTGCGCAGGTACGTGCGCGGGGGCAGCGCGCAAAAGCTGGACTGGCTGGTGGTGGAGGAGATCACGCAGCTTGACATGGCGCTCTGGGCGGACCTGGCCTGCGTGGGGCTGAACGCCGACGTGAAGTTCCTGCTGCTGGGAGACTTCCGGCAGCTGCCGGCCGTGCTGGACTCCTGGGCCGGCGGCCCATCAGCGCGCCGTTGGAGCACAGCCAGCTCATCCGCGACCTGGCCGGCGGGCACAGGCACGAGCTCACGGAGAACATGCGCTCCGACCCCGGCATCTTCAACTTCGTGAAGTGGCTGCGGGTCGGCGAGGAGGCGTGTCCCACGCTGGAGCAGGCCAAGGCGAGGCTGAAGGAGCTCTACCCCTCCAAGCCCGGGTGGCCGGACACCATGCTGGTCATCAGCCACAGCAAGCGCATGGCCGTCAACGCAGCGGCGAACCGGGCCCTGGCGCCGGAGGCCTCAAAGCTCCTAGAGCTGGAGACACAAGTCATCCACATAGATTTGGGTGAGACCCAGCCAAACTGCAACACAGAACAGCCCGCAGAGCATGAGGGTGTGGCCGGGGCTGCGCCTCATTGGGGCCGGCGGAAAGATACCCAAGGGCGTCTTTGTGGCCGTGGCGGAAGTGGAGCCGGACGGAGTGAGGCTGGACAACGGCATGCGGCTGAAGAACCAGGAGCTGCTGCGGGCCACCCGGCCAAGCCACGCAGTGACCTACGCCAGCTGCCACAAGCTCACCCTCCACAACCGCGTCCGCCTGGACCTGGAGTCCTGCCACCTCACGCTGCGCCACCTGTACGTGGGCGCCTCAAGGGCCACGAGCTCCGAGCTGCTGGAGGCCCAGAACGGGCAGCACGGCGCCTCCAGGGGCTCCAGCATGAGGTGGCGCACCTCAAAGAGCACGCCCCACTGCCTGCCCATCAGCCAAACGTGCCGGGCCTCCACAAGCGCGCGGCCTGCGACGCGCGAACTCCGCGGGGCGCGGCACGCGGTTGCCGGCCGGGTCCCAGAAGAGGCAGCGCTCCAAGTCAATCTTGCACTTCACGTGCTTGCCCTTGGCGCTCACCTTGACGGCGCGCTGCAGCTGGCTCTCAAGCTCGGTGGGCGGCCCCCGGAAACGGCTTCTGGAAGACGATCATGTTGTCGATGACGCCCTGCTCCACCCCATCCGTCCACAGCTCCAGGTCGGTGTTGCTCGCAAAGCACACTCCCCCCGCCGGGCTCCCACAGCACCTCCACGTCCACCTTGCACACCAGCGCGCCCTGATGGGAGTCCTCTATGGAATTTTCCCCCCTTGGCGTTGGTCTGAACGTCCAGCCCGAGTGCAAGCTTCATGGTTGCGAAGTTCGGCTTTTTATCTCGCGGAGAAAAAATCCGGTCCGATGTAACGCGCGAGTTTTCTTGGTCGTCGCAGTGGCGGTGATCTTGCTCTCAAAAAATGCCGAGACTCCTGGAGCTTTTCTGCGGCACCAAGTCGGTGGGCAGGGCCTTCGAGGCGGCGGGCTGGGAGGTCGTCTCCCTGGACATCGTGTCGAAATTTGAGCCCGCCATCCTGTGCTACATCCGGAGCTGGGACTACACGACGTTTCCGCCGGGGCACTTCGACATGGTTTGGGCCAGCCCCGTCTGCACGGAATACAGCCGCGCCGCCCGTGGCGGCTCCTGGAGGGCGATGACCCCTTGATGTGGGTCATAGAGAACCCGGCCACCGGGCTGCTGAAGACCCGGCCGTTCATGAACCGTCTGCCCTGGGTGGACGTGACCTACTGCAAGTACGGAACCCCGTACAGGAAGCAGACGCGGCTGGAGGCCGAGGCGAGGCCTGCAGTGCAGGCCCGGCAGCCGCTGCGAGGCGTGGCAGGACGGCAGGCGCCTCCGCGCCGCGCAGCGGGGGCCGCGGCTGATGGAGCGAGAGGGTCAGCCAATCACGCGAGCTGCTCTACAGCGTTCCTGCTGCGCTGTGCGAGGAGATTGCGCGCGCGGCCACGGAGGAGCTTGCGGAGCGGCTGAGCATTCCGGACTGAGTCTTCCTCCAAGGGGCATTTTTCCATGTTTTTGCTGTTTTTGTTTTTTTTGCGGTTTTTCTGCACCAAAAATGGTGAAGAGGGACCTTTTTTTGCCGTTTTTGTGGCGGTGCCCCTCAACTTCAAAAGCGGTGCCACTCTGCACCAAAAATGGTGAAGAGGGGCACCGGGCCTTTTTTTTAGTCAAGCACAGAGACGCCCGTGCCGGAGAGCGTCACCAGCTGGTAGGCCACCAGGTGGATGAACAGGTCCGTCATCGTGCCGTCCAGGCCCTTGAAGGTGAACCGGGCAAGGTCGCCCGAGCGGGTGCTGACACCACTCAGCGGCATCTTGGGCACGCGCTCGGTGGGAAAGCCGGCAATGAAGCTGTTGCGCAGGTAGCCCACGCGGCCGATGTCGATGTTGCGCACCGTGTCGTCGTAGGTGCCCGCGAGGACGGAGAGAAAGTGGAAGTGCTCCGAGGCTCCCTTCATGGGGTTGTGAGGGTACTGCAGGCTGCCCAGCTGCATCTGCGACTCCAGGAGGCTGTCCTCCTGCCTGGCCGCGCCGATGGGGGCCACGTCCTGCCCCGGGTTGGCCAGCAGGTGGATCTTGGAGCCCGCGTCGTTGTCCCAGAAGGTCACGAACGCGCCCATGGGTTTCGTGAAGGCGCGCGCCACGGTGACGTTGTGCTCCGCCACGCCGTTCGGGACGCTGGACTGCTGCGTGTGCACCGTGGGGTAGCTGAACACCAGGGACCTTCCTGAGAGGAGCACGCGGTTGAAGGACTCGACCAGCGCAGAGTCCAGGACGACCTGGGAGGCCAGAACTCGGACGTTCTGGATCTCAAAGTCGGTGCTCAGCGTGGCTCCGGAGGGGTGCGCCCCGGCGTTCTCGGACCACAGCGCAGTTGTGGCGTCCGCAAACTCAATTTCTATCACCAGGTTCAGCTGCGGCGGCAGCATCTTCCCGCAGCGCAGGATGCCCACCATGGTGGGGCGCAGCAGCACGTCCGCGTAGCCGCCCTGGTGCACCGCGCGGGCGATGCGCGGGTCGTTCACTTCGTCGAAACCCACCATGGCCTTGTTGCGGTTGTACTCTCTGCCCTTCAGCAGGTCATGCACGGCCACGGTGCGGCCGTAGTAGTTGATGTCGTCGCAGCGCTGGCCGTTGGCGAAGACCTGGACGCGCTGGACGAAGCTGGCGGGGTTGGGCGTGGCCGGGGCCAGCGGGTTGGCGCCGTCCGTGTTCCTGACGCGGAAGGCGATCTTGATGGACTCGGGGTCGATGAAGGACGTGCCGCTGGTCAGCGGGATGCGGCAGACCCTAGAGGTTGTGGGGGAGAAGGAGCTCAGCAAGCTGGGGAAGTACTGCACGTCATGCCGCGCCGTCACGTAGCTGGTGTTGCTTGTTTTCAGCTTGTAGTCCAGGCTCTGCATCAGCTCATCCTGGGCTCCGGCGGTGACTACCTCCATGCTTGTTTATATACACGCATTTTGACTCGTACGGCGAAGGAAAACTACTCTTCCAGTGCCTACAGCAATGTAGGCACTGGAAGAAAAGCATTTTGCAGCCCAAAACCATGCAAAACGAGCTATTAGTCCAGTGCCTACATTTACGTAGGCACTGGACTAATAGTTTTTTCAGCGCAAAACCGTGCAAAAAAGCTATTCTTGTAGTCCGTATATCTATATACGGACGAGAAGAATAGCGTTTTGCAGCGCAAAACAGTGCAAAACCGTGCATTTTTTAAGCAGCCTCAATGTCTCGCGCCAGCTGGTCAAAGCTGGGCGGAGGCAAGCTCCGGCGTGACTGCCCGGAACTGGAGCTCGCCCGCGAGCTCTGGGACTGGGGCAGAGCCACGCGGTTCAGGCCCCAGGAGAAGGGGCGCGGCGTGTTGGACTGCGCCTGAACACGGAAGCCAGACTGCGAGGAGGCGCGGCTGCTTGCGGGGCTGCCTGAAGTGCTGCTGCCGGTGCGCAGCGTGAAGTGCTGGGGCTGAGTGGCGTCGTTCATGTTGTTGGCGGACCGGACGTCCTGCACGGCCGCGTCCTCGCTGCCCTGCTGGGGCCGGAAGAGCGTGTTCTCCAGCACCCAGCCCGTGCCGCGCGCGATGCGCCGCCCGCGCCAGCCAACGCTCCAGCAACCTCGCCCGCGGTGGGCGCCAGGGCAGCGGCCCCTTCTGCCAGGCCCCCCAGGTACCCAAAGGCTCCGCCCACGCCCTCGGCGGCAACGGCAACCTCACCCTCCTCCGCAGCCACGGCCGCCGTTTCCTCAACGGCCTGCGCCGCGCCACGCTCCACCTCCTGCGCGCGCTGCCCCGCCTCGTCCAGGAGGCGCTCCACGTCACTGGGCCGGCCTATGATCTGCGGAGGCGGCTGCGCCGGGCCCGGACGGGGCAGCACGTTTAGGCGCACGTACTCAGCCGCGTCCTGGGGCAGCTGAGAGCGGAAGGCCTGCGCGGCTGCGAGCCCCGCGGCCCCTGCGCCTATGAGGTCCGCTGCCGTCTGCGCGCCGTCTGCAGTGCTGCGCAGACGGTCCGTGATGGGGCGGCCCCTGCCCGTTGCTGGCCAGCGCGCCGGCCTCGGGGTCTCCCGCCAGGTCGTCCTCAACAAAGCGGGTTCCGCCGTACTTTTGGTACCTCCGCGCAAGGCGCACGTCCTCGTCCGTGGCCTCTGCGGGAGTGCGGAAGCCGTCCTCGGGAATTGCCTGCAGAGGCGTGTGCTGCAGGGGCCGAGGGTTGGGGTCCTCGCTGGACTGTACTAAATCGTCCAGGTAGAAGTGGCTTGTGACGAACGAGGTGGCCTTGCGGTCCGGCTGGTCCAGGGGCAGCGGCTCATTCCGCTCAAGGTAGCCCACCACCTGCTCAAAGCGCGGGCGCTGGTTGAAGCCGTGCGCCCGAAGCGTCTTCATTTACTGTTGCGCACCTTCGCCCGCCGCCCGTTCCACGCCCCGGCGCTCGGCCCGCGCGTAGCGCAGCTGGGGTACCTGGCGGTGCACGGCCTCCGTCAGCCGGCTCACGTCGTCCAGGTGCCTCTGCCCCTCCTGCGCCTGCCTGCGCTCGCCCAGCCAGTTGTTGAAGGCCCGCGCCTCCTCCAGTTCTCGGTAGCGCTTCAGCAGCAGCGGCTGCAAGTTGTAACTGGGGTACGTCTTGCGGAACCACCGGAGCATCCGCGGCTCGTTGCGGGGTTCAATCGACATCATGCTTTTATACCAGTACGCTTGCGCCTGTTGTCAGCCGGTCATAAGCCGACTGCCTCTCCAGCATGCGCAGGGCGCGCTGCTGTTTTTTTGTGAGCTGAGGCGCCTCCGGTTCAGCCGGCGCCGGTGCCTCAACCGGTGCCTCTGCCGGTGCCTCTGCCGGTGCCTCCGCCGGCGCCGTCTCAACCGGCGGCTTTGGCTTGCGCCTTGGAGCAGCCGGCTCAGTAGGCACGTCCTGCTTCGGTTTGTTCTTGCTCCCAGGGGGCCTGCCCCGCCGTTTCGGTTCCGGCGCAGCGTCCTGCGCAGCGTGTGGCGCAGCGTGTGGCACCTCTTGTGCCTCTTGCGCCTCCGCCTCGTGTTCGGTCGGCTCCATTTAATTATACGTGGTCAAGATATAACACGAACGACAAAGACGACCCGCGAAGCCGGACGACGTTGCCGTCCAGGTCGGTCAGGCGGAAGCGCATGTGCGCCGCCCGCCTCTCCCGCCAAGCCCTTCAGCGTGGACCACATGCTGGGCCCGAGCTTCGTCTCCGGCGGGCAGCAGGTCTTTGAGTTCGTGAAGATGATGGCGCACAACGAGGTCTACCTGCGCTGCGCCCAGCTGGCCAACGCCAGCAGAGTGCTGGGCAACCTGGGCAACGACATCCTCTCCAAGATCACGCTGAAGAGCGGAGTGGGTACCATTGTGGAGACGGGCTCAGACGACGGGCACTTCATGGCCCTCAGAGGCCCGGTTAGCGGCAGGGTAGTCCGCCGCGTCGGGAAATTGCTGCCGCAGCTCCAGGTCGTTCAGGATGAGCCTGTTGCCGTCATAGGCAACGCTCAGGCTGTTCGTGGTCTCGCTGTAGGTGGCGGTGGCAAAGTTGGAGTTGATCCAGGCGGCCAGCCGGGGGCGCGTGTACGCGCCCTCCGGAAGCTGCGCCCAGTTCAGCGTGCCCAGCGCGGCGTCAACCCAGTAGAGGTAGCGTCCCCGGTCCGTGGACAAAAAGCTGTCGGCCAGGCGGATCTTGTAGACGGCAAGCCGGGCGTCGCTCTGCAAGTGCAGGGACTCTCCCAGGTCTACCTCAAAGTCGCTGTCCGAGCCGGCCACTCTCTTGCGGCTGTCCACGTAGATAGTGGTCATCCTTTTCTTTAGGAACCCGCCCGTTCTGCGGACGACGGGCGGCTGGACGGCTGCGACGGAGGTGCAGCAGGAGATATTTTCGCATTTCGCGTTGATCAGCGTGGAACTAGCGAACAGCTTCTGGCCCAGGAAGCTGAGCGCCGCTCCCATCGGCTTCTCTTTCCAATGCGAAACGCTCTTCAAAGCGCTTGTAGAACATTTCATTCCTCGGCTTCAGGTAGTAGACGAAAAGTTCCCGCGTCGCCTGCTCGTACAACTGGTAGAGCTGCTCCTTCGGCAGCAGGGCGCTGAGCTCCTCCACCACGCCATCCAGCTCGTGCTGGTTGCGCAGCCTCCAGCAGCAGAGGACTGCATGTTCACCCGCACGGCTGCGCTGATGAGCCGCAGCTTCTGCGAGCTCACCCAGGTACTGATCTGCATGTGCCGGCCCCTGATGAACAGCGTATCCAGGGCGCCGTTTGGTTTATGCAATTGCGGCATGTCCGCAAGGTCGTCCAGGATAATCAGCACCTGATACAGTTTCTTCATCTCCAACTTCTTGGACGCCTCGGTGATCTTGCGCTGCTGCTGGATGATGCGGCGCAGCGCCGGCTCGTCCCAGTCCTCCCAGTACGCTTGTTCCCGTTCGGTGTTCACCCCCAAGTCCTCCTCGGTATACTTCTTGACGGGAATCCAGCCGTCATCAATGTCAATGGACGGGCTAAAGATGTAGATTCTCTCAAACACGCCGCGATACTGCTCCAGAATCAGGCTGATCAAAGTCACGGTTTTGCCTGATTTTGATGGCCCGAGGAAAGTGCCCGTGCACGGAACCAGTGGCACCACGGGGTCCGAGGACTGTTTGCTGCTGTATTCCGGCACAGGAAAGAGCTTGATCTTTCCCATCCCTTTGTTTCACTTGCCAAATTTGAAGCCGGGAAGCCGGGCGGCGAGTCCGGGAGCGCACTGCTATACAGCAGGGCGCTGACGGAGTTTTCCGGGCAATCCGGGCGACAAGTCCGGGAGTGCGTCTCTGTGTACAGACGCGCTTCCGGAGTTTTCTGGGATAAACCAAAGGGCTGGTATGCAGCTGAAGTACTTTGGAAGTAAGGCGTGGTTAGCTCCTCACATGGACCGGCTGCTCAGGGCGTCGCCGTGCTTCACTCTCCCTTCTTCGGTTCTGGAAAGCTGGAGTACTACCTCGCCGCCCGGCGTCCGGGCTTGGAGGTGCGGCGTCGACGCCTTCGAGCCCGTCGCAAACCTGCACCGCTGCTACTTGAGGCAAGACCCGGTCTTCCTGCGCTCCTTGCTGCGCCTGGTGGGGCGCAGGGTGGACAGGCGCTTCTACTCCGGGCGCCTCCTGCCGGGCGCGCTGAGAGGCCGTGCCGGGCGCCGGGCCGCCTGCGCGTACGTCCTGCTGCGCAACAGCTTCTCGGAAAAGTGGGGCTCCTTCGCACAGCAGCGGCCGCTGGCACTGAGCAGCGTGCGGCGTCTGCAGCCACCCTGCAACGTGACCGTGCGGCGCCAGGACGCGCTGGCCTATCTACGCGCTCTGCCCTGCCTGGCGCACCAGTGCATCTACGCTGACCCTCCTTACATGTTCCCCGGCCGCAGCATGAACTACTATGGTACGAGAGGGGGCCACGACCTGGTCTTTCACACGGAGCTGCGAGACGCACTCTTCGCGAGCGGCCTGCCCTTCGTCGTCAGCGTCAACGACGTGCCCGAGGCCCGGGAGCTCTACAGCGGGGCCGACTCCATCACAAGCCTGTGCTCGGGGAAGAACAGTTCCAAGCCCGAGCTGCTGGTAGTGCACCGGGTCAATCCTGCTGTCAGCACAGGATTGAGGGGAGCAATCCTGTTGCCACAGCAGGATTGAAGGGGCAATCCTGTGCTCACGCCAGGATTGACGGCAGGGTGTGAGTGGTGAAAAAACACTATGTCAGCGGTACCGCGAGGACAGCAGCGCTGACGGACCTCCGGCGCTGGCCCGGTGATGGGTTTTTCGGGCAAAAAAGCGAAGTCGTAATTCCGACTTCGGTGGGAGAGCGAAGTCGGAATTCCGACCTCGGTGGAAGAATCCCGACCTCGGGCTCGGCAGGGCTCCGATGCCGGGCAGGTGGCGCGGCCGGGAGGCTTCAATGTTCGCCGAAACTGTCGGATTAGACGACAGTTTCGATTTTTTTTTTCCTGGGAAGAATCCCCGACCTTGGCGCGGGCTCGGCAGGGCTTCTATGCCGGGCAGGTGGCGCGGCCGGGGAGGCTAGGCGCGGCAGGCACCAAGCCGCCGAATCCTCACAGTCCCCCGCGTCCTTGCTATATGTGCTATATGTGCTATATCTCACAAGGCAAGCCACTGAACATCCACTCTTTCCGGGTTCCTTGCTATATGTGCTATATGTGCTATATCTCACAAGGCAACCCACTGAACATCCACTCTCCCCGGGTTCCTTGCTATATGTGCTATATGTGCTATATGGCCCTATATAGCACATATACTACAAATTTTCGCGCGTACAGAATATATAGCACATATAGTACATATAGCAAGGAGCTGGGGGAGAGTGGGGGTTCAGCGGCTTGGCGTGTAAGATATAGCACATATAGCACATATAGCAAGGAGCCCGGAGACTGTGGGGGTTCAGCGGCTTGGCGTGAGACCCATATAGTACATATAGCACGTATAGCAAGGAGCCCGGAGACTGTGGGGGTTCAGCGGCTTGGCGTACACGCGGCACCGTGCCGCCGCAGTGGGAGGTAGAATCCCCCACTGCGGACAACTCTAGCTCTCTTAGGCGCACTCTGAATCAAATCGTGGGGGGAGTTCAATGCAGGGAATCCCTGCATTCCCGGTATCTCTCTCTTTAGAGGGCGTTTCCCAAATGGATTATATTCTACCTGAGAGGCTCCTAGCACTCGTCCGTCCAGCATTTGACCCCGTCCTGCGAAGGATTCGAAGTCTAAAACGCTGCGTGCAGGCGTGTGGCTGCAAACTAATGACCCCTAGATATGCGCCGCAATTTGGCTCCAGGTTGCATTTCAAGCGATGTCAAGCTTTGCCAAAGGAAACCCCTTTTCCCTTTTTTTTCGGGGACCCCTTTTTTTGGGACCCCTTGTTTTCTTTTTTTTTGTTTTTTTCTTAGCCCTGCAAAGGTTGGCTCGCTTGAAATGCAACCTGGAGCCAAATTGCAAGCATATCTAGGGGTCATTATTTTGCAGCCACACGCCTCCACGCAGCGTTTTAGACTTCGAATCCTTTGCAGGACGAGGTCAAGTGCTGGACGTAGAATATAAGCCATTTGGGAAACCCTCTCTAAAGAGAGAGAGCTGGCCTTCGTGAGCGTCGACGTGCCGGAGGCCCGGGAGCTCTACAGCGGGGCCGACTCCATCACGAGCCTGAGCTCGGGCAAGAACAGTTCCAAGCCCGAGCTGCTCGTGCTGCATCGGGGCAATCCTGTTGCGGCGCAGGATTGACGGACGCAACCCAAGGCTCACATGCAGCAAATGAGGCCAAGAGAATTCCAACCCAACCTTCTGCTCTGAGTCACCGTTGCGCTTAGAAAGCGCTTGTCAGGCTTTTCGAGCCACAAAGCTTCGCAACAGAAACACTTACAAGGCCAGAAACAGCGTTTTAAGCCCGGCAACTTAAACAGTGAGTGCCACTCTGCATCAAAAATGAAGCAGAGTGGCACCGGGCCTTTTTTTTGCCGTTTTTGTGGCGGTGCCCCTCAACTTCAAAAGCGGTGCCCTTCTGCATCAAAAATGATGCAGAGTGGCACCGGGCCTTTTTAGTCAAGCGCGTGCCGGAGAGCGTCACCAGCTGGTAGGCCACCAGGTGGATGAACAGGTCCGTCATCGTGCCGTCCAGGCCCTTGAAGGTGAACCGGGCAAGGTCGCCCGAGCGGGTGCTGACACCACTCAGCGGCATTGGGCACGCGCTCGGTGAGAAAGCCGGCAATGAAGCTGTGGCGCAGGTAGCCCACGCGGCCGATGTCAATGTTGCGCACCGTGTCGTCGTAGGTGCCTGCAAGGACGGAGAGGAAGTGGAAGTGCTCCGAGGCTCCCTTCATGGGGTTGTGAGGGTACTGCAGGCTGCCCAGCTGCATCTGAGACTCCAGGAGGCTGTCCTCCTGCCTGGCCGCGCCGATGAAAGCCACGTCCTGCCCCGGGTTGGCCAGCAAGTGGATCTTGGAGCCCGCGTCGTTGTCCCAAAAGGTCACAAACGCGCCCATGAGTTTCGTGAAGGCGGCAGAGTCCAGGACGACCTGGGAGGCCAGAACTCGGACGCCGGGTGCGCCCCGGCGTTCTCGGACCACAGCGCAGTCGTGGCGTCCGCAAACTCAATTTCTATCACCAGGTTCAGCTGCGGCGGCAGCATCTTCCCGCAGCGCAGGATGCCCGCCATGGTGGGGCGCAGCAGCACGTCCGCGTAGCCGCCCTGGTGCACCGTGCGGGCGATGCGGGGGTCGTTGACTTCGTCGAAACCCTCCATGGCCTTGTTGCGGTTGTACTCTCGGCCCTTCAGCAGGTCGTGCACGGCCACGGTGCGGCCGTAGTAGTTGATGTCGTCGCAGCGCTGGCCGTTGGCGAAGACCTGGACGCGCTGGACGAAGCAGGCGGGGTTGGGCGTGGCCGGGGCCAGCGGGTTGGTGCCGTCCGTGTTCCTGACGCGGAAGGCGATCTTGATGGACTCGGGGTCGATGAAGGACGTGCCGCTGGTCAGCGGGATGCGGCAGACCCTAGAGGTTGTGGGGGAGAAGGAGCTCAGCGAGCTGGGGAAGTACTGCACGTCATGCCGCGCCGTCACGTAGCTGGTGTTGCTTGTTTTCAGCTTGTAGTCCAGGCTCTGCATCAGCTCATCCTGGGCTCCGGCGGTGACTACCTCCATGCTTGTTTATATACACGCATTTTGACTCGTACGGCGAAGGAAAAACTATTCTTCTAGTGCCTACATTGATGTAGGCGCTGGAAGAATAGCGTTTTGTGGCGCAAAACCGTGCAAAAAAAGCTATTAGTCCAGGGTGTATATTCATATACGGCCTAGACTAATAGCATTTTGCAGCGCAAAAGCGTGCATTTTTTAAGCAGCCTCAATGTCTCGCGCCAGCTGGTCAAAGCTGGGCGGAGGCAAACTCCGGCGTGACTGCCCGGAACTGGAGCTCGCCCCTGGGACTGGGGCAGGGCCACGGGGTTCAGGCCCCAGGAGAAGGGGCGCGGCGTATTGCTGGACGCGGAAGCCGGACTGCGAGGAGGCGCGGCTGCTTGCGGGGCTGCCTGAAGTGCTGCTGCCTGAGCGCAGCGTGAAGTGCTGAGGTTGAGTGGCGTCATTCATGTTGTTGGCGGACCGGACGTCCTGCACGGCCGCGTCCTCGCTGCCCTGCTGGGGCCGGAAGAGCGTGTTCTCCAGCGCCCAGCCCGTGCCGCGCGCCCGTAGGCTGCGCCGCCTGCGATGCCCACGGCCAGCCCCGCCGTTGCCGCCGCGCCAACTCCCGCCGCGCCAGCCAACGTTCCAGCAACCTCGCCCGCGGTGGGCGCCAGGGCAGCGGTTCCTTCTGCCAGGCCCACCCAAAGGCTCCGCCCACGCCCTCGGCGGCAACGGCCACCTCGCCCTCCTCCGCAGCCACGGCCGCCGTCTCCTCAACGGCCTGCGCCGCGCCACGCTCTACCTCCTGCGCGCGCTGCCCCGCCTCGTCCAGGAGGCGCTCCACGTCGCTGGGCCGGCCTATGATCTGCGGAGGCGGCTGCGCCTGGCCCGGACGGGGCAGCACGTTCAGGCGCACGTACTCAGCTGCGTCCTGGGGCAGCTGAGAGCGGAAGGCCTGGAGAATTAGATTTCTTCTTGGCGGTTGGCGCCTCAAGTAACCACATGCTTAGAAGTTGCGTGGCTTATGAATTTGCCGGCGGCAGGTGTGGGGCAAGCCAGCATGTTGCACCTTAGGGAGGTGAGTTCGCACGCTTCGCTGACCGTGAGCTCGCAATGGCACAAGAATTGACACTGGCGCTTCAGAAACTCACGATCAGATGTTCCGTGGGCAGCCCAGCCGGCTGGTGCGTGTTTTCGGAGTCCCTTGGTATGCTTTCACAGATGCGTGCTTTGAAAGGTTGTATTGCCTTAACTTTTTGGCACGCTCCAGTGGCCTCACCTTCGAACCCAGTTGACTGACCTCCAGAGATGTGACCAGGCATCTGACATCGCTTGGGTAAGGAGGTGTGATGAAACGATGTGATTGAGAAAGCCATTCCACAAATCGGATAAGATGGGGATTGCAGTAAATAACCGTGTGTGAAACTGGCCGCGCTGATCGCGTGCCAGCCGTGCAGCATTCGTGAAGCCTTGGCAGTGCGCCCTACTTGCGTGAAATATAGTCAATGTGGATCCGCATGGATCGCTTCATGCCAAGCGACTTTCACCGACCCCCATTTGCATAAGAAAAGAGGAGAGTGGGCTTTCTTAAGCGCAGGCGGTGTTGCTGGTCGGCTTGGAAACAGTGTCGTGTGTGTTGGGCGGGGGTTTGGCTCAAGACCTAATGTTCTGACGAGCAAAGACACTTGCAACCAGTGACCTTGCCTGCCAGTGATTCTCCATCGCTTCTGGATGAGAGTATCAAATTCCCCGATCAAATTTGGCTTCGAGGGGAGGATTGCCATGTGACTCCCGGTATTCAGATCACCAACGCCATATTTTGTGAGGCCATCCAATTTGATCAGGATGCAGACTTTCAGGCGATTTCGTCACGAGTACTTCCTGGTGGAGATCAGCATCGGCTCCAACCCCGGATCACCATCAGAGACTGCTTCAATTGCATACCTGTCAGTGTGGATCCACCAGTCATCATAACACACGTCACGCGAGACGAGCTGAGTGATTGCTTGTTCCACACACGGCGTGAGTCTTTTTGCATTGCAGTCTGTAATACACTTGACGAGCCCGTGCAAGATGCTTTTGAGTTATTCTCCGGTGGATTTGCAGGCTGGAAGCAGGCTATTACAGCCCTCAATCAGCAAGGGTTGATCAATATTAATGTGAGCCATGCCATCGACTTAGACCATGAGTCCTGTAGCAACTACCGCCTGAACCACTGCAGTGGTCTGAACGACGAGAAATGCACCCGCTGTCACCAAGAAAGAGTTTTGTGCAAACATGTCCTGCCGGAATTGCTTGCTGGCCTTCAACAAGGCCACACGCAGGCAGCATGGATGTGCTCTCCGCCATGCCCCAGCTGGAGTGATAGTGGAAACCGTGCCGGCCTCAACAGTCTTGACGGTCAGGCTTTTCTTGACCTCCTTGATAGCATGAAGCTGAACCAACCGCCAATCGTTTGGATCGAAAACGTTTCAGCGATCACTAAGCATCGCCACTTTCGCAGTCACAGATCGAATCGGCCGTGCGGGGTTCCAGATTGTGCAACAGATCGAGTCCAATTTGCTTGCCTTGCAACCGACATGCAGGAGCAGATGGATGGCAATTTGTGTTCGCCGCGACTTGCTTCCGCTTGTTGGCGGCCTTCCTCGGTGCCCCTTTCCTGTTTTGGACAAATCTACCCTCCTTGGCAGAGACGTTATCCCTGTTCACCTGCCTCCACTGCATGAGCAAAGTTTACTCTTGACTCGAAGTGAGCGTGATACATACTCAGATGCCAGGTATTGTAAACAGGCAACCTCGAAGGACCGAACTCTGCAGCACAGAATCAAAGGGCCTTATGGTCACCTAGGCACCGTGATGGCAAAGTATGGATCGCAGCACACGCTGCATCCGTCGGCGCTTCAGCAAAGTGGGCTCCATGCCGATCTCACCGGTGCCGTCCAGCGACCTCGATTCTTTTCGCCTTTGGAGCTTGCGTTGGCCTTGGGAACATTCGGGACTCTCAAACTTCCGCGAAACTGCCGGAGTGCGCACCATATGGTAGGAAACGCTATTTCCCCCACGCAAGCGTTGCAAGTGCTCCTGCCCATCATGTGTATCCTCACTAAAACCCGGATTTGCGCCCCAGTTCCACATCCACAGGACATCCTGATGAGCGCATGGAGGATGCGACTCCGAGCAAGCCAAACGAACGTGATCGAATCTACCAGCTGGATTGGGTTGGTTGCAGTTTGCAGCTCAAGCACTGCTGAGACACATCGTGAACCCGTGCTGGCAATTTCCCACACCCGTGGGATGTCGGTGTCCGAACCCATCGCTGAGGACCGACATTTAGTTGAGTCGAACATTGTTATCTCATCTCCACTTACTCGGAATGTTTGTGTTTCAGGTGCGCAAGTTCCAAATCCTCTCTCCAAGACTCCACACTCCCTTGGGGTTTGCCTCCCTTTCAGATTTGGCTCAACCCTGATGACTGCGTTGAAACCTCAGCACCTCCCACCTCGTGCCTCAAATCCATTGCCTCGGCAGTTGGCATCAGTGAACATTGCATATTCCGGACCTGCGGATCCAAGTGTGTGCTCCTTGCACCCGATGCCCTCGTGCCTGATCCTGTGCAAGACCTGATCGCTATCCCCTGTTTCACTGACCCGAATCGGCACGGACACACATTTACGTGTACCACCATGATCGATGTTGATGTCCCTGTGCAGGCCACCAACGCTGAGCTTCGCCACCAGCTCCTTGTATCAGCCGTGCAGGAATTTGCTTATCCCAACTTCCACGTGAAGGGTCGGCTCCACAATTCCTCGAGGGTTACCCACCTCGGATCATTACAGGGATGGGAACGAATCGTGACACTCAACATCCGCGAGTGTGAAGATCGGACAGTAGCGGCCTCCCTTGTGCCACCACCTCTTGGCTGTGCCGAAGTGTGGATTGCCTGGGCTGGGTCTAAACTGACCCCCTTCCGTGCCCCAGTTGACCTTCCGATCTCTCAACTTGTGACCCAGTTCTTGATCCCCCACAAGCCTGTCTGTAGTTGAAGTTCGATGCAACGGTAAGCTCATCAACCTGACCCTGACTGTCCTTCACTTTGCTAATGGCGTGGTTCGTGTTTTCCTGCCAGGACTGCCAGGTGGTGGTAAGTCCCATCCGGCTGCTGTTGAAGGAGAGCGTACTGCCACCAGTGAAGCCGGATCAGCCACTGACAGGTTTATTGCACACCGTAGACAGAGATGCACTGTGTTTGGATCTCTTGATCACCTTCTCGCACACCGCCAGATGCTAGTTGCAACTAGTTTGCGTTTGCAGATCCTTCTTGCGCAGGGCACCCTTTGGGGGGATGATGAGATCCTGTACCATCTTGAGTGTATCTCTAACACTCAACCCGACGAGCTTGTAATCCCTGTTGATCCACTGATCACGTCGGCCTTACTAAGTGATTCGCCTCACTGCCTGCTTCGCTCTTGGTTATTCGATCGAGTGAATCTTGATGATGAGTGTCTCCTTATCACGGCCATCAGAATTCAGGACCATTGGGTTCCAATTGTTTGGCACCTCCACATGCGCCAGATCCATACAGCATCTTGTGACATCACCGAGGACACTGCGCAATTTGTCCAGCAAGCCACTAATGTGTTACTGCAAGCCACAGGACTTCGTGCCGGTCATTCGAATCATCGAGTTGCCAGACCAGGTGTGCAGGACACCAAGATGCTTGTGGCGCGCAGGCCATTGCTTGGATTAGATGTGCCGTTGGCCCTCTGCCCAACCCTGGAGACTTGTCACATCTTTCACTCCGACGTCTCTTTTGTTGCAGTCTTGCCGGAAGTGAATACGTGCCTCAAGTTCATTACCTTGCTGGGGGGAAATTCAACCCGTTGAAAGCAGGTTTGGCGCAAAGCCTCATCGATGCAGGCCAGCCAATCAGAAAAGTGGCCAAACTTGTGGATACGTTACACGATGCCATCCCTAGTCAGGATTTGAGCAACATCCTCAGCATGCCTCGACTTGAGGAGCGATCTGCGGCACTCACTGATGTTGCAGCCAAGCACAACGTTGACCTTTCCGCTAGCATGTCGAGTACTTCCCTCCCCAAGGGCAAAGGCAAGGGTGCGAAATCAGCTAAGCCTGCCAAATCCCATCGCCGTGACACTCCCCTGCCCTGTGTTGGCGACTTGACCCTGCATCCCAATTACTTTCAGACGAGCAGTGGAGAGCCAATCCCCGTTATCACCGAACTCAATACCAAGGCATATGGCGTTGCTCTGGTCACTTCGACCGACCTCATCAGTGCCAGTGCGAAAGTTGCTGATGAACTTGCTGCCCTTACGTTGGACGGCATCCAGCCCGATCAGTGGCCCGCATATAAGTGTGCCTGGGTTACTTGCCCTGCCACCGATTGTGCTGGGAATACAGTCATTCTCAGTGGGTTGTTGACTCAGCTAGGAGAGAAACCCGTGACTTGCCCACCCTCTCAATGCAGCATCGTGAAGGAGGAAGTTGTTCAATGCCACATCACCGTGTGCCGTGTTGACTTCCCCGAGCAAGTGTGGCAGCAGATTCTGCAAGCCCCTGCCAAAACCATCCTTTCTCGTATCACGCAAGAAACTGTTCGAAGTGCTATTCAATCGGTATGGGGCCGTTCATTCCGTGTTGGCCAAAAAGCCTGCAAGCCACAAGATGCTGATTCTGTTCGGATTTGGGTCCATATCCCCACACAATTCGCATTCCGCCTCCTGCAGGACTCAGGCTTTGTGAAGATGAACATTTCACAACGTGACTCGTCCGGCCTACCTGACCATCAGTTTACCATGATCTGGTTGAAGCGCAACCGTGAGGAACTTGAGCCCAAGCTCCTTTCGCTGCCCCATGTGGGACACATTGCTTCTGATCGCGGATTTGGAGTCAGAATCAGTAGGACCAACTTAAAAGCGGCTTGGGCTTCTCTCAAACCTGGCATCGCCTTTGAAGAGCCCATTGAAATCAAGTTGCTGTTCAAACTATCAGCATTACCGCCAGCCACAACTGCAGATGGCCTCCGTGTCCTTGCCACCGAGACAGGTTGGAACATGCGGCCATTGAAGCGAATCAACGCCTCCACTTGGCTCATTGGGGCTTCCAAACCTTTCAAGTCCGATTACATTTGTGTTGAAGGTGCCACAATCCTCATCAAACCGGTGCAGCCACATGGATCCCGCCAACCTAGGGGAGCTATTCTTGCAAGCACTGGCACCCGGCCAGACATTCCTTCCACCGGCAGCACCGGTAGTGCAGATCCATGGATGAAAGGTCAGGACCCATGGGCCAAAGCAGCCGCACGTGTTGCTCCGCCACCATTGCCCCCTACGCAGGGGCTGGCCGACAAATTGCAAGCTCAAGATACCAAAATTGAGTCCTTGGAGAAAAAAGTTTCCGACCTTTCTGCCACCCTGTCCGGTCGACTTGATTCCCAGCATTCGGAACTCTCCAAAAGGCTCGACAATCAGCAAGCCAAGCAGGAGACTGATATGCTCACCTGACTCTCAAGGCGCCGCCACGGACGCACATTACCAAGAAACTCATTATCCCACAGGATTGGACACAACTAAATATTGACACCCAAGCCAGCCATGCGGCTTACCAGTATACAAGGGATATTCTTCACGCCACTTTTGCTAGTGACTCTTCCGTGGATTACAAACTTCACCAATGGGCTCTACATGTCGAAGATTCCATTTGCATTAGCAAAGATAATCACGATGCTAATGAACAGGAACTTCCTAATAGGTCCTTCCCTAGACGTTTCCGCGGTCGCTGCCAGGGTCCCAAGTGTGTGAAGATACAGACACCCGGCCCTCCGAAGCCAGCCGGCCGCAATCAGTTTGAGCCCCTTTCGGATGTGTGCACTTTGACTGCCACTCACAAGACTAGACAAGTTCGCCGAATTGAAAGTTTCTTGAAAAATCTTGAAGCTGCCATTTCAAACTCTCGCACCTACGAACTTGGTGTACACCTTGCCTCTGAGTGGCAAGCCATTTGTCGTGCGCCCGGATACCCGCCCTCTTTCTCAGGTTGGGCAATTACGACCGTGACCTCGCTTTGGCTTGTTTCCCCCTTCTGTGAGGGGGCAGTTCCTTGGGTCCGTCACCTTTTAGCTGCAACTAGGAGCGATTGCCAGACCTACTTTCGATTCGCTAAAGATGCTCGCACTAAACATTTCCAAGAAATGATTGGAAACTTTTTGGTGGGAAATTCACCTGCAAACTCTTAAAAAAGGCTCCCCACCCTCCTATCAACCAGCTTGTGGACGTCATTCAAGTCTCAGCTACTCGCCTTCGTGCCAAGGGCAAAGACAAACCGCGTCTTTTGCTCGATCACCCCATTTGTGTTTCTCCTTCCGATTTTGTTTCCATTGAAGGCTGTCCTACTTTGGTTTTGAATCAGGACGGGCTCACATTGACGGTTCGTGATCTCCCCGACCGCTGCCCCGCTCGTTGCCGCATTGAACTTGAACTCTGGGTCACTGCTCCACCAGACGTTGCCAAACTCATTGAGCGTGAGTGGCAGCCCTTGTGGAACCGTGATACGGTTGAAGAAACTCACGACATCGCCACTTGGGAACATGCTATCAATACCATCGATCGATTTGGCTGGCATGCCGATGCGATAAATCTCAATACTCGCAGTATCGAACCCTGGAAGCGGGCCCTCCGCCGCACTCGTGCCTATGCAGCCAAAGGTTTGTGTGGATTCTCTCAGCTAGAGATGATTTCCCTCTCCGATGATGCAATCGATGATCTCGCTCTTGTTTTCCAATTCATCCAGAATCAACAAGCGTGGCCTCAGATTCTTATTGCTGCTCGCACTGTTTTTCTCCATAAAAAAGCCACCGACTTGCGACCAGGGAATACTCGCCCCATCACTATTTTCCCCCTTCTTTTTTGTTTGTGGGGTAAAGTACTCAGCGATGCCATCATGCCTCGCATCCCTCACCTCGTTGCAGGTGCTGTTCCTCACAAAGCATGTTCAGATATATGGTGGTGGATCCATTCGCAGTGTGACCTTGCTAGCCTGAGCGACCAGGTCGTTTTCGGATTCGTTCAGGATTTGAGAAAATGCTACAACTGTTTGCCGCGGCTGACCCATTTTGTGCGGTATTTCATTTTGGGTGGTGATACTTTTGGGCCCTTCTCCTCAACTACTGGCATTCCGGAAGGTGATCCTGTCAGTGTTTTGGCAATGCTCGCCTTCTCCATTCTTTGGAGCCGGGCACATACTGACCAGTTCACCGACGCTCCCACTTATGCCGACAACCTCGAGCTGTTTTCCAGGAACTTCACTTCCGTTTCCAAACTCTTCGAATCGAATATTTCTTTTCAACTTGCTTGGAAACAAAGTATTGCTTGGGATAAATCTTGGGTTTGGTCCAATAAACCTTCCGGCCAAAAACTTTGGCAACAGTTTTTGAAGCACCGCAATAAATCAAGCAACACGGACGACATGCCTCCGATTGCTCGGGTTGCTACCGAACTTGGGACTGTTATCAACTACACACCCCTTCGGTTTAAAGGTGACCAACCGGCACGGTTTGTACAGGCCAGTGCCCGCCTGCGTTCAGCAAGGGCCCTCCCTTTGTCCCGCCCCAATGCGGCTAAGACTGTTTGCTCCGCTGTCCTGCCTGTTGCGCTTCATGGGTGTGCCCACCAACAACCAGCTCTCGAAGCTTAGGACTGACGTTGCACGTGTCATCATTGGCCCCCGGTCCAAGACCAACCCTTGGCTTGCGTGTTGCATTGTGTGTGAGCAATGCCTCGATCCGCTGTTTCATTGTGTAGTCAACATTTTCAGACTTGTTCGACGCATGATGGTTACCGACTTGGCACTAGTGTCTGATGTGTGGGCGGCTGCACTCGCATTGCAGCGTCATGCTAATGGCAACCGCCGTATGATGCGCACAGGTCCGCGCGCAGCACTTGTTCGGGCTGCGACCGAGATGCAATTTACTCTTTTGCCCGATTTTGGTGTTCGAACCGCTAGAACCCATTTGTTTAACATTGCGCAATGCAGTGCGAAACAACTCAAACTTCACATTCGATTCGCCTGGGATGATTTAGTAACTCAGCGCATTTTCACGACTAAGCGATGGCAAGAGGTCGAATCCGTAGACTCCTCTACCACGGCATTGATTCTCAACCCTTTGCCAGGTGAGGAACAATCCGTCCTTCGCAACCAGCTTGTGGGAGCATTTCAGTCACCCGACATGTATAAGCACTGGAAAGAAAGTGACGCCACTACCTGTACCGCGTGTGCAACTGCACACATTCCTGTTTTGCCCGGCTACAGCTGCAGTGCGTGAGGATTGGTGTGACTTGCTGAAAGATTTGTCACCAGCGGACAAGCACGCTCTTATTCTGCCACGCACGCCAGAGCTCCAAGCCTCTATCCCACAGGCTCGGTTTTCCATTCCCCGGGAGCAGCCTTGTGTAGTCTACACCGATGGATCTTCTAACCAGGCCCAATCGCACCTTGAGAGGCACGTAGCTTGGGCTATCGTTAGAGATCATTGCACACTTGACACTCAACGTGTTGATTATATGCAGGATTGGAACCGACGCGATTTCGCCCTACCGCCAACCTTCGAAGTTTTACAAACCGGCCCTGTGTCCCTATGGCAAACCGTTGCCCGTGCCGAACTGACAGCAATTCTTGTGTCCTTAAATGGCGCAAACCACGCTGTTGTGTACAGTGATAGCCAGTATTCAGTCAACCTCGTCAACAACATTCTTTGCCAGCCTGATCCCAAACGATATTGGAAAGCTGACAATTTTGACCTTGTTTTCGCTGTGTGCGCCATTGCCCCTGTCTGTCAGGCGGCACGTATCTGCAAGATCAAAGCGCGTCAGGACCTTTGTGCTATTCCTGAACCTCTTGCCAAGTATCATGCAATTGGCAATGCAATGGCTGATACGGCTGCCAACGCAGCTCGAGCCACGGGTTTCTTGGATACCACTGAACTCATCAGTGATTTGCAAGCTAGTGCAGCTCTCGCCCGTGCAAAGACTCGCATGACCATGCAATTTTGTACCTTGGCTTTCTTGAGACATTCGAAGGACAAAGAAGACAGTCAACATCTCAATGCCCAGCCTGCTCGCTGCCGCTTGGGCATGCGCATCACATCCACTCAGGCACAAGCCCTGCTGTGGTTTTGTGACCCTGCGTACAGAAAGCTTGACATCCCTTTGCTCCCCACAGTGAATCCGAGTTTGCTTTTTGGGGATTTTCTTATCTCTCTTTGCTCAGAAATTGGCTTGCTGCACTTCAATGGCCTAGTGAATCACAAGGTGATGGATCACCTGATGTTACTTGGTTTGAGCTGTACCTTGATTTCCGCATCTCAACCCAGCGCAATGTACCTTGGAATCAAGGTGGCACCTGCGATGCGCCCAGATATGCCATGGACCCCCAGCCGGGATACGAGATTGTGCCTCGGCCTCCTCTTCAACAGACTTTACGCAATTTTGCCAGCTCCGTATCACACCTTGCTACCCATCTTGGTTCACGTGTGCTGCCTACCTTTTGTGCTGAAGTCAAGCGATGCAACTCGCTCACCCGAGCTTTTGCTTTTGAGGCGGCTGTTGGTCTTTCTTGCAGGCCTCAGCTGGTGTGCCCATCAATGTTTCAAACCACTCTTTCTCTTTATGCACATAGCAATGTTTCGGTCCGTGGACACAAGTTTTTCGGTACTTACCCCAGTATTCCTTTTGTCCCACCTTGTATCACGATTCCTGAGGAGTCTGTGGATGTACAGTTTTCGGCTTCTCGAAAACGTGCCTTTAAGGCTCGTGAGCGCCGTCGGGCTCGGACAGTGTGACCTCTGTCTTGGTGCCCTTGTTTCTTTTTCGGCCTGTGCGCCTTTGTGCTTTGTGCACTTTTCACCGCGGGCCAATAGTGCCTCAGAAAAGTGCCGCGAAAAGTGCCCCTCAGTCGGACGACTTGCCCTTCCAGGTCTGTCAGCCGGAAGCGCATGTGTCTCAGGGTGATGGGGCCCCTAACAGCCATCGGAGCCGGTCTCAACGATGGTGCCCACGCCGCTCTTCAGCGTTATCTTGGACAGGATGTCGTTCCCTAGATTGCCCAGCGCGCGGCTGGCGTTGGCCAGCTGGGCGCAGCGCAGGTAGACCTCGTTGTATGCCATCATCTTCACGAACTCGAAGACCTGCTGCCCGCCGGAGACGAAGCTCGGGCCGAGCATGTGGTCCACGCTGAAGGGCTTGCTCGGAGAGGCGGCCGGCGAGGTGGGGTAGTCCACAGCGTCTGGGCAGCTCCAGATCGTTCAGAATGAGCCGGTTGCCGTCGTAGGCTACGCTCAGGCTGTTCGTGGTCTCGCTATAGGTGGCAGTAGCGAAGTTGGAGAGCTGATCCAAGCGGCCAGCCGGGGGCCCGTGTAGGCGCCTTCCGATAGGTGCAGGGACCGCTGTCCGAGCCGGCGTAGATAGTCGTCATGCCCTTTCTTAGGAAGCCGCCCGTTCGGCGAATGAGGGGGGACTGAACGGCTGCGATGGAAGCGCAGCAGGAGATGTTCTCACCTCGCGTTGATCAGAGTGGAGCTGGCGAACAGCTTCTGGCCCAGGAAGCTGAGCGCCGCTCCCATCGGCTTCTCTTTCCAGTGCGAAACGCTCTTCGAAGCGCAAGTAGAACATTTCGTTCTTACACAAAGAGGAAGCTGTAGGGGTCCCTGGTCGCCTGCTCGTAGATCCTGTGCAGCTTGTCCTTCGGCAGCAGGGCGCTGAGCTCTTCGATGACGGCGTCCAGCTTGTGCTGGTTGCGCAGCCTCCAGCAGCAGAGGAACTGCTGATTGACCCGCACGGCTGCGCTGATGAGCCTCAGCTTCTGGGAGCTCACCCAGGTGCTGATTTGCGTGTGCCTGCCTCGAATGAAGAGCGTATCCAGGGCGCCGTTGGCTTTGTGCAATTGCGGCATATCCGCTAGGTCGTCTAGGATGATCAGCACCTGGTACAGTTTCTTCATCTCCATCTTCTTGGACGTCTCGGTGATCTTGCGCTGCCTCTGGATGATGCCCCGCAGCGCTGCCTCGCCAGTCCTCCCAGTAGGCCTGCTCTTAGGACGCCGGGCGGCAAGGTAGTACTCCAGCTTTCCGGAGCCGAAGAAGGGTGAATGCAGTACAGCGACATGTGAGGAGCTTACCAGGATTTGCTTCCCATGTGCTTCAACCGCATGCTGGCCTTTTAGTTTATCCAGGAAATCGCCGCCCGGCTCCCGGCTTCAAATTTGACAAGTATTCCCCACGCCTGAATACAGCAGCAAACAGCCCTCGGATCCCGTGGTGCCCCTGGTCCGCAGTACATGAACGGGGTCCCCGGCCTTTCGCCTTCGCAGCGTAAGAAACTGCTGGATAGCAAGACCATTCACGACCGCGGCAGAGCCCTGTTCAGAGCAGTGGTCTCCAAAGGAGGCGTAGGCATTTGGGAACAACCGCCATCAGCCATGTCTTGGCTGGAAGAGGCTAACTTCCAAATGCTACGCGATCACCAATGCGCCCTGGTGTGGGTAGACGCCTGCAGGCACAATAAAGCCTTCTCCAAATCGTGGGCGTTTGGCTGCAACAGTTCGAAAATACAGGCCCTGGAGGCCCGTTGCAATCACTCATACAAGCACCGAAGCATTGCAGGCGTGAAAGAACAAGGGGTATACCTCAGCACTCTGACCGCTGAACACCCGCCTTCCCTGGCCCTGCAACTTGCCCAGGTAGGCATAGGAAGGGTCAGCAAAACAGGTTCCTTCCGACAAACACTGCCATTGCACTCCGAAATCTCCAGGACCATCACACTGGCGCCTTGCAGGCTCCCGACCTGCGACGGAGCAGGAATGCACTCTTCCGCAGACTGGTGCTGTCCCAAGCCAGAACACCCACTGCAAGCAGTCGCCAGGCCCTGGCTGCATTGGATGCATGAGCGCAAATTGGTGCCGCGAATCCTGGCGCACATCAAGAGCAGCTCTCCGGACTGCCCCCCTCTTGCCGCAAATTTTAGCTTACACGGCTCTAAAATTGCCCTGCCCTCCAGACATGAGCCCCGAGGCAGGGCAGCCGTACAGACTCCACCTGCTGCAGCCTTGGCCAACTTTGGGGTGACCCAGACGTGGCCCTGCTGCCATTTCTGCAACACGGGGTGCCGACGGGAGCCGTGTCAGCCTTGCCACCCAGCCTGCAATGGCCGGCAAAGAAGCCAGACTCCGCCCTGCCGCCGGATCTGGAAGTCTGTGAGGGCAACTGGAAGATGGCCGAGGACGAACCAGAAACCGTGCAAAGCTTGCTGCGCAATGAAATTGCCAACAACTGGATTGTAGAAACCGGCCTTAGCATCGCCGAGGCTCGGGAAAAATTGCCCTTAGGCATTGCCGTAGGCAAATTAAATGTCGTTTTTGCAGAAGGGAAAGAGCCGCGCCTTGTCCTGGACAGCGCCGTGTGCCAAGTGAACACCAGATGCCATCTACCAGAGCGCCTGAGCCTGCCAATGGCATCGGACCTGGCGCTGTCCACGCAGCCGGAGGACACTCCAGGCGCCTTCGTGGGCGCCAGCATTGACTTCAAAGCCGCACACTATTCGCCTTTCAAGGAAAACTCTATCACTATAGAGTGTGCCATTGGGGGCCGTTTCTCGGCATTCTGGTGGCAGCGCACTGGCGCTTTTTTGCTTCGCCAGGTGCATGGGTTGTTGGCTTGGAAGCCCCACAAAGCCTTCCTTTTCGTGGACGACCTTCTGTGTGCACTCTTCCGAGATAGCGCGCCAGATATGTTTGCCTTGGTGGTGCTTTTCTTTTGCGCCATTGCGGCGCCAATTTCATGGAAAAAGGCGCAATTCCAGGACAGCCTTGTTTGGTGCGGCTAGGAGATCAACTTCTCCCACGACACCATTCAGCTCGCCGCTAAGCTGACCAAGCTGGACGCCTTGATCAAAGCACTGCTGGGGAGCCGACGGGTACTCCGCAAAACACTCGAGCAGCGTAGGCCTGCTCATTTGGGCCACCAGCGTTGCACTGCATCTGAGATCCTGGCTAGCGCCACTATACTCGGACCTCAACAGCCCACCAGGCTCGATGCGCTCGATACCGCCTCAAATGTGGTCAGCCTTCAGAGCATCCTTGAACAAGGATCTCAAAACCAGCCATAGCCTTCCCGGCTTGTGGATCACAGTGGGCTCCAAAATCTTGGAAATTTCAGGTCGCACCATACACTGCCCTCAGGACATCCCGCGGGTGCCCGGCACTAGCAAACCCATGTGGGTGCGCATCGCGGACCCCAATAACCCATATACTAGCCTTTCCAAGTCAAGCCAGCAATGCCTTACATGGCTGGCGTTGTGCTTTCAGCACTCGCCCGTTCAGCCCTTGGCGCGGCCACACTAGCTGCAAGCACTGGCTGCCGCGGATGCGTGTGCCGACGACTTGGTAGGGATAGGGGGCTGGGCAATCACATCCTCCCAAGTGGTTTGGTTTGCCGAAACCTGGAACATGCGGGACATACGGTCCGTGGCCTTGCCTTGTCAAGCCTGGACAGCGGTACATCGCATGTTTCGAGACGCTGGCGCAGTTAGCACTACTGCAAGCAACCCACAGCCACATTGGTGGTGGGCACTACTCGTTCAGCATGCCTTCAGGCACGGACAATTCCGCAACGGAAGCAAGCCTTAACAAGTTGTTCACGACCTCCTGGCCGTTGCAACTTTTCGTGCAGTTAACAGCCTTCTGGGCTCACGCTCACAATGTGCTGCTGCAGCCGACGCACGTTCCAGGAAGGTGCAATGATTGGGCAGACGATCTCAGCAGAGGTCGGTTGGCCCGATTCAGCCATCGCCCTGAAAGTCGCATACGCTTCAGCCCTGCGGGCCTAGCAATGTCAGGCCGAGGCATTCAGCTGTGTCCGATGGATGCGCCCTGGCGCCCGGAACACCTGGCAGCTGCCTCCAGCACTGCTTAGCCAAGCCTTATTTGCATCCCAACATGCATTGCGACCAAATGGCCGTCTTCGCCCTGGCAATCAGAACAACTGGCTGCGTCAGCCAGCCGCTTACATCAAGCCGCTCTGACCGAAAAAAGTGCAGACCCTGAGCAACAGGCTGCTCACAGCCGCAAGCGTGCATTGTCACGCGGACATTTGCCCTGCCAGGTACAACCCCACTCTGAAGGGCGGGTGATGAGGCCGGCGGCCCAGCTGGCTCGCTTATACCGGGGTTGCCTGAAACACTGAAGGGGGGGTCAACGCACCTCCTGTTCCAGGCGCACCAGTGCCCTGGAAGCAGTGCTACTTTCAGCAATCCCGGTAAAAAGAACTGCGGCCGCTTCGGACTTGCTTTGTTCTTTTGGGGGTTCATGTTTGGGTTCAAGCTAGGAGCAGTGCAACATGCCTTAACGCTTAGGGTTTCTTTTCCCTTGTGTTTAGGGCATGTTGTGAATCGAACTACGCGGTGGCCGTTTTGCTCCTAGCCTTGACCCAAACTTGCGGTTTCATTTGAAACCCACCCACCCACCCTGCACTGCCTTATACAAGGCTCTGCAAGCATAGGTCGCAGACGCTCTGCACTGGGGTCTCCGGACCAGGTCTCCGGACCAACTCTGGTCTCCGGACCATTCAGTCTCCGGACCTTGGGCGCGGGCACGCATGCCACGCCCTGCAAGCGCTGCATTCATTTGCAAGGACACGCATTGTCTTGCCCGTTTTAGTTTCACGGGGGGTCAACGCACCTCCTGTTCCAGGCGCACCAGTGCCCTGGAAGCAGTGCTACTTTCAGCAATCCCGGTAAAAAGAACTGCGGCCGCTTCGGACTTGCTTTGTTCTTTTGGGTGTTCATGTTTGGGTTCAAGCTAGGAGCAGGGCAACATGCCTTAACTTGTCGCTTTCTGTGACATGTCACGGTTTCTGTGACACATGTTACGGTTTTTGTGACACATGTCACGGTTTCTGTGACTTACCAAGGCAGCCAACAGACGCAGCCTGGAATCGAGCTCGGTACAGGGTCTGTCGCCCTTCACCCTCGACTCGCAGCTCATGTCCGCTGGGGCACTAGAGCACCTCGGCTGCTGGCCGCTTACGCGCCGCCCGGCTCCAAGGCCTTTGACCTTGTGATGGAGTTCCTGGAAAGGCCCCCGTCTCTAGGGCCCCCCCGTGATGCTGCCCCGGTGGCTGAGCCGCTGCTGGGCTTAGTAGGAGCAGTGGAAAAAGATTGCCTTGATCTTGATTGATGTAGTTTTTTGATCTACCGCAGCCGTTCCACATTCAAAAAAAACGATGACGTCCTCGATGGCCTTCCGGTGCGCGCAGGCCTGGTTTTGGAGAAGCCCGCAGTGTGGGTGGGCGAGGACTCCCCCGACCTTGCAGCCGCTCTGATGCTGCAGTGGGCTCCCTGCAAGCACCCTCAGAGGATGCGCTGCACGAGGTTGAGCGCTCGCACCAGCGGCGTCGGATCGAGATCCTTGAAGAGCTGCTGGAGTGGCGTTCGAATCTTCAGCCGCGTTGCCGTTTATGCTTCAAGCCATTTTGAGGGTTCGACCCCTCTTTCTTTTTTGAGCCCACCCACCCGCCAAGTCAGCGCTCAGGTGAACAACCTTGCTGTACAAGGCTCGCAAGCCTTGATATGACTTGCATTCCATCCGCACATTGTGCCAGCATGCATATTCTGCGGAGTGTGGCTTGTTTGCCAGGGCACACGCGAGGACGCATTCCTCCGGCATCTGTTCCGGACTCAGTCCGAGAAGTGAGGACGCATTCCTCAGATCTCTCATGAGAGCACGCTTTGCTTCGTGTGCCTTTGCTGGAGTGGCGTGCTCCGGGGTGCTCCATACTGTCGTTCCTTGTGCTCTCCATTGGTCGGCTACGCCTGGCTGCGGGGTCTACTAATCTGCGGTTGCTCTAACACGAAGGACTTGCCCGCGCCCATGCTCTTTATGATACTGCTCACATCCTCAAAAGGGCCTGGCGAAGGGTAAGGCCTGCCAGCGTCATGCGACTGTAATGTAGCGCCAGCCGCAATTCAGCGCCAATGTGGCCCCGCAATGTGGCGCAAGCAAAGGTAATGTGGCGTCAGAACACGTCTTCAGCGCCAGGTGGAATTAAGGTACTGAGGCGAGGGAAAAGCAATCGCGATAAGGCTACCGAGCTATACACCTTGACAGCGCGCAAGTGCAGAAATAAAATCTGAAGAAAAACAGAATTGACAGTAAGAGAAGTCGGTACACTAAAGAGCCTCATGGCCTTTACCAGTGTACACAAAACAATAATTGAAACTCGCACGACAAAGTGATAGCTAGCCTCGAATGAAGTGATTGGACTCAAATTCCATAGCCCCCCAAACTATCGGGGGGTTTGAGCAGAAACGGCAGCTTGAGCCAAGGCTTGAGCCAAAGGGAACGGATGAAAAACATCCGAGACAGCAAAACCCTGCTGGGCAGAACGCAGGCAGGCGACATCAAGAAGGAAGGCCAAGGGCTCAAGGTCCCAAGGTTCACATGCTGCAATAAGGCTGGAGGGATGCAACCTCACACCAGAAAGGTAGGATACTTCCGTCTGTTGCGGACGAATGCGCAGTCAACAGAAAAAGTCTGTCGCACCCCACGTGAGCGCCCGAAGGTCAAAAGTGGGGCGGCCTTTTTTAATGAAGGTTTGGTTTCTGTTTAGGATCTTCTGATGGTCTCTTGTACTGTGAATCTGGGTGGTCTTCGCGATCGCAGATTCGCAGTTGTGAGTCCTGTGCAAAAATTAGTCCTTGTTTTTGGCTGGCTTCTGTCTCTTGTCACATATGGGTGTTTTCTTAGCGGACCCCAGAATGGTGGTTTTCCTTTTCGTTTCTGTTTTGAACACACACGAAAAAAGGGTACCTTCCAAAAAACTACTTTCTTGCCCGAGGATGCAGCGCGGAAACTTTTGCAGTCGATTCTATCGCGGGGGAACCTGAGAGAGTTCTGCGCAAACTTTCGTGGATCGCGATTGCAGTCCGAGTTTGGCCAAAGAGAAGTATTTGCGGGCTTCCTGGGGCCTGGGGGTGTGCAAACAATGCTCCATGCAAGCCTGGGTGAGTTGTCTTGGCCAAGTGTCCGGCCCTCCGTTGCTGCCCGGCCCGAACAAAGCGATCCATTGCGCGATAGTAGACGAACCCTTAGCATGTCCGACAAGGAGTTCAATGCCAGTGCCGTGGCTGTGAGAAGCTCGAATTGTCGAATTCGGGCTACGGTGCTTCTAGAAGGTAGAAAACAAGTGGGTTTTCTATTTCGAGGGTTTAACTCACAGAGGTAGCCAGGGTGGGATGTGGACCATCCATCACAGAAAGGAACGTAAGAAACCCCGGTTACTGCAGTTTTTCCTAATTAATGTGAATGATGGCGTGTTTTCGAATGGGAAGTGGTGGTTGCATTTTGCAGATTGATGTCTATGAGCCCTCAGTGCCACTCTTCTGGGAGTCATGTTGGCGCCGCAAGGCGTTTTCTGGCAAAGGGGTCCCTACAGTACCCGCCAAAAACGTCACATTCGCGCACACCTGTTTCATGTAGGTGCTGTTTTCTTGCTTTCACACTCCGTGCCTTGCTTTTGGGAGGTTCCGTGTTGGGTTTTTCGCAAGGGCCTGGTTGGCATTTGGAGGCTGCTCCTTTTGGCAGGGCAGGGTGTTGACAGGGTTTTATGGGAGATAAAGTCACTATTTGTACATCCCACTTTTCAGCTATATCCTTGATGTGAAAGCCATAGAGTGCATCGTTCCGTCAAATTGATTGTTTTCATCGCGTATTTGGACAGAGACTTCTGAAAAAGCAGCTGGACGCCAACTGACCTACACTCAACCATGACCATGTCCTACACACATAGGGAATTTTGCGCGTAGAGCACGCATGGCCTTGTTGTTGATAGGCCTTTTGCCTGGCAAGCAGTGGCAAGCTGAGATTTTTTGACCTTTGCCTTTAGTCCAACACTTTGTTCTGCTAGTTTTTAGACCAGTTTTAAGAGCCTCTGGTTTCGATCGACCTGTTCAGTTGCAACAACCCACGGACCAACGGTGGGCTTTTTGGTTGGTCTCTACAACTTCCTTGACCTTGCGCAGGCCACCGCAATCGCTCACCTTCTCCGGAGCCGGAAGCCCAGCGCTTGGAGCGCATCTTCGGCGCCGCGCCTTGGGCCTTTTGTTTTTCTGTTCCGAAGGTCCGGTGCCGCGTTTTCGCTTCTTGTGCCTGTGAAAGGTCAGGTCGCGTTGGCAATGTGGTCGGTGCCCTGTGAAAGGTTGGCTTACGCCAAAAGGGGTTGGTTTGAAAGGCCCATTTTCCGGGAGAACGCCTTGTTGTTCGGTTCCCCTCGGATTTTGTTCGCCGTGCGCTTGCAGTCTGCGTTGGAGCCTCGCTTGGATGTTTTCTTTGAGTGAGCGAGCTAGCCTCCAAGTGTCGTTGGCTTTCGGAACCCTCTCTTCTGTTTGGCTTTGCATAGGTCAACCGCGAAAGGACATCTGCAATCAGCCGGTTTGCCCATGCCATACAGCTTGCACTTCGGGAGGGATGGTCACCAAAAGTTTCGGAGCCCTTCTTTGGCTCCTGTTCAGGTCTGCGTTTTGGGCGGTTTTTTAGCGAGCAGAACTGCTAGGGACTGCAGAGACAGCAACGTAAGAAACTGGCGCAAGCGACCAACAACTCCCCTGCGGATGTGCAGTAGGGGGCGACCAAAAACATGGAGCCACATGGCGGGCATGAATGCAGGTTCTTTACTTTTATTTTGTTCTGGCTCACCTTCCCTACATGAGCACATTGTGTTCCAAAGAGGCTCTAAGATGCTCGCTGTTTCACTTCGATTTTTGTTGATTGGAGTTGCGTTTTGTTTCCTCTTGGTGTTTTGCTAGTTGCTATGAAACGTTACACCGACCGCGGAAATGTTCAATCAGGAAGCAACTGCACCCAATATGCTCAAAGTGTGGCACTTGAAAGGGGAGGGTTTGGGGTACGTGGGGTCGTGTGCTCACCTGTAGATTACTCTATTCCCCTCAAGCCTCCATTCGAAGGGCACCTACATGTTTTCCCGTTGCGGTGGCCTAGGAAGTTCCTCCAGCTCCAAAAGTGCGCCGCGATTTCGTGAGGGCCGCCGGTGTACGCCTCAGTGACAGACTTTTCAAGATGCGCGCGTGGCGAGAAGAGACATTTAAACGTCAACGTTTGGTGACATTTGTTTTCTCATAGCTCTTTGCTTAAATGATTAACGGACAACTCGCAATCTTTATTCCTGTCTTTCGCGCAGCATTTCAGCTTTTCAGGTCTCGAAAGCGATTTCTTTCTGCCTTCCAAATTATCGAGATGGTGTCTCTTTTGGCTTGCTGTCAACCTTGACAACTTCAAGTGTTCTCCTCAACCTCACCTTGCTTCAATTCCATTTGCAGCTTGCATTTGACCCAGTGCTCCTTTTTGGAGCGATTTGCTTTACACTCGAACTGGCCCATGACTGGCTAGAACTATGTTTGCTGCTGTGCTCTCCTACCTTTCTTGCGTCCTTCGGCTCAAGCTTTGTTTTCCTTCTTTTTCCTTTTTTAATGAATTGCTCTTGCTTAGATTGTGATTTGTGTAAAAACAACTCCTAGGGTAACGTTGACAAAGAAACTGCCTGCAGAATCTGGGCTCCTTTTGGGCAAGCGACCAAGAACCACTTCGTCTTCACATTGGGGCTTGCATTGTGGGCAAGTGGCTCTTGATGGCTTCCTCTGAAGCCAAGTCTGAGTAAGCCCTTGGCGGAGTGTGCGTCCTGGTTGGTGCGTGGTGCAAATTCGCTTGCTGCGTGCATGTGCATGCGCGCGCGCGTTTGAGGCTGTGTGTTTTGTTCGTTCCTTGATTTCAGAAGTCATTACACAGCCTACCGCCAAACCTGCTATGATTAGTCTTCCCGCGCATCTTCAAACATGGGCTCGCAAAGTTGCCAGCAGTGGTGTTGTTGAAAAGAAAGCAGCTAGGCTATTACCTCCGGCAGCCTCAGGGTTGAGGTTAGCGAACAAGAGGCTTATCGTCAAGAGCTTTCGAGGCAAGCTTCAGCATTTTGAATCCTCGCAAAATCTTAGAGAGGGCTCACCTCCCCTACATTTCCCCGCCCCCATCCCTGTCTTGCGGTAGTTTGCGAGCTGAGGTTTGGCACCTCCGGATCTACGCGTGGAGCAGTTGATCCAAGAGGCGTGCGTGGCAATGTCTCGAGGTATGCTGACCAGGGATCAGGATGGCGACTAAGGAGGCTTGCAACCGCCGAAGAAAGGCAGGTCACCAGCCAAGCCTCCAGTTCTCCGTTTGATCCATGGCAGCGTCTCGTTTGCCATGGCTTAATTCTCCACTTGCAAACTTTCAAGTCTTGTTTCCAGAGGTTGAACAGCGCACGATGTAGAAGTCGACATCGTGTCGCGTCCCTCTGTATGCCTTGTTGGTGGGCTTGGTGGCGTTTAGCTTGACAAGGCCGTGTTTTGAACTGTGGGTCTTTTGGGCTGTCGAATGATTTATACCTTCATTACAGTTGCGCTAAGCATCCCAACAGTTTGTGGAGTGCATGCAGATGCATGTAGGTTCTGTGCGTTTTGGGCAAGGGAGATAAACGGACAGGTGCTTAGGCCACACACACAAGACCCACAAGTTGCAACCGGCCGACAATGGAACTGACTCGAGGCCGGTCCTCAACGGCCTTGGGGAGCAGGCAAGTAAGTCAATTTTCGTGGCTCTTTCAAGCCAACCGTTTGTAGATTTTGTTTCGGCAGCCGTTGGTTCTTTGTTAGCTGGCCGGGCCACCCGCGGACGTTGCATTTTGACCGCTTGCGGACCGTCTGGCTAGGGAAGTGTCGACAACTAGAAGTTCTCTCTCATGGGATCCCCGCTAATTCAAGCAAAAAGGATACAATCAAACCGAATAAAACAACAAAAACAACTTGCAGGGGAAAGTGATGTGAACAGACATCTACCGACCCCTTTTTTGCCAATCTCTGAATGCCTGTGTAGGGCAGCATGGCTGATCGCGATCTGGGACACTTCGTGTTGTTTGATACGGTGTTGACCGAATGGGATTCGCGACCGACGGATCTGGGATCAGATCGCGCGTCAGAAATTCAGCCAGCCCGGGCTGGCTTGGCTGGAGGCCGGGCCGCATGCAGTTTCAGGCTCCTTAGAAATGGCTATGGGTCAAAAACCCCGTACCCTTAGTCAACATCCCAATCCCCACTAAAATAGGCTAAAATGGGTGGTGAATTCACCTACCTTTAAATGGTACCAAACCGGTTTTGACCCGCAGCCAAATCCCTGTTCATTTTCCAACGGCGCCGTCACGAGCCCTCCAGTTCCAAAGGTCACGCACGCAGGTCCCCGAGCCGAATTTTAGTTCGTGCTCGGCGGCTTGCCGAACCAAAGGCCTGCCCAGAAGGGGATTCGATCTGGACCCTTCAAAGTTGATCCATGGGAGTTACCCTATGGCTATGATCCAGAACCTTGCCAAGTGGGTTGAATTGCTTGGTCAAAGCTCCAAAAGAGTGACCTTCCACCTTTGGGCAGACGCAAGCGCACGTGTTTCGACAGCTAGCTACGCATCTTGCACGGAGTGAGTTGCGGAGAAAAGCCTCGTTGTTGCAGGTTCCATTTGAGTGTTTTATTCAGGGTACTCTTTCACCCTGGTTTGAAGTGAAGCCAATGAAGCCAAAAGGAAAATCAACCTTTGCTTGGGTTCCTGTATTCTGACACACACACACACACGCACAGAAACTTAGACTCGCGAGGGAGGTTGCGTCGGGTGTCAACTGAGCAAATGTCACATCGAATATGACCAAACAAGATGGTTTCCCACTACTTACTTGGAAAGGCGGGGGGGGGGGACCAAAAGGACCTTGTGTCACTGCAGGTGCACCACACACTGGGATCGCAGTTGAGCGCGATCATGGGACCTGGATCGAGCCCGGCAAGTGATGTCAATCAGCAGAGGGCCAAAGCGCCACAGGCCAGTCAAAGTGGACTCATGGAGTATGTCATGTCCAGACTTGCTGAGAAGGGCATGTTGCCTCTTTGGGCCGGGTAGTGTCGTCCATCTGAAAGTCGTCCCCGGCGAGATCTTGCAGCAACTCATGAGCATCATTGGAAAGAATGGTCGCGTCAGAGTCGGCGCCCCTGCTCTGCCAGTCTTGTCGAGGCCCCTTGTGGGCAAATGCCGACTCAGGTTTACGAAGGGTTCGCACTCCCCACACAGTCTCTGATCTGAGAAAGGATCAGGCCCATGGCCTTCAGAAAGTCTTTGCAGGCATGGGTGAGGGCGCCAAAGTCGATGAGGGCGCTCAATTCAGTTGAGCGCAAGAAACCTGCGCGCAGCGCGAAGCAAGATCACGCAAGACAAAAGGCAAGCGCTCCGTCTGATCTGTATCAGCCGCAAAACGCAACTCATGCCAAGTGAGAAGCCGAAACCAACAGGTAAAGGAGGTTGCCAGCGTCCATCAATCAGGTGCAGCGCTCGTTGCGAAAGAGGCGAAGGATTGCCGACGCCGGGTAGTCGAGTTGAACAGTCAGTCGAAGTAGCAGCCGACTTTTCAGCGCCGCCATGATGGTGTCGAAGTGCGGCAAGTAGCGGACGTCAAGCAGCCGCAAATGCATTCTCTGTAGACAGTGCTCAAAGGAAGAGTGGGGGCGTCCGTTCCACGTAGAAGCGAACGCCAAGCCTCAGGTATAGAAGCACGAATCCGTTCCCAGCGCGTGTCCAACACGGTGCAACACCAGAAGCCAGGAGAACAAGTAAGCGTCCAGAGCCACCAGCGTGCGTGCAATCCCATCCAACACGATCAAGCCAACGCGTGTCTGACTCAAGAAGGACAGGCAGTTGGACATCAAGGAACTGCGACGCACCCATGTTATGTCAAGATGCTAAGCCCGACAAGCGCATCTGATTTCCAGAAAGCAAAATCATATGTCTTTAACCCCACCAATGCCCTTGCCGCTGCGAGCACACAGAACATGCGTCGCCAAGGTTTGGTTTTTCGCAACAAATCTCAACCTGGAGACGAAGACGACTGCTTTGAGCTGCTCCGTCAACCGTCTTTTGATCCTTGTCCAGCTCGCAGAGCAAGTCTTGCGGAGCAAAGGTCAGCACACGCACAAAGTCTGGCACACTATCACGGAGCTGGCTGGGCGGTGACAAGATAGCAACAACCTTGTAACATGGGGCAAGTTGCCTGGTAGCCTCTCCAATAGTGAAGGGTCTTGGTTTTGTTTTCTTTAGTGAATAGAGTGCAATCAGTGCGCGTAGGTGGAGAATCTGGTCCCGCCACCGAACACATCAGAACACGTCAGGAACAAAAAAGACCTCGCGATTGGAAGACGTCATCGAGAAAGAAAATTGAGGGCCCTTCTGAATCTGCCTACAAGCTCTTCACTCACCTACCCCTCGCACGGTGAATGACCTGCCGCTGCACTGGTGTCAGTGCGGGCAACGGCAAGTAAGAGTTTCAAGTGGCAAACCAGGAAGGAATAGCATCGACCAGGTTAGCAAGCCCGACCGCGACTTGAAGCTCTCCCAACAACTTAGCCAGTCCCGGCAAGAAGACATAAGCTTTGGCGAGGACTCCATGACGCGCTGCAATCCGAAGAGCTCAGCGCAACAGAACCTTCTCGCAGAGTGGAAAGTGATACTGCGTCAACCTGCAGATGCTGCGCTCTTGGCGTCACAGCCAGCGCTGCAGCGTCGCTTTGCGCCAGTCTTGGAAAAGCGAGCTTGCAATACGCAGAAGCCTTCTTTGCCCGGATTGGGTCTTCCTCACAATTGAACCGCTTGCCCAACGATCGTCCAAGGTCTTGACAGAACAGTAGTTGCGATCGGACCTCAGCCAGAGAAGGACAGGAGAGTTAAGGTCAACATCAACATCTGGCTGCCGAAGCCTTATTGAAACTTGCGCCAATGACCAGACAAACAAATGCAAACGCAGAGCTGCTCACCATGAGTCGGATCATGAAGGAAATCTCTAGACCAGGAAGACGAGCCCGAATCAGAGCAACATGCTGCAGCAAAGAAACGGAAAAAAACGCGCGTCAAGGATTCTGTATCATATTTGAGCACCTCGAAGAAGTCCGGGATGTGGCCTTTATCCTGCACTGAGTCGTTGATAGGCAAATCGTGACAACCCAAGCGCGAGAAACCTGAAAAAGACATGACGTGGCTTGGGAGGCCCGCAACAGCACACTCAGGCACCTGAAGAAGCGACCGAATAAGCGACAGCGCAGCAATGACGTCCAATTGTGGTGGTCGTCAAACTGAATGTTCCTGACGATGTGGAGATGATGGGCCGGGCAGAGAAGCGCTGAGAAGGCAAACGTCCGAAGTCCACAGCGCCCGAACGCCTAACGCAAGGTATTGCAATCAACGCAACCATGCAGTGGAGTCAATCGGTCAGACGTTTCCAAGCTCCATGCAAGATCTCCTGTGGAATTTTTTCTTCCGCGACCATATCTCTTTGGAAGGATCTTTGCAGGATCTCTGGATACGATCTCTCGATCGGATCTATCTCTTGGCAAGATCTGTGAGCAGGATTTCCGAGCTTTCCACAGGCTCTCTTTCCTGGATCTGTAGAGAGCGTTCTGTAGACAATGTCTTGTCACGAAAAACATGGGCAGATGGCGAGTGACGTGCTGCGCTTCTGCATGCAGCGCTCGCTCCCACATCGCTATCTTCGAGCCAGCGCAATTTCCCGCCCAATTCACACCCGCAATCCCACCCCCACAGCGCATCCCCACATTCACACCCGGCCGTGATTTTTTTTGAGGGGTCTGTAACAGAGCCGCGGCGGACATTCGTTACAGACCTCGTTGCAGACCTCTGTAACAAGACCCGCTGGCTCGTTACACACCCCTTGTTACACACCTCAGATGAACAATCTGCTTGGCTGGCTGCACGCCCCTTCGTTACATACCCCAATGCGTGCACAGAGTCTCAGCGAATCCTACGGTGCCTGCAGAGCATGCTTTTGCGGAAGAGTTAACTGGACGAGAGCTTGCCGTGCAGATCAAAAGTTGGAACAGGGGCCTCGTTACGTAGCCGCTACATACCTTGTTACAGACCCAGCCCCAGCCCGGGCGGCCAGCGCCCTTTCTGCCGCAGCTTGGCTTGCGTTGAATTGCTGCAATCAAGCTGGAGCTGGGGAGGCGCGCTTGTGCGTGCTACGCTTTGCTTCGCCTCGTTACAGACCTCGTTACCTAGCCGTTACAGACGTCGTTACAGACCCCGCCGCAGCCCGGGCCAGCAACCCCCCCTTTTTGCCGCAGCTTGGCTTGCGTAGAATAGCTGCAAGCAGGCTGGAGCTGCGGAGGCGCTTTGCGTGCTGCGCTTTGCTTCGCCTCGTTACAGACGTTACATAGCTGTTGCATACCTCGTTACAGACCCAATCCCAGCCCGAGCCAGTGACGCCCCTTTTTGCCATCGCTTGGCTTTGTGTTGGCAGTTGCAAGTTTCAAGCTGGAAGCTGCGGAGGCCGTGCTTTGCGTAGTGCGCTTGTACTGAGGAGTTGCGACTTTCGAGCAGGAGCTGCTGTTCTTCGTTGTTCTGCGCTACATTGTGCTGATACTGGTACTTGTCAAGAAATGTTTCCCGTTACAGACCTGCGTAACAAGGACCTCCGTTACAGACCTCCGTAACAAGATTCGTGGCGCGTCGCGCGTTACAGACCCCAAAAAAAATCATAGCCACCTAACCACCCGGCCAGCCCAACAAAAGGCACCCAGTCTGTGACGCTACAGGTGTTTCTTCTGAAGCAGAAGACATACAGTTCCCTTGTGCGGTATTGAAGCATTTGAGCAGGGGAATTGCAAGCTATGATTCAGGCACAGCCAAGGCCTTGGATCGAACCACATTTGACTTGGTTGTTGTTAAATCAGGGGTGAGGTCGTCAATAGGTTTTGCAAGTTGCGTGGTCATAAGCTTACCGACCACGCGGGAGCGGTACGTTTGCTCCGCTCTGCATGCGGCTCACAGCTCAAGAAAGACAGGTGAGAATTGCCCCACTCTTCACGCAAATGTGAGATGCCGAACAAGGGGCAAGGAGGTGTCCCTTCCAACTAACCAAGCAACCAAGCACCCAAACAAGGAACCGTTCAAAAAAGGTTTGAAAGCTGTTTGGCCTTTGGTCTTTACCGTGCGGGACCTCTGTACAGTGACCTGACTATGGTACGTCCCCATTTGAGATTGGGCCTCCCCAAAATCGTGGTTTCCATTGGTTTTTTCATTAAACAAATACAAGCCCGTGTGCAGCAGTGAGCTCCACCAGACGGCAATTTCACGCCTATGGCGGCTGCCAAAGCAGCGGTTGCAAGTGTTCCGCTTGGTCCCTAGCATCTGTATGTGCAGTGCTGAGCGTAAGATGGTTTCCACTTCCCCTAAGTGGGATATGCAACCACTCTCTCTCGCTCTCTCTCTCTCTCTCTCTATATTTTTCCAGGTGTAGTGGAAACCATTTTCGACTGAACTGTGACTTTCACAGTGCAATTGATCCCCACGAACAGTGATACATGCAGACAATCAGGGCTTCGCGTTTCCTGATGTAAGAAAGGCAAGGATGTCCGACGTTTGACAGTGACGAACAAAACACGGATTTCAATTGGTGGAAGAGGGGTCATGTCATTCTGAATTTAAGGGGACCCCAAACGGCTTCTAGCAACAGGTTCCAGCTGGCACCAAAGGAGAATTACGTATAGCATCTTTGAGCCCATTTGTCATTGGTCAGGATAGTCTTCCGGCAAATGAAACGGGTGCCAAGGGGTCAGTCTCGGCATTTTTGTTCCTGGAAGCTGCGGTGTCAGGTGTGAGGTGCATAAGGATGCGGTGGTGTGCCAAGAGGCCAAGGCCGGGATTTTTGGGGTCGCCTCTTGGTAGGTTTGGGGGGTCCGAGGTTTTTAGGCCCAAACTGAAAGAGGCCAAAGCCTTTGAGCGTAGGGGATGTGAGGGCATCTGTGGTTCAATTGTAGGCATGGAATCTCTTGGGCCTGTTTTGGTAAGACATCCTCAAATGGTTCCAAGCAAAACAATCCCCAAAAGAAGCTCTAAAACATTCTCAAATGGTTCCAAGCAAAACAACCCCCAAAAGAAACTCTGAGAACCTTTCATAAAGTACACTCGAAGGGACTTGGCTAGCCTCCCGCGTAGGTGCAAGGAACCCACGGAATCAAGGTGGGCGAGGGAACTGCGACTTGGCGAGCGAAGCATTTTTTCATATGCGGGCAGAGCATCCATCGCTGGATGGGAAATTCTGTCAACATGTTCAGCAGTCTAT
>CAUJNA010000404.1:144238-194238 GCA_963377175.1 Effrenium voratum | reverse complement strand
GGAGTTCACGTAGCTCGCTTTGTTGAGGCTGAACAACCCGAGGGTTGGCTTTTTACCAACCAAAATCCATTTTGGTTGAGTCCAAGTCGCTTTGTACCCACATGACACTTTCTACGCCTTTCTTATGCATAGAGTAGCGAAGCATATATGATTGCTAGTCTGCCAGCGACACTACAAATTTTGCGGGGAAACAAGTAACTTCGTGGGCTCATATCCTTTTTTGCTGCAGGCAGCTCATGTTTGACAGCTTGGTGCGGTGATGTTGGAGTGGGGACAGTTCGGTTTATTTGATTCAGAGCGAGGTTAAGATACCGCCAAAAGGAACATGGTAGGTCCATTGCATGTGCAGCGTCAAGCCGCACGTTTCCATGGTAGGCTTTGGGGCCTCAGGATTGGGGCATCAAAGAAAGTTCCAGCTCTTCCACAAGGAAAGCAACTGTAAGAAGATACCAGAAAAGAGTGATTGTGAAAGGAACCTGAAATTATAGCATGATTCTATCTCTCTTGCTCATCCCCGGGCAATCTATCTTTCCAACTTCAGGAAACGAATCAATGCAATTTGCAGACGTGCCGGTATCATGTTGTGAATCCACTGCCTTTTTGTCCTCGCTGCTCTTTTGAGGTCATCCAAGAAATAATCGGAACCGGCGCATCGTCAGCTATCGGGGCAGGAGCAGGTGGAGATTGTCAACACCTCTGACCAGCCCATGATAATTGGCGACCACAATATGTTCGAGGCACTTGGCTTGTCAAGTGCACATGGACGCATCTAGCTCTGTTTACTTTGGGGTGGTGAACCAGACTTTCGCAGGATAGCTTTTATTCGCTTTCGCATCGTCTCATTGGGTTGTCCTTTAACTTTCATCATTGCATGCACCCAGGTTTGCGACACAGCTTTGGACTTATGCCCTGCCATATTGTGCTCACTATTTTCCGTCAGCGTTGCGGATCCGATTGCCATGCTTCAGTTCAGCTTTGCTTCCAGGATGCAGCAACAGCTGCGGGGGTTCGTGCTCGGATTGCCATTTCGCGATGGGACAGAAGCTCATTCGAAGACGGCCTATTTGGCTTTCCTGTGCCCAACAAAAACAACGTCTGCACTCACTCAGAGCTTCACGTGAGGCGCTTCTCCATTCTTCGTAAGCCATTTGGGGCCAAGGGACTTTGCTCATAGGGTTGCTATTCTCGGGTGGGGTTCTCCAAGTTTTCCTACACCCCGCGAAGTTCGTTGGGAAACCAAAGGCCAGGCAGTTGTCGAACTTCCGCCCAATCCCACAACACACATCCTTGGATAATGTCTCGGCCTTTGGGAAGGTTTGTTTGGTTTGTCTCTTGTAAGTGGGGGATGAATATTGGTTGATCAACCAGCAATTGGAATCGGTGCCGATCGGTGTAAAATCCAGCCACCAAGCCGGTCTTCCCTGTAATTTATCATTCTTGGCGGATCTCCCCAGGTTTGACACGCAAGTTTGCGGGACCACCTAGATAGCCAAGTTGCCTTTTTTGTCAGTCACTGTTGCGATCGGTTTTTGGAAAAAAGAAAAGAAAAATGGCAACTGGCGATCCAGGCAGACTCAAAAGCCAGGGCGTGCGGTATGAATTGGCTGTGGGTCAAAAAAGTGGTAACAAAATGGCACCTTGATAAATGGAAACATTGACTAAAATCTGCGGTCCCTGGTGGTTTAATCTTGACCCATGCCCAATTCGCCTAGACGCATCCTCGCGCCATTCGAGAGCCGACACCCCCGAAACCCCCGCGCAGTGCGCAGGTGGGCGCGCGGCTGGTGGGGGAGGGCGGGCAGCGGATGGGGGATGGCAACATCCTGGAGCCGGAATTCCCAGCTGTTTTTTTTGGTTGCTGGGGTTTGGGTGGGTCTGGGGAGGAGGAGGTGGGTGGGGGTTTTTGGGTGAGAAGTTTGGGCGAATGATTGGAATGGACCCCGAAGTTTTCAGAATCTGAGTTTCGTGGGAGAGACCG
The DNA here is from genome assembly GCA_963377175.1 of Effrenium voratum. Taxonomy (NCBI): domain Eukaryota; class Dinophyceae; order Suessiales; family Symbiodiniaceae; genus Effrenium; species Effrenium voratum. Next base: position 192,260 of record CAUJNA010000404.1, on the reverse strand, counting down.
GGTCTGAAGGGGGGCCGAGGATGGATCCCTTGGGTGTGGCTTTTTTTTGCAGCAGGTTTGGCAGTGTGCGGCAGCGATGGGTCCTATCTCGATGGCTGTGAAATCTATCAAATGCAATGGGCCTTTATGTGTTGGACAGAAATCCCCGTGTGAGGGGAGGGACATGGGGCACTCACCAATGTTCCCACAAAATCTGAGTCCTCTAGGAGGAGCAAGCAATTTTTGCCCGCGCCAAATGAGACGATCCTTTTCTTTGGTTTGCCCTCTAAGCAGCAGTGAGCAAATCATATGTTCAGGGCTTGTGGGTGTGCTTTTTGGCGAGTAGCCTATTCAGGCTGGCTGTAGCACCCCATTTGGGAGATGACCTGGAAAGGTTCTTGGCGATGAAGCTCAAACTTTCCGTGATGAAAACCGACCGCCTTTTTGGCCGTTTCGTCAGGTGCCGCGCTTTGCTGGATGCAGGATGCTCGGCCCGGGGCTCGGAGGTGGATTCTTCGTGCCGGTTTCGATTTCACCGATTCAGGGACTCACGAACGAAAAGCCATGTAGACTCGCTGCGGTTTGGAAGAATAGAGTTTGCAGATTGTTCGTGCCGACCAAGATCAGTCAAGTGCATTGACCAATCCTAGACAAGGACTATTGCCGTGCTTTGTTGTCGAACTAGCTATAGCAAGGGGGTTTTCTTTTTCGAGCATTTTCCAACAATCCACCTTGTGAACCCCAATTTGGTCCACATCCCAGCCACCAGTCACCCCCAATCTTTAGCAACCCCAAACACCCATTTGGCCGACACCAGTTTGAAGCAGGGATTCAATCCCTGCAAGCTGTCAATCGAATGCGATTCAAGCTGCCATTGACTCCACGGCTTGCGTCAAGGTAGGCAGTGGGTGCACTTTGGGTGCCTGCCGGGGCCCGAGGGGCTGAGGGGCTGAGGGGCTGAGGGACCGCTCTGAGCTCTGAAGCTTATGGTAATTCTGGGAATGCTGATGCTGAAGCTGCTGACGATGCATGCTCGACTTAGCTCTTGCACCAGGCCTCGTTTTTTTTCCCCCACCCCCCACCTCTCATTGGAGACCCATCCTTGGATGCAAGGCACCTACCTGGATGCGGGTGAGAAGCTGCCCGACGAAACGGTGGTGGTGGGGTGCCGCTGGCCTCTTGCGTATGAAGCTTCCTCCAGGTTCTATGGTCCACTTGAAGGAAATCGTGGGAGACTCAACCGGGGGGCTCACTCGGTTGTTTTTCATGATTCTCTGGGGGAAACAAGTAGCTTTGACCCTGCCGTTTGGTTTTTTCCTCAATCAGAGGTTTGCCCGGATCGGGTTTGGGTGTGAGGGAACCCGTAGCGGTGGGTTAGGCAAACTCGTCTCCGCTCCGTGAAGCCAAAGGCTTGAGTCAAGGGGATGGGGATGGCAGGGGAGATTGTCAACGATTTCCCCAGGGTTACCCTGTTCCACCAATCCGGGGATTTGAATTGCAGGAAAACGGTAGCACCAATCCAAACCTCCCTTGGGCCAAGCCAGCTGGATGGTGGTTTTGCGGACGTCTCTTGACGATGTCCCAGAGTTTTGTGCATCCGAGTTTACATTAGCTAGCTTTATCGTGGTTCTATTTGTTTGGGTTTTTCACATCAACGGGTTATTGAGAACACCTCATGGAGCAGCTAGTGAGGGAGCTGTCGGTGCCTTTCACGTCGAGGAACCAACTGGTTCTTGGTTCCACGGTAAGCAGCTTGACAACAAACCCCGTTGGCCCCTTTCTGGTGCCGGGCGGAGATCCAAACGATCACGAAATGGTGGTCGAGTAGGCAATTTCGAAACGTGCCTCTTCTAAGACTCAACAGCCGGGACGGTAATAGATGTCCCCCGTTTTCCTGTTACTTTTCTGTCTTCCATGTCTTTCCTTTCCGGTCCTTCATGTGATTCATGTCTGTTACTACTTTTATGTTTTGCCAGTCTTTCACGTCGTTGCCCGCTTGCTGCCTTTTCTGACGTTTTGTCTCTTGCGTCCCTTCCTGCCTTCCCTGTCTTCCTTGCTTCCATGCCTTCTCTTTGTTTCTTCTTCCTCAATATTGATCCTTTGCGGCTTGCTTGAGACGAAATCCGAAGCCCTCCGAGGCATAGGTGTCCTTTTTGGTAGTTTGGCAAAGAATAGATGCGATTCCTGGTTTGCCAGGTCTCATCTACCGCCATCCATTTCCCCCAAAAAGACACCTATGCTCCGAGAGTTGTCTTAAACTAAATCTTTCCCCTCCTCCCCCCTTCCGCCGCTCCCCCCCTCCCCCCCTCATCCGGGGGAACTGACACATCCCTCTATGAACCCTCCGAGGGCCGTCCGACGCCAGGCCCGGACTGAGACACTATGAGCCTGGGGCGAGGGAGGCTCATGTGCAGGCGCGCTGGCTTGGTGTTCGGAGCTCAAACCAAATGGGTTGCCCCAGACGGGACTCTGAGCCGTTTCTCTAAGGAAACCTCCAACAGTTGGAGTTTCAGTGGAAGACACCAGGTGAATTGCACTTTTTGATTCGGGGAAATTCAGTGGATGTGTCGTTCTTCTAGGATACCCCTTTTGTTTGAGGTCTCGAAATGGCAGATGTCTACAAACACTGGGGTTTTCATTGTTGGACAACTCCAAACTTAAACCCAGGAATCGGGTCTCCTGGGTTTAAGTCTTCTTTAGTCCAACAATTGAACCCTGGGAGTAGCGACTGGTAAGCTTCTGGAGAGGGTGTGTTTGCCTTCCAGGCTTAGGAGTTGGGGTCTGAGATCGTGAACATCCGATAGGCAGTCCTCAAGTACATCGAGGTCTTGAAGGAGACTTTGTTCGGGGCCTGAGGTTCGAGAAGGACAAAGTCGTGTTTCTGTCTGTGTGTGTGTGTGTGTGTGTGTGTGTGTGTGTGTGTGTTCGTGTTCGTGTTCGTGTTCGTGTTCGTGTTCGTGTTCGTGTTCGTGTTCGTGTTCGTGTTCGTGTTCGTGTTCGTGTTCGTGTTCGTGTTCGTGTTCGTGTTCGTGTTCGTGTTCGTGTTCGTGTTGTTCGTGTTCGTGTTCGTGTTCGTGTTCGTGTTCGTGTTCGTGTTCGTGTTCGTGTTCGTGTTCGTGTTCGTGTTCGTGTTCGTGTTCGTGTTCGTGTTCGTGTTCGTGTTCGTGTTCGTGTTCGTGTTCGTGTTCGTGTTCGTCGTGTTCGTCTTCGTCTTCGTCTATCGTCTTCGTCTTCGTCTTCGTGTTCGTGTTCGTGTTCGTTTCCTTTTTCGTGTTCGTGTTCGGGTTCGTGTTCGTGTTCGGGTTCGTGTTCGTGTTCGTGTTCGTGTTCGTGTTCGTGTTCGTGTTCCTGTTCCTGTTCCTGTTCCTGTTCCTGTTCCTGTTCGTGTTCGTGTTCGTGTTCGTGTTCGTGTTCGTGTTCGTGTTCGTGTTCGTGTTCGTGTTCGTGTTCGTGTTCGTGTGCGTGTGCGTGTGCGTGTGCGTGTGCGTGTGCGTGTGCGTGTGCGTGTGCGTGTGTGCGTGTGCGTGTGCGTGTGCGTGTGCGTGTGCGTGTGCGTGTGCGTGTGCGTGTGCGTGTGCGTGTGCGTGTGCGTGTGCGTGTGCGTGTGCGTGTGCGTGTGCGTGTGCGTGTGCGTGTGCGTGTGCGGGTGCGGGTGCGGGTGCGGGTGCGGGTGCGGGTGCGGGTGTCGGGTGCGGGTGCGGGTGCGCGTGCGCGTGCGCGTGCGCGTGCGTGTGCTTGTGCGTGTGTTTTTCCGGCTTTAGACACCAAGTGCACGGCTTCATAAAGCCATGACCGTGAGGTTCATACCACGGGGTGCACAGATGCTTTGAACCTTCTGCCAATCTTATGGCTGCAGACTTTTCGCTGCAAAGTAATTGTTTAGACTCTGGCGACCCTCGAGCTCTCTTGCGACACGCGCCTTCTCTTCCTGAGACGTCGGCTCAGGCCCCGATGCCATCACCTGCGCAAGAGCAACGTGAAGAGCTGAAGTTCCCAAAACGGGGCGCTCGAGCCGCTCGAGTGAGCCGTTTATTGCTCTGGGCGCCCGCGACAAATTTGTTGGCTCAGGTTGGCATGTGGGGGTGGATCAATTTTCCCTTCGGCCCCAAAATGACCATGGGTAACTTTTTCCATTTAGTGGTTTATTTTTTCATCTTTTTAGTGGTGTTCCCCAACGGTCATCCCATGTAAAGGACCATTTGATCGACCCCCATGTGTTTAAAATAGAGGGAAACTTGCAACACGCTGGTTTTCTTTTGGGGGTTCCGTTTTTTGCCAGCCTGCAAAGGTTATCCTCGAAAAACCAGACCCAGGCATCCCCAACCACAATGTCGTCAAAACAAGCAACCCCCAAAATAGGTACCCATATCCAACCGGTGCATCTTTGAGTTTTTGCAACTACGACCGGTGCTCCCAAACTCGACTGGGTGAATGCCGCCCCCTTTCTCCATTGGCGAACATACATCCCCTTCTTCAACCAATTAACGCCCAACTCGGATCCCCCAAAAAGGTCCCGTCCAGTATGGAAAAGTGGTCTGCTGCCTAAGGGAGCGCAAGGTTGCGAGTCTGTCTCCAGGGAACCTGTTGGCTTGGGTTTCGCTTTTGCTTCCCGATCCCAAGAAGAGCAGACCCACGTACGGTTTCGCAGCGGGATGTAAGGCGCCGGGGCGTGCGTGCATGTATCAAGAAGACCAGGGGATTCTGAAAGCAACGCCCCCGGACGATTTGCGCACAGCTTCGCAGTAGCCACAGCCTTGGCCTTCTTTTAAATAGCCTGAGGGAGTCGACAAACAAAGTGTCATAGGTGTCTCTTTCCGGCTTGGTCTGGTGGAAAATAGATGGCAAGGGTTCAGATGGGTTTTATTACATTTACCAGGGCCATAAGTTTTTCCAACAGGCCACCTATGCGCCGTTCTTTGGCTTGTACCGAAAGGCATGAGGGCCTTGTCCCCGGCACCACGGCGTGGTTTTGATTCTGGTACAGTGAACGAACACACACGACGGACACGGCTTTTCTCTGTAGCCCTGAGGTTACATCCAACGAGATTTTGCTTGGATACTGGATTTGTGGCCTCACTACAGCTTGACCACCCGGCATTGCAGAGGTCTGAGCCACTTGGTCAGGGGCCCTAACAGGCTCCAGCTTGCACCAAAGCGCAATCATGTTGGTTTGCCTCAGCACAGGGATCCGCCGGAAAGTAGGCGGTGTTTTTTTCCTCTCACAATCGCAACAAGTTTAAAGGTCACTAAGGGTAGCCTCCAAGAGTGACACACCCATTTCTTCGATCCCGAAAGCCCGAGCTTTGCCATGGGCGATGGCAGGCCTTGCGGGATCGCGCGCGGGGGAGGCTCTAAGCGGTGGGTGAGTTGTTTCTTGGGTTGCGATGGAGAGCCGCTTGGACAGATTTTTCTCAGCTTCTCATGTGGTTCTTGGAATGTGAGATCTTCTCTCTGAAAACCCCCCAAAGAGCGCAAGAGAATGGCCGGAGATGAGATCACCCATCTGGCTGAAGAAACCAAACCTGCGAGAAGCCCATGCAAAGCAAGGACTAAGGCACGAAACTCGGAGACTTCTTGTTTGGGGGAATCACTCATTTTTTGTTCATGCCCTGAACACACAAACTGGCCATGCCTCTGCACGTGGCTTCTTGGCGTCAGAGCCGGCGGCGCTGCGCCGCGCGCTGCGCGGCTGCGAGCTGGGCAGCCGGTGGCAGGCGCGAGTCGAGCCGAAGTCGACCCCCAAAGGGTCCATGGTACATGGCTGTGGGTCAAAACCGTTTTGGGATCCCATTTTCAGGTAGGTGAATTCACCACCCATTTTAGAACCTGTTTTAGTGGTGGATTGAATCGGATGTTCACTGGGTGTATGGGATTTGGACCCATGGCCAAGATCCAACGAGGGCTTAGAGGTGGGGCATGCTCGTTTTGGTTGTAGCCATGGTTTTTTCATGGGACAGCAGCATGGTTATAGCCTACTTGCCAAGTGGGCTGAACGTCCAAGTACAGCCAAGAAAGATTTGGAGGTTGCCATGGATTTTGGGGGGAGAGCTGTGGAGCCACCCTTCAAGGCTTCCCACAAAGGGCCTTAGAGTTTCGCCACGTCTCCGCCTGCCTCAGGCTGCCTTAGCACTGCTGTTCCACCGGCCCCAGGCTCTCAGTGCCTTGTATGCATTGGCATCGAGCGCAGTCACCCAATGCCCATTTAAGAATGGCATGTCGTAGGGGGACAATGAATACTGACTGTGGCTCCTAGGGTGAAGGGAGGAGCATACTTGCAGTTTGCAGATTCGATTTCCCCCGCAAGTCTCCTCATTTTCGTTTCTAATCTCAGCATTTTGCTCCTCTGCCCAGACAACAGCCCCCGCAACCCCTTATGGAATCAGTATGCCAATTTATGCCAATTGTCCATTCGTAGAACCTTGTTAAAGGTGCACTCCCCTCCCTATCTATTTCCATATGTGTGTGCGTGTCTTTTTCCCCAAACAGTTTACTGTGAGGGGTTCTAAATTCATTTAAGGTGGCTCGCCTGTTGCCAAGCCCTAGCCTGGATGCCTGGCACAGCTCTCTGGGTGGACGGGTTCATTTGTCTCCCTGTGTCTCCCTTCATTTGTCTCCCGTTGTCTCCCAGCCTGGATGCCTGGCACGGCTCTCTGGGTGGACGCGTTCGTTTGTCTCCCTGGGTTCACTTGTCTCCCTTTGTCTCCCTTCATTTGTCTCCCGTTGTCTCCCAGCCTGGATGATCCAGTCTGGGTGGACGGGTTCATTTGTCTCCCTTTGTCATTGTCTCCCGTTGTCTCCCAGCCTGGATGCCTGGCACGGCTCTCTGGGTGGACGGGTTCATTTGTCTCCCTTTGTCTCCCTTCATTTGTCTCCCAGCCTGGATGCCTGGCGCGGCTCGGGTTCCTTTGTCTCCCTTTGTCTCCCTTCATTTGTCTCCCGTTGTCTCCCAGCCTGGATGCCTGGGTGGACAGATTCACTTGTCTCCCTTTGTCTCCCTTCATTTGTCGCCCGTTGTCTCCCAGCCTGGATCTGGCACGGCTCTCTGGGTGGACGGGTTCATGTGTCTCCCTTTGTCCCCTTCATTTGTCTCCCGTTCTCTCCCAGCCTGGATGCCTGGCACGGCTCTCTGGGTGGACGGGTTCATTTGTCTCCCTTTGTCTCCCTTCATTTGTCTCCCAGCCTGGATGCTTGTCACGGCTCTCTGGGTGGACGGGTTCATTTGTCTCCCTTCTTTGTCTCCCTTCATTTGTCTCCCGTTGTCTCCCAGCCTGGATGCCTGGCGCGGCTCTCTGGGTGGACGGGTTCATTTGTCTACCTTTGTCTCCCAGGATGTCTGGCACCCCTTTGTTTCCCTTCATTTGTCTCCCGTTGTCTCCCAGCCTGGATGCCTGGCACTGTTTTTTTGGTGGACAGATTCACTTTTCTCCCTTTGTCTCCCTTCATTTGGCTCCTGTTGTCTCCCAGCCTGGATGTCTGTCACGGCTCTCCAGGCGGACGGATTCACTTGTCTCCCTTGGTTCCCCTTCATTTGTCTCCCATCTCTGTGGGTGGACGGATTCATTTGTTTCCCTTTGTCTCCCTTTATTTGTCTCCCGTTGTCTCCCAGCCTGGATGCCTGGCACGGCTCTCTGGGTGGACGGATTCATTTGTCTCCCGTTGTCTCCCAGCCTGGATGTGTGGCACTCACGCTCCGCGGTTTCCTTCACTTCCCGCGGTTCTGTCCTTTTGGCGGGGTCTGGTTTGCCTTCGGCTTTGGCCCTGGCTTCGGTCATTCCTTGTCTTGTGGATGTTGGGGACAGGGTCCTCCTCTGTCTGCCCTTCATCTGGACTTCGATTTCGCTTGGGCTCGTGGTGGGTCGTCTTCCTTGTCTATCGTTGGCTACACCCTGTCTGTTCGTTCAGTGCCTCGTTATCAGTTGCGGTCCCGAGCTGACGATAGCGGTGCGCTGCGGTGCGCGGCTTCAGCTACGAGAAGGCTCTGTTAACCCCCCGGTGAAACAAACGTGAATCACGCTGGAGTTAAATCCTCTATCGATTCTTCGAGGATGTTCAACGAACCTTACGCTGAGATACCCAGTGGTGCTCTTGGCACCTGGGGTTGTCCCGGCTCTCCCGGCGGACGGGTTCATTTGTCTCCCTCTCCCTCCATTTGCCTGACGGATTCATTTGTCTCCCTTTGTCTCCCTTTATTTGGCCCCGGTTGTCTCCCGGCCTGGACGCCTGTCACGGCTCTCTGGGGTGGAGGGGTTCATTTGTCTCCCTTTGTCTCCCTTCATTTGTCTCCCGTTGTCTCCCAGCCTGGATGCCTGGCGGCTCTCGTCACCCTTTGTCTCCCTTCATTTGTCTCCCGTTGCCTCCCAAGCCTGGATGTCTGGCACGGCTCTCCAGGCGGACAGATTCACTTGTCTCCCTTTGTCTCCCTTCATTTGTCTCCCGTTGTGTCCCAGCCTGGATGCCTGGCACTGTTTTTTTGGTGGACAGATTCACTTTTCTCCCTTTGTCTCCCTTCATTTGGCTCCCCTTGTCTCCCAGCCTGGATGTCTGTCACGGCTCTCCAGGCGGACGGATTCACTTGTCTCCCTTGGTTCCCCTTCATTTGTCTCCCATCTCAGTGGGTGGACGGATTGATTTGTCTCCCTTTGTCTCCCTTTATTTGTCTCCCGTTGTCTCCCAGCCTGGATGCCTCTCTGGGTGGACGGATTCATTTGTCTCCCTTTGTCTCCCTTTGTTTGTCTCCCGTTGTCTCCCAGCCTGGATGCCCCTCTGGGTGGACGGATTCATTTGTCTCCCGTTGTCTCCCAGCCTGGATGTGTGGCACTCACGCTCCGCGGTTTCCTTCACTTCCCGCGGTTCTGTCCTTTTGGCGGGGTCTGGTTTGCCTTCGGCTTCGGCCCTGGCTTCGGTCATTCCTTGTCTTGTGGATGTTGGGGACAGGGTCCTCTGTCTGCCCTTCATCTGGACTTCGATTTTGCTTGGGCTCGTGGTGGGTCGTCTTCCTTGTCTATCGTTGGCTACACCCTGTCTGTTCGTTCAGTGCCTCGTTATCAGTTGCGGCCTCTCTCTGTCCTTGCTCGCATTTGGAGTCCCGAGCTGACGAGAGCGGTGCGCTGCGGTGCACGGCTTCAGCTACGAGAAGGCTCTGTTAACCCCCCGGTGAAACAAACGTGAATCACGCTGGAGTTAAATCGTCTATCGATTCTTTGATGATGTTCAACGAACCTACGCCGAGATACCCAGTGGTGCTCTTGGCACCTGGGGTTGTCCCGGCTCTCCCGGCGGACGGGTTCCTCTCCCTTCATTTGCCTGACAGATTCATTTGTCTCCCTTTGTCTCCCTTTATTTGGCCCCGGTTGTCTCCCAGCCTGGATGCCTGTCACGGCTCTCTGGGTGGACGGATTCGTTTGTCTCCCAGCTTGGATGTCTGGCACGGCTCTCCGGGCGGACGGGTTCATTTGTCTCCCTTTGTCTCCTTCTTGTTGTCCCCCAGCCTGGATGCCTGGCACGGCTCCCTGGTCATTCGCGGTGTATTCCGCGGGCACGCATGTGTGTTTGAGGCTCAGAAACGTGTGTTTGAGCGCGCGCGTGCGCTTGATCAAGCCACAGGCAGCATGCTGCGGATGCACGTACGAGTGCTTCAAGTAAATGATTGTGTGGTCTTGGTGTGTTCCAGCTGACCACATCGGCGCGTTCCAAGTGAACACGCACTTTTTGCATGTGACCACATGAGTGTGTTCCACGTCAGCACATGTTTGTGTTCCAGGTGAAAGCATGCGATCCTTGATCCCTCTTTCTTTTTTTTTTTATATATTTTTTTTTTGAAAGCATGCGATTGTTCTGATAAAACACATATGCGATCCGGTCAAAATTTCTAGTAAGGGGGTTTAGTCTACAGAGGCCACCGTCGCAGTCACTTTGTGCAGTTTTTCATTCACACAAAGCGGAGTCCTGCAAATACCAATGGATTGCCCGCTCCCCACTGGAGGCGCTAGGATGGCGCTTGGTTTGCGCTAGGGTCTTCGGTGATCTTGGTTTCCAAGAGTTGGCGCGTGGGTTGCCGCGATGGGCTTTGCGTGGCTTTCAAGGGTGTAATGTTGCAGTTCTTACTTAGTACTTGAAGCCAGCCCGCACGTTTACCTTCATCTTACGTGGCCTTAATTTGTCAAATCCACACAGAGGGTCGCCGTGACTCCAAAAAATACGGCGAACCCGCGCTAGCCGCGCGCTAGCAAGGCGCTAGCGCAGTGGTCAGCTGTGACCGGTTCCCAGTTACGCTTCAATCCAAATTTGCTTCCGCTCTCCTCGCATGCAATTATCATGGAGTGCGATTTGCTGGACAAAGGGGAGAAACAACGGCTGAGGCAATACGGCAGGGATGCCTTGTACCGAGCATACGGAAGAATTGGGTTGCGTATTTCCCTGCGAAAGCAAATGCTTTACTGAATCGATACGAAGAGTTGCCACAATACGATCAAAGCACTTTAGCACTCGATACGAAAGACACTGTGCAGCTAAGCGAGAAAGAAGCGCAATGCGCCGGAAAGCTTTTGCTAAGCTGAAGCCTGTAACTGCTGGAGACGCATCCGATACTGATAGTACTAGCAGTAGTAGCAGCAGCAGCAGGCTCGCGCGCTAGCAATGTGTTGCAAAAAAGCTAGATTGATCGTACACGAACACTATTTTCCTACTTGGAACACACATATAAAACACAAGCGTTGTTCAAGGCAGAGCCCCATGGAATAGCGCCTCACAGCCGGCTTCGGGAACTTGATTTATGTGTCGCCCAGGCGTGCAGGAAATGTAATTTCCATGTGAACACATTTTTGTTGTCCAGGTGAACGCATGTGTGTTGCACATTTGTGTTGCACATGTTTCTCCACATGTGCACACACGTGTGTTCCATGTGTACACATATGTGTGTTACAAGTCAACACAGAAGTTTGTTTTGGTTAAACATGCTTGTGTGATCCAGGTCTGCACCAGTGTCGCACGTGAACACAAATGCCTGTTCCAAGTGAGCGCATATATGGGTTCCAGGTGAACACATATGTGTGTTGCAGGTGAACAGAAATGTGCTTTCCAGACATACACACATATGTGTTCCAGGTGTACGCATGTGTGTGTGTGTGTGTGCGTGTTCCGGGCGCGCATATATATATATGTGTGTGTGTGTGTGTTCGCGTGTGCACATATGTGTGTTCCACATGTACACATATGTGCGTTCACGTGCGCACATATGCGTGTTGCACGTGTACACATATGTGTGTTCACGTGTACACACATGTGTGTTCTTATCAGACACGTGTATGCGTTCCAGGAGAACACATGTTTGTTATCAGATGAACACGTGCGTGTGTGTCTGCTCCGCGTGCACTTTTTTGTATGTGTGTTCACGTGCACACATTGTGTGTTCACGCGTGCGCACATGTGCGTTCCAACTGGACACGTGTTTGTGTTCCAGGAGGACACATGTTTGTTATCAGATGAACACGGGTGTGTGTGTCTGCTCCGCATGCGCATGTGTGTGTGTTCATTTGCACACATATGTGTGTTCCACGTGCACACATTTGTGTGTTCACGTGTCCCCACATGTGTGTTCCAATTGGACACGTGTTTGTGTTTCAGGTGAATACATGTTTGTTTTCAGATGAACGCACGTGTGTGTGTGTGTTCCGGGTGCGCATATATATATATATAAATATGTGTGTGTTCACGTGTACACATATGTGTGTTCACGTGTACACACGTCTGTGTTCCAATTAGACACACGGTTGTGTTCCAGGAGAACACATGTTTGTTATCAGATGAACACGTGTGTGTGTGTCTGCTCCGCGTGCACTTTTTTGTATGTGTGTTCACGGCACACATTGTGTGTTCGCGCGTGCACACAGGTGCGTTCCAACTGGACACGTGTTTGTGTTCCAGGAGGACACATGTTTGTTATCAGATGAACGCGTGTGTGTGTGTGTGTCTGCTCCGCGTGCGCATGTATGTGTGTTCATTTGCACACATATGTGTGTTCCACATGCACACATTTGTGTGTTCATGTGTCCACACATGTTTGTTCCAATTGGACACGTGTTTGTGTTTCAGGTGAATACATGTTTGTTTTCAGATGAACGCACGTGTGTGTGTGTGTTCCGGGTGCGCATATATATATATATATAAATATGTGGGTGTTCACGTGTACACATATGTGTGTTCACGTGTACACACGTCTGTGTTCCAATTAGACACACGGTTGTGTTCCAGGAGAACACGTGTTTGTTATCAGATGAACACTCGTGTGTGTCTGTGTTTTCCGCGCGCGCATAAATGTGTGTGTTCACATGTGCAGTACACATGTGTGTGTTCCACGTGTGCACATGTGTGTGTGTGTTCACGTGTGCGCATTTGCGTCTCCCACGTGTACACATATGTGTGTTCACGTGTACACACATGCGTGTTCCAATTGGACACGTGTTTGTGTTCCAGGAGAACACATGGTTGTTATCAGATGAGCACACGGGTGTGTGTTCCGGGTGCACATATATGTGAGTGTTCACGTGTGCACATATGCGTGTTCACGTGTGCACATATGTGTGTTCCACGTGTACGCACATGTGTGTTCCAATTGGACACGTGTTTGTGTTCCAGGTGAACAGATGTGTGTTTCACGTGAACACATTAGTATGTGCTAGGTGAACTTTTTTTGGCATCTGACGACATATTTGCTCTCCAGGTGTGCACATGTATGCGCTCCAGAAAACGCATGATTGTTTTCGAGGTGCGCGCATGTGTGTGCGATTTAGGTGAGCATTTATGTTTGCTCACGTGTGCGCATATGTGTGTTCCACATGTACACACATGTGTGCTTTAATCGCACACGCGGTGTTCCAGGTGGACTCATGTTTGTGTTCCAGTGGTATACATATGTGTGTCCCACGCGTACACACATGTGTGCTTTAATTGCGCGTCTTTGTGTTCCAGGTGAACGCATGTGTGTTCCACGTGTACACACATGTGTGTCTGAATTGGACACGCGTTTCATTGTGTTCCAAGTGAACACACATGTGTGTTCCACGTGAACGCATTAGCGTGTCGTAAGTGAACACATATGTGCGTTCCACGTTTGCACATGTGTGTGTGTGCTTTCCAAGAAGCACATGTTTGTTTTCCAGCTCAACACATTTATGCGTGTGCCGCAGGTGAATGTATACTGTTTCAGTCGTATACGTATGTGTGTTCCACGTGTACACACATGTGTGTCTGAATTGGACATGTGTGTTTGAACTGCCCATGTGACTGCGTGCTTGCGCGGCCACACTTGCGTTCTCGCGCGCGCGCTCGCCCGCCATCGCGCGCGCTTGCCCAACCTCAGTTCTGGCGCGGTGCTGAAGCGCGAAGCACGCCAGCAACACACGTGCAGCAACGCAACGCGCGCCAGGTTCACGACTGCATCATTTTGATTCATCCGTGTTGAAGCGCAGAAAGCCACAAGCTGTTGGCATGTTTGTGCTCGCCCGTCAGCCCTCAACTGTTTGGGGTCTCTGCTGGTGTAATGTTTTTCCTCGTGTTTTCCCTGGAACACTATGGTAAAAAGGGTAACCTCAGAAAACCCTCCCTGTTTCCCACGTGCCAAGTCGCAGCTCGTTAAGGAGCCCAACCTCCCCCGTAACGTTGCTGCCTGAGCGTAGGGTCCGCGGCGTTGAAGCATCCATCGGCGAAAGTCATGCCCGCAGCAAGTCGTGCTCACAGGCCCCGCGGTTCAAGGCACAGCTTGGGAAGTGAAAAAAGCTTATGAACATTCAAGGGGGGTTACTGCCCTTTTGCTGGCCTTCCAGCGACGATTCCCCAGCTGGGCTGTTTAAAATGCATAGTGGGCCAATCCTAAATCCCCAAGCCCATGTTGGTGCGAAACGAATGGAAAGGAAAGGACGCCGCTCAACAGTTCTATTCTTGCTTGATCATTCCGAGGCTCGGAGCAACCCAGGTTTACAGGAAGGCTGGCTGGGTGCGAGCTAGGTTCCGGAAATATGGACCAATATCATTTACTTGTTGCTTCTTTTGCTATGTTTCATAAAAATGGCTATTTTCCGCCCGGTGTGTTTTTCATGGTCCCTGAAACGTGGGTTGGGCATGAACCCCAAAGAACTGATGTCCGCCCAGGCCTTTGAACGGCCAGGGCGGCCTTTTCTGAGGCTTCCGCCGGCAGCTCGCGTGCAGAACCAGCAGCTGTGCTCCTGAGACCCAGGGCTTCATCCAGGCCTTGCTTCTGCAAACCCGCAGCAGGAATTTCCCGTGAATTTTGGGGGACCTGGAGACATGTCGACCACGGATGTATTAAGCTTGCCTGATGACCAGGGGGGGGGGTCCATGATATGGAGGTTTCTTGTATGAGGGAGGCGAGGTTGTATACAACCTCGTTCCCACAACCCTGGCTTGAAGTATTGTTTTTCTGAGTCTTTGGGATTTAACCTTGGACCCAAGAAACAATTGTTTCTTTGCTATATCTTTTGGGAACCCACTTTTGTGGGTTCCGTGTTAATTTGAAGGGGAAAAGTCTTCCAAGCCGTTCCGAGTAAACCTTCTGGAGACAGCCCGCGTCCCCCTGTAGCGAGCCCCATCCGGAAGACTCAGGAGGATCCATGATGCGTTTTCGGAAGCCACTCATTCTTGCGGGTTCACGTGCTGCAAAGGCCGGAAGGGACGGATTGTGACCATTGCCAATGATAGGAGTCCCTTTCTGACCCACTTGCAAACCACAGGAGTGCCGACCACTTTCCGTTATCGTTTTTGGAGCCACACCTAGGCAAACGGCTATCCTCCACAAACCTAAAGCAAGGACTTCTGATGTAAACACAACTGGCCTCTAAACCAGGGACCCCCCTAAAAAAACATTTTTTTGGCCAGGTTTCCCGTAGTATCCCTACCAAACTCAACCCATGCCAAACCGCCTGGCTGACTCGCCGGAAAGGCGGTTTGGCCCGCCTTGAGCTTCTGTTGGCCCACCAGGGTCAACACCTGGCCGAGCTTGGAACAAGTTGGGAAATCACTCATCTGGGCTGCCCTCAGTTCCCCCGCTAAAAGTCTAACTCTTTACCACTAAACCCTTAAAGTTTAAACAGCTAAGGGGATGGCTGGGAGCCACCAAGTAGCCTCACACGAGTCACAATCAAATCCTGGTAGTGCCGGAGTCCATCCAAATCTCTAAAGAGATGATCAAGAAAGGCGGCTGCACCTAGTTGTGATTGGGATTCTCCCTTGCCAACCTTCACTTACTGGGTTTTGATTGCGGCCCACAGGCAGCGCCCATTCATGTTGACGAAGTTCGTCAAGAAAAGGCCCCCGTCTTTTGGTGGGACGCACTAAAGCCAGCCCCCGGGCGCCGCACCCGCTTCATGTGGTCCACCTTTGCCAAGAGGTCCTCCATGGCGGAGCCGAACCTTGGATCGCGGATGGAAGAGAAGGGGCCGTCGATTCTGAGGACATGTTCCCGAGTGTTGGTTGCAATCCTTGAACTAGGTCCTCTAGTAGAGAGGTTAGAACAAGGGTCGTTTCTTTGTTCTGTAGTCTATATGAGTAGGGGAACCAAACCAAAAAAAAGAAGAAGAAGAAACGGTAAAAGGGCACCTAGCTGGGGGACCTAGCGAAGCCACGGTGGATGCCCTAAAAAATGCAAGTAACTCTGCACATCTCCATGGCTTGTGGGCCATGAGACTCCAGGGAATTTAACCGAATCCAGTGGTCTTGGTAGACAAAAGCAAAAGAAAACAATCCAATGTCTATCCTCGTGTTTTGGCGGCGCAAATGAATCAAAACCCGGTACTGGAATGGTCTACCCAGAACCAGGTAGGGGGCCGCAGCTATTTATGGTTGGGATTGTCCCTTACCAACCTTCATCTACCCGGGTTTTGAGTGTGGCTCAAATGCCCCCCCCGCCGAATTCACCAAGTTTGTAATTAAGAAATGCAACTGGGGAGGGGGCTCCTCTGGCAGGCATTTCAGAAGGGAGGCTCCCAGCTGCCCAGCTGGCTACAGTATGAAATAGAGGGCCTGAAGCATGACACAAGATGCCCATCCCTCTTTTGGCTGCCTCCTGGAATTCTGACATGACGGGCTACTTGATTCAGGACCCGGTCAAAAAAAACCACCGAAGCTCCGCTGTGCCGCCAGGGGCGCGCGGCGGTCTCGTCTAAGATTGCCTGAGCTAATACTGCGGAGGTTGCAACATCCCTTCGCGCCACGAAAGAAACCATATTGGGAATTGAACCATAAGGCCTGGTAGGTATTTACAGGGGGGTCGAATCATTACTCGGTTTCTTGGGTGGTGCAGGACTTTGTCAATCCACAGTAGGGCGCCGATCCGTCTTCAGCTTGCGCTTGTTTGGTGAGTTTGAAAGGGGGGATCCCCTTTCAGCCAATCAAAAAAATCCCTGAGCCACCATACCTAAACGACCACTCCAGGGTTACCGAGTTTGAGCTAAAAGGCAAGCCAACACAGCCAGTTGACGGCCCCAGTTCTGACACGTACCCAGGCCGAACTGAGTCCCGACTCTTTCCAAGCCAACAGCTTTCCCAACGAACTGATGCACCTTAGATTCCTCCCTTTAAATCAAGCAAAAACAACCCTCCCCCCCCCCCCCCATTACTCAGTTCTTAAAAGACGGATCTGCAAATCTGGGCAAAGTTCAAACTTATTGGGCCACCCTGGAACACAGTGAAGGAATTCGTTCTGACCCCGGGAAAGGGGAATATACTCGGCCGATCCGTGATCCTTCCGATTGTAAGCACCCCCGAATTACTCCAAGTGCGCATTTGTCTGGTGTGATGCCAACCCCTCACCAAAAGTATTAACTAATCATCCCCAGGTTGTTGCATATACACCCTTTGCAATATGGGTAGTTCAGCTAGACATCAACGGTCAACCTTTTTTGGGACCCGTGAACCAACACGGAAGGCCCAAAAGCATCGGTGTCCTTTTTGGAAAATAGATGGCCCTGGTAGATGATTGAACCAGGTAAATCAGGGCAATTGAATTTTTAAACAAAACAACCAAAAAGGACACCTATGACCAAAAGGTTAAGAGATGACAAACCCTCGGCGTTGGACAGCTGAGCAAGGGGCCCCATGCCCAACCCACGCGCTGCGGCCACGGGGCTCGGATGTCTGTCATGGACTTGCCGTCCACGTCCAAGAGCTGCCGGAGGAGAGACATGCGCTTGATGCCTATACGGGCCAAAGACATGTGGGCCAATTACTGTGACCCACACCCCGAAAACGAGGAAGACCCCAAATGAGGGACCTTCATATCCCAGGAAAGCTCGTTTTGATTGGGGCTCTGACCTGCCCGGAGCGAAATGGCGTGGGTGAACCCACAGGCTCGGCTGGTGCTCCAAAGTGACCAGCAGCCCCAGGTCGACCCAACAACGAGCTACAGTGCATGCCCGTCCCTTGAAAAAGGACTGCTGTCTGTTAAAGAAAGTGGTGAAGATGCGGGTTTTGGCCCTCCGCTCTGCTCACATCCTCTTGTCTCGCCTTTGCGCTTGCCTAAGTCCTCAAGCCAGAAGGGCTGCAACATCTCCAGCTGCATCTGACTGAGTTCCTTGCGACGAAGCAGCTGCCGCACCTTCTCGCACCGCTCATGCTGCAGCTGTTCCTCCAGCTCTTCCTCGTTCAGATCCTGTGGCTCTGGCTATTGCCGGGCCCCTTGCGCAATGCATTTTCCACCAGTTGAGGTCAAAGATCCAAACAACAAGTAAAAAAAGCAACAAACAAAACCTCAAAGCAACCAAGGTTCCGTCTTTGTTCCAAGAGGCCGAGGCCTTCTCCGATGAAACTGCAGCCAGTCGCACAAGTCCTCCAGCCAGTCCGCTCGCGGAAGTCGACCTGCAGCCCGACTTGGATTGCACGCCTCGATTCTGCTCCGAACAGGCTGCAACATGTCCAAGTGCTCCTCGCTAAGCGCATTTGTTCGCAGTAACCTTCGCACACGTGTGCAACGTCCGTATTGCAATTGCTCCTCCAACTCAGCCTCTTTCAAGCCAACTCCTCTTGGAAAGCAGCGCGGACTGCGCTTGTGAATTCGAAGCCAGGCACATAAATCCTCCACCCACGCTGTCCGCTTGGCTTCTACAGCTGTTGTGTCAAGCTGAATCTTGCTCCAAAGTGGCTGCAGCATATCCAGTTGCTGCTGGCTAAGCTCATTTCTCCGGTGCAACTTCCGAACCCGCAAGCACCTTCCGTATTGCACTAGCTCCTCTAGCTCTGTCTGGTTCAGGCCAACTTTTGCTCGAAGCCGGCGCGGCCTGCGCTCGTGAAGGCGTAGCCAGGCACACAAATCCCCCAGCCAGTGCGTGCATTGAAGCCCTATTTCGTTTTCGAAAGGCTGCAGCATATGCAAGTGCTCCTGGCTGAGCTCATTTCTCCGGCGCAACCGTACCACGCTTTCGCACCGTTGGTATTGCAACCGCTCCTCCAGTTCTGTGCTGTTCAAGCAGCCACCCTTCGCTCGAAATCGGTGCGGCCTCCGCTTGTGAAGGCGTAGCCAGGCACACAAATCCTCCACCCACGCTGTCCGCTTTTCTACAGCTGTAGTGGAAAGCTGACTCTCGTTCCAAACAGGCTGCAGCATATCCAGTTGCTTCTGGCTAAGCTCATTTCTCCGGTGCAACCTTCGCACTGCTGCGCATCGTTTGTATTGCAATCTCTCCTCTACCTCTGACTCATTCAGGCCAACCCTTCCTTCAAAATGGTGTGGCCTGCGCTTGTGAAGGCTAAGCCAGGCACAAAACTCCTCCAGCCAGTGCCTGCGCTGAAGCCCAAGTTCATTTTCAAGAGGCAGCAACATATCCAACTGATTTTGGCTCAGCGCATGCTTGCGAAACAACCTTCGAACCTGTGAGCACCGCTTGTATTGCAATCGCTCCTCCAGCTCTGTCTCGCTCAAGCCAACCCTCGCTCCAAATCGGCGCGGTCTGCGCTTGCGAAGGCGTAGCCAGGCACACAAATCTTTCAGCCAGACAGTCTGCCGAGCCCCAGGACGCACTGGAGAGGGTCTTTGCAAGCACAAAGCGAGCTGCAAACAAGAAACGCAAATGATAAGCAACGCTGCGAAACAGGTGGCCCGCGCAAGGACGCCATTTTTCCCTGTGATCCCGGTTCCCATTCTGAGCCCAACATCTTGCTGCGTCTTTGCAGTCCTGGGGAAGCTACGAGCGAGGTAGACCCCTGGGGTAGCCCTCTCGCCTGCATCCACGCCCAGAAACAGCGGCTCGGAGGGGGAGCCATTCAGCGTCTCGTCTGCTATGGTCAGGCCTTGCCAGGCTCACCAGCTCACCAAGAAACCCCGGAGTATCGAGCGGTTTGGGGGGAGTCCCTAAAAACATGACACTTGCTTTGTTTGAATGTTTGATGTTTAAGGCAGGCCCCTCAAGACAAAGGGGCCACTAAGAATAAGAACAGAGATGTTGGAGGTTGGCCATCATTGATTAGAGGTCCAAGTTCCCCGCGTCTCTATGTTAAGAAAGCGAGCTATGGCATCCAAAAGGGCCCCAAAAGGAGATTCTTCCGATATGGCTTCCTGGGTTCCATGATGACGTGAAGGGGATTGCTCCAAGCGGCTGTGGCAAATCGCCTCGGACACGGTGATGGTCAGGGTTTCCGACCTTGATCGTGCAAAGGAGAGCGTTCAGAACGCCAAAGATTTTACACATGTAGATATGTTCTCTGGCAAAAGGCAAAACAACGTTCTACCTTTTTGAATGCGCGTGGCAACCCTGCTTTAGCAAACGTATCTGCAAGAAGCCGTACCCTTCCAGATGCCGAATCGCAAGTACTCAATGCAAATAATTGATTTGGCGTTGGGTCGCCAAGTTTAAGACATGCATTTTTTGTTCATTTCCCCTGATCCCAAAGCCTCTGATCCCAACCACCATTCCGGGAATACAACCCCCTGATCAACATGGAACCCGCAAAGCGCTTGCATGGCGGACGCCTTTTTCAAGGGGTCACTGATCAATGTACTGGTGGTTTCCATTGAAGCGATCGCCACAGTTGGAGGTCAACAGGGAAATGCTGGGAAACCCTGGCGAAACCACGATTCAATTGGCTAGGCTGGGGGACCCCGGTCTTTGTAGGATAAGGGACTGCTCTGTAGGGCTCGTCCAGAAAAAAGCCAACCCACCGGCTGGGACACTGGCCGGGTGTATGCCACAAAAGCGCCCGCCGAAGCAGCCTGAGCACCAGCACCACCAACCCCCATTAACCCCTGCTTTTTCGCTGTCCGAAATGCAGTTGGGTGCTGGCATGTGCTTTCTCGTTCCAGGAGTTGAGAAGCCAACCCCGTTCCCTTTGGATGAGTTGGGGTGTGTCTGTTTGCCAAGAGCTCATATGTGGCCTTTCAAAGGTAAAAGGCTTCATCTGAACTCAAATCCAAGCGGCTAACCCTCCCACAAGCCGCAACGAGAGACATGGTGGCAGCGCGCATGCCAGCATCACAAAGGGAAACAAACAAAAACAACATTTTCAGCGAAAAGAGCAAGTTCCATTTACAATTGATCAAACTTGGCGGGCAGGGCCCCGGGTTGGTTGTATTGGGCTCAGTTTGATGCCGACGACAAGGAGGTCTTGACACATAGTTGCTTTGGATTGCAATCTGCTCTCGGGATGTCTGATCACAAGGTTGACTGCTCCTTTGTCAACCAACGCAAACATGATTGATTCTGGCCCATATCTGTTGATTATAGACAGCAAACCTGCTGAACAAATTCCAGAAGTCTGTGTACCGCAATGCTCTGTCAGCTTGGCATTGTAGGCAACGCAGGCGGTAACATGTGCTGCCAATTCAGCACAGGCAGTATTGCATCCAGGCCGCCACAAAAATCACCGGGACCTGAGCTCGCGCACAGTGCACACGCAGTGGGGCACGTGAAAGATTGGAGCTTCAAGTTTGCATGTCTGTTGAGTGGTGCTTTGGCTTCAAAAGTGCCCAGAACAGCTCACTTCAATGCGCCAATCATTGGGAGCATTCTGGCATGTCTGGGAGGCTAAAGCCCACAAATGCGCGTGCGGATGCTTCAAGTGAACGTTCACTGCTGGACATACTCAAGCAACAAGAAACACTTCTCAAAGAGCGGAAGAGCAATGGCTACAAATCGGCATCCGCTTGGCCCCATCGCAAGGCCACAATTAGCATAGAGAAACGCAACGTTCGCCTTGCATATGCTTGTTGTGCATTGGGATCTGCTTGCACGATGACTGCATCGCGTGCAATGCTTACGCGTGGATCAGGGTACCTGGCATGAGACTCTGTAGGAGACACAACCGGTCAGATTATTTGCGTGAGACATAAAGGGCATAATGAATACTCGATGAGGAAATCGATATTGCGCCTTTCGGGCAAGGCGCCAAGCAAATCACGCCAGCTTTCCTGGGCTGGAGTCGGCGGAGGGCGGGTGGGCCGCGCTTGAGAGGACCCACAAACTAACCCCTGCTTGATTCAGGCCTCTCATTTGAAAGAGGTTTCTGGACGTTCAGGAGAACCACCCAAGTCATCTGGCCATTTCATGGTGTTAAGGGCCAACACTAGCAGCAAGAGACGCACAACAGTATGACTGCCACAGACATCTTCAGAGTAGGCAAGAAGGGTTACGGTCACCTTCAAAGAGATGCAAGGCACACATTGCTTGAAATATTTGTTGACACCCGAAGGGAAGAGGCAAGGCTCATGCCCTAGTTCACCTCGGCTGTGTCTGTAAGCTCTTCAGGACTGACATGTGGAACATCTCGGGGCCACTTCTCCATCGTTTCCCGAAGATGCTTTCCAGACATGAGCTAAACTTTCGTGAGCAAACGCATGGCGATCAAATCGTAAGGAAATGGACAATGCCCCAATGTCCTAGATTCTTCGATCGATGGGTGCGAGCGGCGAAAACAGCCGAATGCTTCTGAGCTTGATTGGATGTTATCTTTTGGCTTTATTGGGAGCTCGATTCGGCTAGCATCGATGCAGGACTGGAGCGAGTCATGGGCAGGGTAAGGATTTATGGCGACTGAAGCTGTCTTGAGCATCCGCCTTCAACATGTTTCTCAGTCCTGTCCAAACTCGCATTCAAGCCTTCGGAATTGGAAGGCCAAGGAAAGGCCAAGGAACATCCTTGTGGATGTGCGAGCCGTATCTGGAACTGGCTTAGCCTCCCTGAGGACTCTTTTTGCCCTATCAGTTGAAAAGGGCACAGGTTTGCGCTACACCAATTGGACAAGCGCCGCGCCAAAACACTGACACATGTTCTCGATGCAGCAAGCTGCACAACGTCTTTGGCGACCAAAGCACACAGCATCAAACAAAGTTGGGTTTGTGCCGCGTGCCATCTGCCAAGAGGGGTGAATACGTCGGCGGGGCTTGGCAACTTCGTCTGTGCAATTCTCAAGCGAGATGACACGCAAAGGCGAGGGCATCGCAAATATCGCAACCGACACGGGAAACTCAAAATCATGCAAAGCAAGCGCAAATGACAACATGAGGGCGAGGGTGCAACATGGAGGTCGATGATGTTTTCCTGCGACATTGGGAGGTCAGGCGTCAGCGCCAACTGTTGAAAATAATGGGGAATCAACCCCAGAATACGTGTCCTCTCTCATCCAACAGCCCCCCCCCCCCCAAACAAGGGTTCCCTGTTCCCCCTCTGAACACCACCCCGCAAGGGAATCACCTTAAGTTGGCAGCCAAAAGGTGACGTGTAGAAGGAATCTCACTTCAACATGGCAACGAAAAGGTGATCTGTAGATCCCACCAAAGGGAAAACATACTGTGGATGGACGAAATCCTGCACCACCTGAGAAACCTGATAATCCTGATTCCCTTGTAAATGCCAACCAACAAGGGTTTCCCGTGGTTTCAAAGTGGTGCGAAATGGATTTCGTCCATCCACAGTAGGGACCCCAGCCCCAGCGGCCCCGGCGTCCGATTCTCGGCCGAGGCTCTGCCAAATAGCCGCCGGCCTTGGCGCCTTCCGCTCGGAGCAGAGGCAGCCTCCATCGGCTCCGGATGCGGCGGCGTCGACCGCGGAATCCACCGGGCACTGGTGAACCATTAGTGCAACCATTCGGGAACCTCAGGAAGATAGCTTGAAATACCCGAGAAAACCCGGGATTTCCTGCAAAACGCCCATTTTCGCTGGGTTCTTAGACACCCTTTGGGGCGCCGTGACCACACATAGACCAACATAGGGAAGTGAGAACCCACTATGACTGTAGGTCCCCGTGCGTCAGTACCATGGTGAACCATCGATTCAGAGGTGTCATTTAAGCAGAATTCCAAACATAGGTGTCCTTTTGGCAAAATTGACGGCCCTGGTGAATGGAACAAAGGCCATCTAAACCAGTGCCATCAATTTATTCCTATCCAAACTACTTGGACAAACCCCCAAACCCTCCAACCCCCCGAGCTCTGCGCCAACTCCACGAGACCGATTTCTTTATTCCAAGAGACATCTCCGGCAGCAGCGGCACATTGCCGTGCAGCAGCACACCTGTCACTAAACCTCTTCCCGAAGCGAAAGAAAAGGCCGCCCAACCCAGAAATGGGAAACCGCATCACAGTAGCTAGGTCAGACATATTTCATACTTTTAGCACACTGCACATCCCTTCCAGGTGTTGGTTTCTGTTTGGGCTACCCGTTTCTCTCTGAAACCCTCCAACACAAAGTGATCAAAAAAGACACCCAACTCACAGTTCTTGAGATCGGGGTGGAGTCCCTTTCTGGAGTCAAGAAACCCCACGCCCCGCCCCGCATACATGCTTTATCCCCATGGAATCTTCCTTAGAATGCAACCTCCCTCCATGGATTGTGTTTTTACCCCATGGCACCTTAAGTCGCCGACCTCCCATACCGATATTTCTCTGGGTTGTGTTTGGGGATTGTTTTCTTGGGGGTCGGCAGTCGGGGGGTGCAAGGTGCGTATGATGACTTCGCTTAGCAGCTTGAGGCCCATGGCCAAGGGCGCCTCACACAACGTTTTCTTCGGAGTGTGGCCAATCCATCTCTGTCCCATCTCCGTCGCAAACCACTGCAAAGGACCCTCCGTCATTCCTAACCCTTGCGAATCGCCTTGAACTCACTTCTTGAGTGGACTGGCCAAAAAAGTTCAACTTGTTGTTTGCCACTAAAATGGTCTTCCCCAAAAGTTTAAAGTCCACATACGTCAGGAAGTGAGTTAAGCATCCCTGGATGTCCAATGCTGGGCACATCTGCAGCTCTCGCCTGTTGGTCGTTTGGATTGGTGGTTTGGAAGTTTGGGGGTGGTCCCCCATTCAACCGCCGCAACCCCCAAACCACCAATCCAAACCACCAAATAAGGGGTAGCTGAACTAGACTAGAGAAAAGGCATGATACAAGAGGGTTTGCTTTTTGATCGGGGAGCCTAAAAGCTAATTCCATGTTTTCCCAATGTAGGCACGCGACGGACAAACCACTTCTGCCAAAAAAAGGCGTGGAATCCTTCTCTGGCCAACTTTGACCAAACAAAACATGGGACCAACCTCTCAAGGAAAATCAGTTGGCAGCCCGCCTGCCACACGCACGTGAAGAAGAGACCGGCCAGCAGGGGACTGCCTGCAACAGGCTCTGAGGGCTACCTGCTTCAAATGAACAGGCGGAGGCTTCACCTGGGATACAAATATGTGTGCATATGCATGTGTA
The DNA here is from genome assembly GCA_963377175.1 of Effrenium voratum. Taxonomy (NCBI): domain Eukaryota; class Dinophyceae; order Suessiales; family Symbiodiniaceae; genus Effrenium; species Effrenium voratum. The sequence goes on along the minus strand of CAUJNA010000404.1, from coordinate 167,604 downwards.
GATATGTTGAATAATTAAAGCCTATATACACAGGTCCTGGGTGCATACATACATGAGTGTATCATGTGTGTGTGTGCGTGTTTATGTACATGCATCTCTTTTGGGATGTAAAGCAAGGGCACCTACTCCAGAGATATGTGGTTGCTCCCTATTTTCCGGATGGCTGAAGGGTGTTGCATAGTTGGCTGGAGCTCGATTCAAAGGGAGACCAAGAGGAAACCACCAAACATGGACCCCCCCCCCTTTGACAAAAACCCGCATAGCCGTGAGAACACTCGCGGAAACCAACAAGCCAATCATCCGAAGCACTCGTTTTTGTGGAGTGAGTTGGGCCGAGTCTGACTAAGATAGGCACAGGTTGGCGACCCGCCTCGCATTATACAATCGTCCTAGCTCGGAGGTGTCCCTGCAGTCCCTCGACCCCAAAGACCCATCCCAGGGGTTGAAAACAAAGGCTTTGAGACGACTTCAACGACACTTGTCCAAGACCTCCATGGTGCAGTGCTGTTCCCTTTGTCTGTTGACCTGGCCTGGGAAGTTTTGTTTCACAAGACTTCCACGCCGAGACTGAGACAGGCGCCCTGACTTGGAAATGAACAATGCTATCTATTAAAAGTTGACTGGGGGGTGTTGGAAGACCACCGTTGCCAATATGTTCGTTTTACTTGGTTAGAGGGAGGGTTGCCAGGACCGCCGCCCTTGTCAAGCAGCCAGAAGAACTACCAGCATGCCATGTATCCAGGAATCGCTCGTCACTCCAGTAACCACCTCGTTGTTGAAAGCAACAACCAAGCATTCACAATTAACCGCGAAAAGGGGAGGACCCACATCCCATGCTTCTAGGTGCCTTGCGACAAGGCGGTACTGGTAAATGATTAGAACTAACTTAGAGCCAGCGCCATCTATCTTCAGCCATGCCCATCCATGCTCCATCTTTCACGAACCGATGCGGTTCGAACCTAAATTCAGACAGAGACCACAGAAGCACGTGCAGGCGAGGGGCCAAAAATCAGCAGGCTGAACAAATAGTCCTGGCGCGGCCCTCAACAGCATGCCATGAGTAGCAAACGCTTGATAAGGCAAATGCCCCGAAGAGCCAGCAAGTGAAGGACAACCACACAAACTTGGGTGAATGGTCAAAGAGAAGCGTTGCCTCTCATGCTTAAGATCTGCAAAGCCTCAACCGTAAGCTCAGGTCTCCCCAAGATCCCCGACCAGGACCGAGAACGAGGGTATATCATGGGATCGTGTGGGATCTCCTGAAAAAAACAAAACCAACACTTGACATGCCCTGCCACTTTATATGGCATGGCCGGCTGTTCTTCTTATTTCCGTAAACATGTGCTGGAGCTGGACAAAGACCACTAATTGGGAATCACGCGAAACGGGATCCAACAAAATAATCCCAAAGGAACCTTGCACCATAGCCAAACTTGGACCTTTGACAAATTGGGTGGACAATGGGGAAGTGGAGAAGTGGAAGGAGTCACCGAATTGCAATGTCAAAAGCTGCGATTTACTGGCGAGTTCCCATGAAACTGCAACTGGAGGTGCAAAGAAGGAACATTGAAGAACGAACCACGAGTGGCAGATTGGCAAACAGGTCCAAGAGCAAAAAGAGCGCCCCAGCCAAGAAACAAAGACACTGCTAAAGCCTGTCGTTTGACTCGCCAGAAGCAAACATAGCCAGCGTGTAGCATGGAGGAATTGCAGTTGTCTCAATCAATTCAGCATGGTGCAATTTTTCAAGACTGCAGGACAGCAACCCCATTTGTTCTTCATCTTTCACCCATGCTCAAGTGACGTGTGCCCCAACTTGCCAGCGACCACCCCAAAAGACCTGCCAGTGGGCCTCAATCTATTGGGGGTGGTGACAATGATACGTGCCATGGTGGAAACTCCTATGGGCGGTGGTCATGAGTCCCGGAAATCCGCCGACCCCTTTGCAAAAGCCAAGTTAGTCTCTGCAAAGTGTTCTAAGTGGTGGTTGGGGGGAGTCTGAGGGGGTACGGGGGGGGAGGGGGGCTCCCGTGGCGGATTTTTGACACGCCTAACCTCTGACCCGAACCTCTAACCCTAACCTCTAACCCTAACCTCTAACCCAAACCTCTAACCCTAACCTCTCACCCTAACCTCTAACCCTAACCTCTAACCCTAACCTCAAACCCTAACCTCTAACCCTAACCTCTAACCCTAACCTCTCACCCTAACCTCTAACCCGAACCTCTAACCCTAACCTCTCACCCTAACCTCTAACCCTAACCTCTAACCCTAACCTCTCACCCTAACCTCTCACCCTAACCCCTCACCCCAACCTCTAACCCTAACCTCTCTCCCTAACCTCTCACCCTAACCTCTAACCCACCCTAACCTCTAACCCTAACCTCTAACCCTAACCTCTAACCCGAACCTCTAACCCTAGCCTCTAACCCTAACCTCTAACCCTAACCTCTCACCCTAACCTCTAACCCTAACCTCTAACCCTGACCTCTAACCCTGACCTCTAACCCTAACCTAACCCTAACCTCTAACCTCTAACCTTAACCTCTAACCGTGAGGATGGATGATGATGATGAAAGACTACGGAACGATGAACGGAAGACTATGGGAAGCTGAAGGAAGACTACGGGAAGATGACAGAAGACTACGGGAAGCTGATGGGAAGAGAAGAAAGAAGAGAGAAGAAAATAACAATAAGAGAAGAGAACAGGGGAGAGAAGAAAATAACAGAGAAGAAAAGAGAAGAGAAAAAGAAAAGACAGAACAAAAAGAGAAGAGAGATCCGACAAAAGAGAAGAGAGATCAGACAAAAGAGAAGACAAAAGAGAAATGAGGAAAGAGAAACGAGAAAAGAAAAAAGAAAGAGAAAAAAAAGAGGAGAGAAAAGAAAGAAAATAAGAGAATACAAGACAAGAGAAAAGAAGAAAGAAGAGAAGAAGAGATGACGAGACAAGAAAAGAGAAGAGAGAAGAGAAGAAAGAAGCAGCCCACTTACCAGTCATAAAATGTAATGTGACGTGATGTACTCTCATCTGACCTAATGGCTTCATTCTCTTAGGACGCCGGCTTCGCTCACGGCGCCGCAGCTTCTCCAGCTCAGCGTGAGCTTTGGAAAGACGCTGTTCCTCCTTGCGGCAGGGACACGCCAGAATGCTAGATTGCGCGCCACCGCGAGACAACGCCTCGGGAAAAAGCAAACCGAAGGAAACAGGGCGCAGTCCTTCCTCAGCTGCGCTCCTTTCTCCTCCCCCGCGTGCAAAGTCAACATAAGACCTCTGTTTGTCAAGTCAAGTTCTTGACGCAGAAAACATTCGAGAAGTCACAATCAAAACCAAGCGGAAAGCAGTCGTGCAAAGGTGGTGCCCCGCAAAAGCCGAAAATTATATTTACCTTGGAACGTCCGAACGGGTCTGCCTGCGCTATTCACCAGAGGCTGACAAGTGTTGATGCGACATAGGATGAGACATCCGTGCAAATCTATAGACTTCGTTGGCTTCTTTGCATATTTGTTTGTTACAAGTAAAAGGCCGGTAGCTAGCTACGGTTAGAGACGCTGGCAAAGTGTTTTGGGAGGTGTGTTACAAGGGCTGGAAGTTTGTTGAGGCAGCTGCGGGCCATTAAAGGTCATGAGTGTTTGCTGAAAGTGTCCGTTTTCTGTTAACGTGACTGGAAGTTTGGTAAAGGGCTTGGAAGTTTAGTGAAGATGACCGGAAGCCCCCCAAAAGGCTATGAACTTCAAGCCAGCGCAGCAAAGGGTCGCAGCCATGCCAGGTCCAGTCCCTACTTCTGGGAGCGAAACAAACCCTTCATCCAAGGCTCCCGAACCCTTGGTGCTTTGATCTTCCAGGACCCCCAAAAAAGGCCTTTGGTTGGTTTGCCTTCGCAAGACTAAAGGAACACGAGTAGGTAGCAACCGTTTCTTCTTGCAACCCCCACTCGAGCACAAGGAAACCAACAAAAACAATCAAGCTAAAACGTTGCCAAGGACAGTGAAGAAGGGCGCCAGGTCAAAACATCAACACCCCAAATATCTCACCTGCTTAGACCCAGCCTGAAAGGGCGTCCCAGATTTGTTCAGGCTGCCAAATCAGCCTCAAGGAAGCATGTCAATTTCTGTATGAAACCCCACATTGAGGCCACCAAGCCACGTCATGGGACAAGGACGCCTCTCTTGGAAGTCGCCAACGCGCAACGGGGTCACTGAACCAGGCGCTGGCCTTGCGCAACTTGAGCAAAGTCTTGCTGCTGGCAACCTGCCCCATCGACTTGCTGGCTGTCAGTGCACAACTAATCGATTCAGTTACTGGAAGCCCTTTTGCACTCCCTTGCTTGGCCTCCATGCGCGTGTGACTACTTACCACGGCTTGTTCCGCAGCTGGGCAAAGCAGTAGGCATCCCAGAATCAAAGGTTGAAAGGGCGGGCACCAACATGGACAACAACCAGTTTATTCTTCTGACACTGGCTGGGGAACCATGGTTCAACAGTTGAATTTCATCCATGTGTCAGTGCCACCTCAGACAGGTAAAGACGATCGTCAGGAACCAAGCCCATGATGTCATTGCCCAATGTTCGGTTTCCCACAGGCCAGGTTCTTCTCGGTACGCAAGAGCAAACATCCATCAAACATTCGCAGACAACTCGGGCACTATACCCTTTGGAATTCAAGAAGCATCCACACTCCTGGTTCAGAGTGCCAAAGTAGTTAAACTTGCTTTGACAGCATTGCACACCAAACGCCTTCCTCCAAGCTGCTGAAGGCATTTTGATTTCCTGCAAGTGTTCGCTCTCGAGCTGTTCCAAACACTGCCATAACGGATAACCTTGATTTGGCAAACGTCATGCTCTAACATGTTTCGGATGGACCCTTCAAGCTTTAAAATCGGCATAAGATCACAAGGGAAAACTGGGCGCCCCTTAATTAGCCAAGCTTCTTATGAAGATAGCCAGGACTGACTTGCCAGAGTCTGTGTAGCGCGCCTCATACGGGTCAGTGAGTTTAGGTTGAGTCTCTGTTGCCTCCACAAAAACACGTCACCTGCACAGTAGTGAGGGGCACCTGTTTGTCCAAGAACCCAACTTTTGGCAGAGCAGTCAAAGCACGTGAGCGCACCAACTGCAGACAGGCTCGGCCTGCCGGATGGGAAGGAGCATTGCCCTCAGCATCGAAACTTGGCAGGGTGTTGATGACATCAACTTCCAGACAGTCCAACGCATGCAAGCCATAAAATCGATCAATTGGATACTCCCACCAAATTGAGGAGCGACATGTTGAAGTGTATATCCACCAATTGCGCAGCAACAAATCATTGGGATCGCGAACATTAGCTCCTGCGTGGCAATTCTTAGCTTGGTCCATCAACGTCTTGTACAAGAACCAGGTCCCACACGATGACGGAAGACTACGGGAAGATGACGGAAGACTACGGGAAGCTGACGGGAAGCACTACGGGAAGATGACGGAAGAGCCTTTTTGGTCTTGGAGACCCGGGAAAAAAAGCAGCTTTTGCATCCCCAGCTTCACCAGCATCATCCTGCAAGTGCCTGGGGTGATGTTACGTCTGCGCGGGATGCAGAACCTGCTTTCTTTGTCTTTGAAAGTTGCTCTCAACCTCCGACCTGAGCCTCGGACTTTTCACCCCTGAGATCTTATTATCTTATATTGCAAACCATCCCATTGTTTCCTTTCTCTTTCTTGCTTACGGCTTTCGTTGCCTATCTTATCTGGTACACTTGTTTTTATGTTGGGTGATCTTCATTCTGGTACACTTTTCTGTGATCCAATATTTTGAGGAGATCCAGTCCATCTTTATTACACCTTCGAGTTACTTCTGTCTTCTTCTTTCTTCTCTTTTTCCGATTTTTTTAAAAACAAACAAGCTACCTTGCGAAATTAAGAATCCACCTCGCACCTCGTAACCCGCCTTCTCACGGAAAAATGCATCATCCAGCATCGGCATCCTCATCCTCATCATCCTCATCATCCTCATCATCAGCATGGTGACCGTCGTCATCATGAAAAAATAAATCAGAAGTGACGTTACGCCCGCTTGCGATGCAAGGGATGCTACGATTACCATAGCAATCCATTAAGGGTCGGCGGCATCAGGCGTCAGCCTGCTAAATCCGGCTATGCCTCCTTGGGGTAGCATGTCGCCGCTAGGCAATTAGCCTGCTAGCTTTACCTATAGGGGCTGCACCCTGGTGCCGCCGACCCTCGCCACTTGGTCGTGATGCGCGGCCTAAATCCGGCACCTCTGCATCACCAGCTCGGGCTTGCGGTTTTGCTTGACTGTGGGAAACCCTCGCAAAACATCGCGTATATGCAGGGTTTAGGCCATGTGGCTGACATCGTCAGGGTCTGGGGTTTGGCCTGGGTGATGCTTCAGCGGGGCTTGGTGTGCATCGTCAAGACTTCCTTCCAAAAAGCCTCTCCACCCAAAAAGCACTGTTTTTAAGTAGGTATCGGAGGGGTATAAGCGAGGCTCATTTTTGCGCATTTTGGCGCCAAGCGCTGCCGGGCATGCCGGCGATGCTGGGTCCAAGCTCAACAAAACGCTGTAAATACCGCCAAAAACTGCTGTGCTGAGCGTTGGGCTGTTGTTCTGTCCGTTTTGCTTTTGCTGTGGCTGGCTCGCGTGCGCGCGGTCCTTGCTTTTTTCGCGTTGGTTTTCAGGCCTTCTGGCGCGCGCGCGCGACTCCAGCCACAAAACGCTGCTATTTACTGTGTTTTGTTGCATCTGCGTTTCCGGCCTGGCTTGCGGGCTGTTCTTTTTGGGCTGCTTTTTTTGGGTCCTCTGGCGCGCGCGCGCGCGCGACCCCCTGATGGGGCCCAGAAAGCCGGCATCCCCGGCATTATCTGGGGTTAAGGTGGGCAACATGCATAACCTAACCAGCCATATCATAGCACACGCTACGTTTCTCATGCAAAAAAAATGACCCCCCCAACCTCATGGCTGTCGAAATTCAGAACTGCGGGGCTACGAATCCCTTCCAACCAATATGCGATCTGTGCGCACCTGCGCACAGAACCGCCTTGTGAGTGTTCACCTTTTGGTGTACCACCGCTAGGCTCGGCCAAAACCATTCAAACAGCCGATCCGATCGCTTTCCAAGGAAGACCAAAAGCAGGCCGTTGAATCATGGTGGCTTGCTTTTTGTGGGTTGAATTGCCTTAAGCCCAAGACAGACTTGTGCCTTGTGTGCAATCTGTGAAAACCGAGCAATGGGTATTCGCTTCATATGCAACATCGGTAATCTTTGCCATAGTGGGTTGCTAGACATTTCATACATGCACCTCCCACTTCTCAAGAGCAGTCAAAGTGGATCAATATGGCAACTAACACAACTGTCACCCCCCAACACAAAAAGGCATCATCATGAGTGAAGATGCCAAGGCCTTTGTTGCGGTTGCTATTGAAACATTGAATCACTTCCAAAGATATCCACTATGCGACTACTCGGGCGCCCCTCTCGTCTGCAAATGTGTCAAGCGCCAAAAGTTGCAGGACGCAACCTGTCGCCGGAAGTGCTTCTGAGGGTTGTTTGGTTGGGCCCCCCTCAGAAAGCCAAAGAACTCACGCGCCACACGCTCCCATCCGCGCCTGGGCTTCTGTACTACATTCGCCTGGGCCAGCGGTGGCCACAGGCTGCTTGCGCGCGAAGCAGGGTGGCGAAGCTTCAAAGGGCCTCTCCGCTGAGCCTCTCCAAATTGGGGAAGCCCTTGGATGCCAAAAGCAAACCAAAGAGAACCAGCCCTTAACAAGGGCTCCCTGTTTTGAGACACACCCAAATGTGCTCAAAGACCTGGGCTGGCCTTTGGGTCTTCGAAAGGTGACTTGATGGGTGAGATGTTCTTGGTGACAGGGATCTGAGGCCTGCAAGCACCCCCTCCAACCTTCACCGACAGCAAATGCCCTGAAAAAAGCGGGGGTGGTCGCAAGGACCCCTGCAAGAAGGGTGTCCTTGTACCAGTGAGTGGTCAAAAGTTGAATGTCTTACCAACAGGCAGCCAAGAGAACTGCTTCCACCCATAAGTGCGAAAGCTTCAGGAACCTTTACAAAAACTTGTGTCTGCCCACAGGCAGGGAAGGAACACCTAGAGCAATGGGAGCAAGTGCTACAAAGAAGATAGAGCCATCAGGCACCCATGTTGGGCAAACAAAAGCTTATGTTCATGCATGCAAAGCGCACAAAAATAAATATATACATATACAAAATACACTGTATTACCTCTGAATACCCCTGTACATGCCCAGTGTGTACTCCACATGTGTGGACAGCATTGCGTTGGGGCAACCGACCCAGGAAAGACCCGGGCACGCCGCTTGACTGAGAACCGCGCTTGAAGTAGCATCATCCACCTCAGGGCCGGTGCACATGTTTCATCGGTGGTTTGAAGGTTAGGGGTGGTTTCTCATCCTTCCTCTACAGGAACCAGGGCTTCAAATCCCCAAACTACCAATATCAGGGGAGATGACTGACAACAGTTCAACGGGCTGGTGACGACCAATCTATCATGTGGGACCGTCAAGTCATCAAACATGTTGCACCCAGCACGCAGGTCATACATAGACAACTTAGTGCAGAATCTGAAAGTTGGTCAAATGTTAATGCCAGGTCAAACTACTCGGACCCCTCCAAGGTTTCATGTCGTTGGTTTTCTTCGACTGGGCTCGTACCCTCCACTTCATGCAAGTTGGCAGGAGGTACATCGAGTTCTTCTCAGTATTGCAATTGAACTACATCAGCCAACCCATCATGGCAACTTCCAGGAATCCACCTACCTCCTTGCAACACGAGGGGATCAGCCGCGCCCCCACGACCTCAAGGGACAAAAAAACCGAGCGCCTTTGTCGGGCTTGCTGTGCTGAAGGCACCGAGTTCCCCCGCCCCGAAGCGGGTGAAAGCCCAAGGGCCCCGGCCAACGGACACGCCCGCGCCAGTGGGATCAAGAGGTTCTCGCGACGGTAGCCCTGCCCCCCCCAAAAAAAAGCCGCGAGACGAAGAGACGGTGAGAGGATAGAAATGGGCGGGCAGCGCAAAGGGTTGCTAGAAAACACGGAACGGCGGCCAAAAAGACAGGGTCGCTATTTTGGCTTCTGCGTAAAAAAACGCAATCCCTGGACTGCGTCATCTTCTTCCAAAGCAATCAACCCTGGCCAAATGCTGCCCCCAGGCACGGGGATGAGATGTCAAGCCCAGGTCTACCCATCAAGGGCCAAGCCGGTGACACCCCGAAGAGTGGGCAAAGACACGCCTGGGTTGGTCCCTCCAGATGCCGCACTCTTGACTGAAAAAGACATGGGAAGCAAAAGGAACAATAAAGCCTGCAGTGCCATGGGTCAGTGAATTCAACGGGCTGGTCAACACATGCAAGGAGCAAAGATTGGGTGTCTCTTTTTTTAGGGGACCCCAAAATGGTGTTTTGGCTTTTGGCGTCCTCTTAAAACCACAAAAAAGGGGGCATCCTCCAACAAAAGTCGCAAACATGCTATCCTCGGCTTTCCAAGGATCGAGAGTTCTGCGGCTCGGAAGCCGGACTTACCAGCGTTATACCCTTGCACACTACATAGGACTGCACCCTTGTGCGGGTACTTTCATGTGGTGTTGCTTGACCAATCATTCGGGCTTTGGGTGGGCCACCCACCATACTCAGCCCAACCGCAAGCAAGCTGAGCTTGGAAGCGGCCGGGTGTTAAGGGGGGTCTGGAAAACGTCGCCGCTGTGACTGACCAAAAGAACACACAAACTGACAAAATACTATCCGGACCTGGGCTAACATGCCCAAGGATCTACCAGCAATACGTGTAGTCATTCTTAATATGGGGGGGCGTTCCCCTTCAAAAATGACGAATCCCCACTAAACTCAGGGCCATTGCCATATTAATAAGCAGGGGCCGGGTCAACATTTGGGGAAGTCGACCAAATCTGCAGGAAAGTTCCAAGACCCGAAAGGTAGCACTTCATGGTGAGCTCCTCTTACCTCCGAATCGAGAAGGCACGTCCACACCTCCAGTGGATTGCCCGCATCAGGCAAGCAGTGTGGGCAAGCAGTGTGGGCCATGCTAAGCATTCAATGACCAAACAAACAACTTGATTCCTGAGTGGGCCAAAAGAAGTTCATTTGTTTACCACGAAAACAGCCCTTCAAACTCCAAACTCCAAGGACGCATAACGTCCAGAACCTCGGGAAGTGACACAAACAAAACAACATACCACATACCAACGAACAAACAAATAACCAAACAAACAAACAAAGCAAACAAAACAAGGAAGGAAGGAAACCAACAAGAAGGAAACACCGAACCAAAGAAGCAAGGTGCCGAAGTGAGGCTACCGTGGCAGCTGATGTTCCACCGCTCTCGTGCCGAGCCTGGATGAACACGCGGCTCTCAGCACCCACCTGCAAAACCGCACCACGGAACTGCCCAAAACAGCAGACCAATAACACCCGGGAAATACTGCGGATGGACGAAATCCGTTTGCACCACTAAGAAGCCATGGGAAACCATAGTTCGAAAGAATGTACAGGAGAGTCGTATCATTCCAGGGTTGCTTAGGTGGGGCGAAATCGATTTTGCAGCCATTCAAGAGTAGCAAACCACCTCCAAGTTTCGGTTGCTTCAGCCAAGCGATCCGGTTGATCCTCTCCCTGCAAACCTGGCACTGAGTGAATGGACCTTCATGGACTGGCTTACCCACCAGGTGAGCTCTACTTTTGCCGCCTGGTGTTGCAACCAAACCGTCAGGGGGTCCTTAAAAAAGGGGACCGGTGTCTGCTTGGCCTGGCCACTCTCGTTATTGTCACCCCCAAGGGACAATTGCATATGCACCATTTAGTGGCCATACAGTGGTTGTACACTCCTATTTTTCCTGAGGACCATGATATGGCAATGGAGACTGCAATGAACGATCCCGAACACTGGCCAGTGCAAAGCACCACCCCAATGGTTGAAACAACAAGCCCTAAGTTCAAATGGCCACCTTTCGTGCACAAAGGGCAACCCACTTGTCCAAGACGAGACCTAGAATCCCCACTGTTCATCAAGCCGGGCTCTTTTTTTTTGCAATCCTTGGTTCTCGTATATATATATATATAAATCCCATGATTTCAATAGCTTGGTTCTCAAAGGATCGGCCCCAAAACCGAAGCCGCCGATTTCGGCCCCGCCTGGCTATCGAAGGGTGTGAGAGGGTACTCCGCCCTCAGCTGCAGTTTTGGCCCATCCGCGCGAAGCAACCATGCTGTCCATAAAGGGCTCAAACACCTGCCCCTTCAGTGATATGTTACCCTATGATAGGTACTGGGTATATATGCTTGTGTATGTGCATCTGTGTCTTTAGATACTATCAGGGGTATCTACCCCAAACGTCTGTGGTTGAGCCTTACTCCGGTCAAACCGTCAAGTCGCGAAAAGAACCAGGCGGCCAATCCAGAAACGCCGCAGCCAGCCGCCTGAATCTGACTAAATGCTCTTTCTTAGGGCAGGTGCCACCGAACTGCCCCAAACGTGCCATCGCCAGCAAGTTGCATGCCGAAGCTCACTCAGCAGGCTGGATGGCGTTTCTTGACAACGCGTGGATTGCAACTACCACCCGTCGGCCCGTTTAGCTGAGCTTGAAGTCGGCTGCAGCAACTGGGGGCAGGCCGAAGCTGCTCCGGACGCACGCAACACCGTGCCAATAAACGCCAACTTATAACGTCAGTTGGAGTTTCGGATGCCAGGGACAGCAGCATTTCTCTCAAAATGATCGGACCCCAAAAGGGTGGTTTCCTTTTGGTTTCCCCTTAAAATCAACCAAGAGGGGTTCCCGCATAAAAACAAAACGCAGCCCTGTGGAATTGCCTTAACATGGTCGGCCTCTCACCCACTTGTAATTTCTTGTTTCTTCAGGACACGAAGGAAACCCCACCGGCGCGAGCCCTCATTAATACTTTATGGTGTTTACAAAACGAGCACCGCAAACATGGTAGTTGTCCTGTTGTGTCTCTTTAGCCACATTAAATATGGATGCACAAACCACACACACACACCCTTGTTATTTGTAGGGAAGATGCATGGGCAAAGGCAGACCCCCTTCCACACAGCCGGGTGGCTCCTGGGCCATTTTTTGTGGGTGAACACACTCACCGTACGACGGAGATTTCCCAGGCCACCGGGCGTCTCATCCAGCTTGGGCGGGGGATTCAGCACATCCCGGCAGAAGTCCAAACGCTCCTCCTCAGTGACTGCGACGAGGATGCGAACATGTCCAAAACGAGAAATCAAACACATATATGCTCCTACTGACACTCCTGCAATCTCCTGCACATCTTGCACAATGCCAAGATTGAAACCAGCCTGTTCGTGTAACAGGACACTGCTACTGAAAACCACCACGCGTAGACTTTCCATTTGCAGGTTCTAGCTGCCGCAAGAGCCTGCTCAAACAACAGCCACATCAGGCATGGTTTCTTGCATCGCACCCCTCTGAACGATTGGAAGTAAGCGGAACAAGTCCCAGCAGCGTGCTGAGGTGGGGGGGCCCCTGGCGCCCACGCTTCGGCAGAAGGGAGAAACAGCGGGCACATTGATAGGCCTACCTCAAGCAAAAGGGGGTGAGGCTAAGGGTCCCCAGTTCGATCCCTGATATTGCCCTTCTTGAGTGGCTTAGTCATCACCCTGTTGGCCAATTTGTTTCCAACAGCAAATATAAGAAGTGCCATCCAACCACAGACCCACATCCAACCAAAGACCCACATGAAGCGTTTGAACCAGTGGCTGACCCCCGCCCGTGGCCCGGTGTGATCGATGGCATAGCTGGGCCCTCCGGCGCTCAGCCAGGTGTAGCTCAGCGAAGCGAAGCCTGGCGCAATTTCCGTCCCGGGGCCCGGCCCCGCCGGTGGCCGCCGAAGCCCCGGGAGCGTGGTTGACGCTGGGCTTGGGGAACAAAAAATCCTCAGATTTTGGCAGTTAAGCGGTTGGATTTCAACCACTCAACCACAATAAGCCAAAATGTAGAATGCTTCCCAACAACCGTGGGAGGTGGAACAGGCCCACCTCACGCACACGAGGCCCCGCAGACGAAATCGAAACCCACCAAACCACACATGTTCAGAGGAGCCTTTGTTGGGGAACGCCAAAAGCGTACTTGCAGAAACACATGGGACCCACAAAACGAGGAGCCTTCGTTGGGGGACCCTCTGCCCTTGGTTTCCATGTTTCTTCGCAGGGGGTGATTGCTGTGTCCTTTGGACCCAAGGAGGCAACCGACCATTTTGAGGCTTCCCCACATAGAGCCACACCAATGGCATGGGGATATAATTTTGAGTTCCAAGTGGGTCATGGGTCATTGATGCAAACATAGCTTGCGGCTGGTTGAAGCAATCTCAGCTGCCCAAAGGAGCAATCTCCAAAAGGTTCTCCTTCTGGGGCCATAAGCAACTAGATCAAACGGGAAACTCAAAGGTCAATAAGGTCGGCTGTGTGCAAGTGCGCAACTGAAGAACATGTTCTTTTTCCCAGCAATTACTATATTACTATATTATTTTTCATGATTAACGATTCTTATCTATTATTCGCCAGCACTTCTGACCTCTTCGACTTTAGAGCTTCTGACCTCTTCGACTTTAGAGGGCCGCGGCATTCCCACGAAAGCAAGACCAGTCCTCTGGGTACAACGCTTCTGCACCAACACGGTACCGGAATTTCAATCAAGAAGGGCCATCCCAGATGTAGACTTAAGAGCGCAACTTCCAGCTGCATGGCCACAAGGAAGACCGAACCGAGATTGTGCGGCTGGCATGGACTGGCAAAGGGGCAAAACAGCCTCCACATTCCTCCACACAAATTTGGCCCACCCGGCAGCGAGTCCAAGTCCCCCTGGAATCGCCCGACTTTTTGGCTCCAGGGCAAATTTTGCTCGCATCTGTGAGCGATTGGCAAAGCGCTTCTTCAGCCTCGGCCAGGGCTTGACAAACCTAGCTCCTGTGGGCTCCCTCTACCCCAGTTGTCCGGCGGCTAGCTACTAGTTTGACAAGCGAGCAGTTGACTAGTCTTCCTGAAGCCCACGAAACATAGAGGGAAGAAGGCTGCACGTGAACAATGCCATAGTTGTGAAGTGGCAAGTGACTGACTTGCCTGAAGCAAACGACCGCGCAAGCCTACTAAAGTTGATCAACCCTGAATTTACCAATGCCATGCTTGTGGTTGGTTCACTTGCGATGAAGGGCACCCGTTTTTGTCCTCACTCGATGGTTTGGCTCTGCCTGCCCCCAGATGACAACGGCCCAATGACCCCTGCCCCTGCCCTGTGCCCTCGAACTGCACAAGAAAGTTCTTCAGCATCTCCGGAGTTGCCACACCCAGTATCATTCCACCGTTTGCTACTGGGACCCAGCAATCACAAGAATCGTATTCAATCTGAGTGACTTAGAGCTGCTCAAAAGAAAAGGTCCCAAATTTGAACCTTAGTGCCCCTGTATGTTCCCAAAAAGGGCATCACAGCGTCCCCGTTTCAACAAGCCCTACCTGTCCGGCTGCAATAAGCCGTGCGTTTTGCATAGGTGCGCACCCATGCTGACACATCCATGTACAAAACAAGCCAACGCGAAACCAAGCAGAGCAAATACAGCTGAGACACCCCGCCGAAACAAACCAAAAGGAACCCTGCTTTCTTTGGAATGGTCACCCCGCAGCAAGGCCAAAAGCAACGGTCCTAGTCCCGCCCTTTCCCTCCTCCCCCCCCGGCGCACGCAAAAGACGCCTTTTCAGCTGCGAGGTATCTGGGGGCCTCCTCCTTTAGGGCTTGCATGCCCCCTAGCAGGCACACCACGTGGCGGATGTCAGCGTTCCTGGGCTCCGGCTTTTTCTTCAGGGCCGGCTGGGCAACCAGAGGTCCTTTCTCCTTTTTCAGCTCAGTTTGGCTGCTAGATGGCCCTGATTGCAGTTTGGCCCGAAAAAACATTTGCCAGTTTTGGCTCTCATCGGACAGGTGGGCAACTTGAGTGTGCTAGGAACTTGGTCGCAGGATAAGGGGAAGACAAGCCAAAAGTACACCAAAGCCTAACATTGCACAACAGGAGATGCACGGTTGATCGGGCTTTCCTTCTGGGTTCCAGGGTAGAAGGTTGGTCAGTGAACCAAAACCAAAAGGAGCCCAATGCCATTTGCCCACCCTGTTCGGTGGATTAACGACCAGCAGACCCAAAGCAAAGATAGAACCAAAGGCTACGACACAACCTCGCGCAGTTTTCCTGTGACTCTTCCCTGAGGCAAACCCAGGCAACAGTACCGAAGCAAACATGGAGGCACACCCAACTCCTCAATGGCGGTGTCCAGGGGATCCTTGTTTGGCTCGAAGGGAAACTAGAACAAAACAAGCCACTTTTAGGGGTAGCCGGTAGCCATGAAAAAGCGGGAGAGAGATGGCTGGTGTCCTCTTGGACTCATCCAAAATCCAACCAAGAAAGACAAACACACCCATTCCCGCTTGAGGACACCGGCCAGTTTTCGGCACCTGCACCAGTTCTCGACTCCCCCAAACCCCAGCTCTCAAATTAGCAACTTCTCCCTGGTTCCGGTGACCAATTTTACCTCGCACCCCAAAGAAAAAAAGTCACAACTTGGAACTGGTTACCTGTGGATGCACCACCGTTCAGAAACCCTGGTTTACGCGGATTTTCCTCTAAATACCCAACAAACCTTCCGGTTTCATATGGTTTCATATGGTTTCATATGGTTTCATATGGTTTCATTTCGCGTACCCATCCACGGAACTGGTCCCTCAAAGCGCCTCGTCTGAGTTGCGCCCGCCCCGTCCAAAGCCCTCCGAGCCGCACCAGGCGCTCCGCGAAGGGCACGCCCAGGTCTGCGCCGCCGATGACCACCACCAGCTTCAGCCGCGGACTGTCCGCACGGAAGAGCCACGGGGACTCGTGGCTCGGCTCCTGGGCGGAAACCAGCAGAAAGATGCACAGGAAGTTGCCAAAGTCTTTTTGGTGGGCGAGGGTATAAGGAAGTTGTCCTGTTGATTTATTTAAGTTTTTTTGCATTTATTACCCTTAGGGTGGCTTCAATGACATCCAGTGAGTGGGTCCCCCCAAAATGGTGTTCCTCCTTTTTATTTCGCTGCAAACCGCCCAAAACACAACGGGTGGCCTCAAAAATCGCACACCCTTTCCGTTTGTGCTCTCTGAAATGAACACCGGCACTTAGCCTACGAGTTCACCACCAAACGTCGCTTGGCGACAGCCACAAGAGGCCTCGAAGCCATTCGCGTCCTGTCGAGTCTTCTCCTTGGGTGTGCCGCACTGCGCAACCAAGTCCTGAGGCGATTCAGCTCGCTATGGTTTGGGTGGGGGGGGGATTGCGCGTCTAAACGCGATACCCGGAACCCTCAAAACAAATTTCTTTGGAACCCTCCCGCAACCCTCCGGAACCCTCCCGTGAAATCGGAACCAGAGCACCTTGGAGCGACCCCAAGGCTTTCAGTGGGAAACATGTCCCAAGCGCTGAAGTTGCTGATTGGCACCGCACCTGCACCGGTCCCGCCTGTGGCTACTGCTCCGAAGTTTCCTCAAGTGTCCGCCTTGAGGTTTCTCCAGTCCTTTACCAAAGGTTGATGTCGCAAACAAGCCATGGAAAAAACACACCCCATGAATCAACCAGGGGTTTATTCATCCAGGGTTCTCACTTTTGTTAACCTCGGATCAATAAACGCCTGGTTGATTAATAGGGGGGTGTCCCCTTTTAGTGGGGATTCAGACCACTTTTGGAGGGACCACCCCCCTAATGGGACGGGTTTCTGACTCCTGGGTCCACATATCTACTTCTGGGGAGCCCATCGCGCTCACTCCGGTCCTTGGGCAGGGACGCCAAGACGTCGGCGTCCGTGTCCCGCGCCAGGACGGAGGACTGGAAGTGGCACTCCGCGAACTCCTCCGGCGCCCGCACGTCCAGCACGAAGCAGCGGCTGCGGTAGCTCAGCAAATCCTGCGAGGTCGCCATGGACGCGGGCGTTCTCGAGCACTTGCTTGGGCTCCGGAGGCCGTGCCGGACTCGAAAACTCGCCCAAAGGGGGCTGGAATTGAAAGGTTCATCTTTGGGACCTGTACTAAAGAGGAACCAAACAGGGGAAACCGAAAAATGAAAAGAGAAAGCACTGGTGATTTGCGTTTTGCTTATGTTGCTTGGATTGGAGTTGTTTCGTGTTTAATTTTGATTGTCTTGTTTGGCGCTTTTTGCCTGTTCGGTGTCTTTCAATCCTTGTGAAATGGGAACATAAACGGGTGGACACAAATCCTCATGAAATTCATGCGCACAAAAAAAACTGCAACCCACATACCCGCGTATAACCGTACTATGATCTTAGCTTAGTAGCCGAGCCCTAAGGGTGCTTCCTGCAGGTTTGGAGATTCCCCCCCTGGAAAGGGAATATTATACATGTTTCGAAAACGCGTAGTTTCAACTTAAGGAAGGCAACCCCTGATGCCCGCAACCCGGCTTCATTTTCCGGGGGGAAACAAATCCCATGGGCCTCCACCGTGATGATGGGCGGGGCACTTTTGCTGCGGCGCCACCATTCGCACTGGCGCCACTGCTCAGCAGGACCTGTCCCAACGAAAATGAAAACGGATTGCCAGCGGATCCTCCTTTGGGCGAACCTTCTAACGCGGTTTTGTAGATATTGTCCTGTATTGCAAGCTGAAGAACAATTTATGGAGCCCGTACCCCCCCCTCCTTTACCCCCCCCCCTTTAGGCTTAAAGGGCTTTTCTTGCAGGGGAGGCTTAGGAAGCCTTGGGGAAGCTTGGCCTGACATTCGCCCTGCGCATGGCGGGAACACTGACAAGAAATACCGAACCTGCAAATTAGGTTAAAGAAGCCTTGGGAAGCCTCACGGAAGCCTTAGAGAAGCCTTAAGGAAGCCTTAGGGAAGCCTTAGGGAAGCCTTAGGGAGGCCTTAGGGAAGCCTTAGGGAAGCCTTAGTTAAGCCTGAGGGAAGCTGGAAACTTTAGAGAAGCCCTAGGGAAGCCCTAGAAAAAGCCGTACGGTCTCCTTGGGGAAGTATGTTTGCGGAAAGCTTTGGGGGACGCAGCACTTTCAGAAAAAACAATTCGAATCTCTTATGATTTCCCTAGGTTAGGGGGACGCAGCAAAGTAACGCAGCTCGAATGTCCGATCAAAATCAAGGGGTCTCTTAGGTTCAGCTTAGGAAGTCTTAGGGAAAATGTTGCTATATCCACTTCCTAGCCACCCTAGGGATAGGACCTAACTACCTTAAGGGGGGGGGGGGGTACAGGCATTCATAAACAATGGTTAAAACAGATCTGGAGCCACCCCTAGAGAGGAGGTTCCAACTAGGGCGGAAGCCCCAGAACAAATGGCTCCCCTTTGGAGTTTGTCTTGAAAAGCCAGCCCCCAAAAAGCACCCCCTGACCATACCTGTACCTTCTGGCGGGGTTTTAAGCATCTCGGCAGTCGAAACCAACACCACCGCACCGATGTCCAGGAAACGGTTTGGACGGTGGCCACCAGGTTGGTCGCCAGTTCAATCTGTCCTTTTCCTTGACATGGACATGGATCTACTGTAGAAGCGTAGCTTTGGATTTCGTCCATGCCAAACCTCATGAAGAGAGATGCCTTTTGCGGCTTTCTTTTGAGCTTCCATTTAAGTCACGGAGGGGAGTGAAAAACCAACAGTTCCAAGCCCCACTGGCACCTTTTCTGGTCTTCGGAGCAATTCGGTCAGCGAACAGAACCATTCAGAATGCGTGGTCTGCCCAGACTGCAGGCAGCCCCAAAACAGAAGGCTGAGATACCATACAACATGCCAAAAACAACACCTGATTACCACCCCAAATCATGACTTGCCGAATGACAGTGCACCCTGGAACAAAAACAATCATGTGTCCAGTAGTGAAAACGATTCCCTTCAAAACCAACCTGTTTGTTGTTTTAACATCTTCGTTTCAGCAAGACGTATAGGGGACGTCTTGTCGCCCTTGATCTGACCAGTGGCCACGACCTCCCCCCCCCCTTTGCCCTCGCCTAGGTCGCTGGGGCCGGCGTCTTCGCCCATCGAGAAGGCGGCGTGCCACTCCGGGTCCGCGGGCACGAAGGAGCCCCGCTCCTCGGACATTCCGCGGATTCCGCTTGTGCCCATGGTAAAAGTCGAGCATATCTTCACCGGGTTTTTTGGGCCCAGGTGTCACGTGCAACCGGCTCATGGCTCATGGCTTCTTTTTGACAGACTTTGGAGTTTGCTGAGAAAGCCGCATATCCTCTGCACAAATTGATGAGTCTGTCCCAATGTCATCCCGTTTGGAGCAAATGATTGTGAATGGTGTCTGTCGGTCCTGCACCCGCCTGACAATCAGGGAACCCGCCCGCTCGTGGGCAGTGGCACTGATTTCTGGTTGGAGTTGTCCCCCCTCCAACATGGTGCTCCTTATGGGCTGGCCGATTGGTTTGGCCCAAGGGCGGTTGCCAAAAAGCACAGAATTGCCAAGAAAGATCGGTCGACTTCTCAATCGTTCACACCATTGTAGGTGTGTTTCAAAGGCAAGCCAGAAAGAAAGCCAGGATGTACTAAACTGGCACCTTGGTTCATAGAAAGCCAAGATGAACAACAGTGCGCAATGTTCGCTCTGTGTTTTTTGAGCCACACCCTGTTCACTTCTGAAACTTCTCCAAGAACTGCCTGGAAACCGCCAAGAACGGTCGTCCCAAACCCCAAAGTTGAGGCAAACCGGCGGTGGTTTGGGCTGAACTCCTTGCCGTCTGGGTGTGGAAGCCACTCATCCGAGCGGCACACATTTCCCAAAGAAATCAAAGGCTCACCATCCAACAGCACCCGAGAAAGGATTCGGCAGATCTGGCAGCATCTTTCCAACTTCCCATTGGCTCGGACGTTTGCTCGTTGCTTTGTGGTAAAATAGGCAGCTCCTGCTACTTTGCTCGGCACCATCTCAGTTACCCAAAAAGAGCAAGCAACAAAAGGTTAACCTTCTGAGGCCATGGCTAGCAACAGGCCAAAATTGGAAAACCAACAGGTCGGCTTCGGGCAATTAAGAGCCCGGCCAAGAACTACCATGTCCTTACAGGACTGCTGGTAACTCCTTAGGTCCCTCCATAAAAGTAAATTTGGATACCCCCTGCCTCCAGCTTGGCTCTCTTCCAACCACCAGCCAGAGCAACACGCACCCATTCCTCAAACCGCAGACGCCGAGTCTCCCAGAGCAGCACTTCCCCGGCCGAGTGCCGGGGGTAGACCGGCACCGTAATGGATCCGGGCAGGGCCTCGAACCTGAGCACAAGCACCGTGGATGGATCAAAATTCATTTCGCACCACTTTGAAACCATGGTTGAAACCATAACGGTTGTTGGTATTTACAGGGGAATCGAACAATTCCAGGGTTTCTTAGGTGGTGCGAAATGGATTGCACACCAGTGTATCCCGGTAATGTTGACCCCATATTGATCAACCCTGTCAACCCCAGTTTATTTCTCTGGGGGTGTCCCTGGGTTTAGTGGGGAATCATGACTTTTGGAGGGGGACACCCCCATATTAATAAACCTGGGTTGATTAATAGGGGGTCAACGTTTTTCACCCACCAACCACTTACCAACCATCCCAGTTGGGTTGGTCTGATACTGTGGATGGACAAAATTCCTGCGCTGGTGGGTGGTTTATCCCAGGATTCATAGGGTTTCAACCATCCCAACTTGTGCGAAGGGAGTTTGCCCACCCGCAGCACCTCAGGCCTAAAATGTCCATTGAGATTTGCTGGCTTTCGACAAACACACCACCCCTGTAGCTTCCTTGGTGAAACTAGATGACGCGCAATTTCTGGTTGTGGGTAAGGGGGTGATGAAATCAACACGGGGGAAATGTTCCCTCTTCATTACAAGACTTGCCCTACCACACCGAAAACCCCCCTCCGGTTTTGGTCGTTGGCCTTCCCCAAAGGGATGCTTTGGGGAGGGGGGTGCGTCTGGCTGGTTCCCAAGAAACAAACAACCACCCCATGTCCCTTCTGCGAGGACCCCCCAAAATGGTGGCGTTCGTTGGCTCGCCTTCCAAAACCCCACAACCAAACAGGCACCCTCCAAAAAAAAGAGATTGACACACCCAACTGCGTTTCTTTCTTTTCTTTTCTTTTTTTTTTGCGGGGGGGATATTGACACAGGGGTCACTTCTTTTGGGGCGGGGTATCCCTTCCAGCCGCTCGGCTTCCGCGCGGGTCCCCCGTTGTTTTCGCCTCTTGGGCCTTTGGCCTAGGCGCAGGGCCTGGGCCGCCCGCACCAGCACCTGGCAGTCCACCAGCCGCGCGCAGCTGGAGAGGAAGATCCCGATACGCGAGGCCTCCTGGCGCAGGAAGCCGCGGAGGTGAAACAGAAAAAAATATATAGATCTAATATGGTCAGCCCCCCCCCCAGGACCTATCAATATATACAAATATATGGTTTGGTTGCCCCCCATCGATGGGATTGTCCCCAAATCAGTTTTGCCACGAATATACATATATATATATATATGTATATATATGTATATGTATATATATATATTTATTTATTTAACATGGCATTGCCACACAGCATCAGGTCCAAGAACTCAAAACAGATGGGTATTTTGTTGTTCACGGACGTTGCGTTCCGGTTTTCCTTTTTGGCAGCAGGGAGGTTCCGTGGGAGCTTACACCATCTTTTGCAGCATGGATTGACACACACCCTGGGGAAGGCTAAGCCGTAACTGGAGGCTTTTCCGCGCGTGTGGGCGGCCAGGAGTTGCATTTGGAGATTCAAGAGGTGATTCAAGCCCCACAGAAGGAATCCATAACGCAATCTGAGCCCAAGATGCATCAACTCTTCGTTGAGCAATGGAGTGGGGTCCCTTTTTTCGGGGGATTCCTTACCGAGGGCACACACCCCAAAATGATCTGACAGGATTCCGAATCCAAATAGAGCATCACCGCATACAGACGATGTTATCTCAATTATGTCCGTGCTTTAATTCATTTCTCCAGTCTTGTTGGACGTGCGCTACCCTCGTTCCAGCCATGCAAGTGGAGAGCACATCTTCTGAACATGACGGGGTCCAACCGCCCGGTGCGCTGGTCGTAGCTCACTTTTGGCCCTGGGAACCAGCACCAGATGGTAGGCTAAAGGGAAACAACGGCTTAGGCTTGGTTCCATGTAGGTTTACGATGGGGTAAGGGTTGGTTTAGTTGGTCGAGAGTTAGGGTTGGTTTACTTGGCTTAGGCTGGGTTTAGGGTGGGTGGGTTGGGGTGGTCGTAGTGTGGGGTTGCTGGGCTTAGGTGGGATGATGTTGGCTTAGGGTGGCTTGTGGGTGCTTTTGGGTTGGTTTCGGGGTGCCTTTCTGGATGTGGCTTAGGTGGGTTTAGGTTGGCTTTGGTTTAAGAAAGGTTACTTCACTGAACAACACATTCAAACACAAACATGCAAATACAAATGTGGCCACCCCAAAAAAGGCAGCCTCAAGCAAAGATTTCATCCACCCCAACTCCACTCCACTCAACTCCCTTCCAACTCCATTCCAAGCCATCCCACCCACCCGAACTCCACTCCCATCCCACTCACTACACTCCACACCCTCCAACCCCACCCATTTGGTACACCAAAGCTCCGAAGAAGCCGCGCCTCCAAACTCAGCAGGGACTGGCGGAAGAAGTGCACCAGGCAAAGGCCTTGGATCTCATTTGGTGCTTTGATGCTACCCTTCATTTGGTCGGTTGGTTTCGCCCATTTCCATAGGAACCCAAAAACGTAGGCCGATCTTTTTAGGGGACTGTATTTGGTGGTATCTGTGGGATTGAAAGGGTCTCATTGGATGTGGGGCTTTCTTTTTTGAGGGTACACTTTTTTGGTGGTTTGTGAGGGGAAGCAAAAAAAGGTTCTCTTTGGAGGGGGGGGGGGGGAGTTCTGTTGGTGGCATAGGTGTCCATTTGGCCAAAAAGATCGGTCCCACTCGCAAATTAACATCAAAACTGACATAAAGGGGGGAACCAACCGCTTTGGAGCCCCACACCTATGGTGCAAAATGGGTAGGTAATCGTATAGCGATCCAGGGAAGACAGCTGCTGAAAGCTAAGGGTCTTTGCCCACATAGGCTTTTTTGGGTGGTTGGAGCAGCTTTCACGGCAGGGTGTCCAAGGGTGTCCAGAGGGTTCGGGGGCTGGTGGGGATATCACCTGGGCGCTTTTTTGTGGCTCGCATTGGTCCCCGCCAGCTGGAAGCTTTGGTTCGGGCAGGGGTCTTTGGCCTCTCAGGCATGACAGGTTGTCCGAAACTCGAGGCATTTGTTGGAAAGGACCCATTGCAAAGGCGGCGCAAAACATTGACAAGGACCCCAAAATGGTCAC